>PQWD01000161.1:0-40006 GCA_019425675.1 Leucinodes orbonalis
CTCGCGGTTTCTTTAGCAGATTATATGTATAGGGGAAGGGAGGCGGAACAATAGACTGCGAAGTTAACTTTAGTGATCGCTACTGATCGCTAGAACTAGGGTATGTTTGCAGGGAAACAGGCATAAGCGTGACTAATGGAATGGGGAACAACATGGTGCTGATCGTGCACAACTGCCACTATGTACATTGTGGTGTCGACGCGGGATGGTATTGTATCAGGGAAGAGAGCGAACAATGACACTGTTTATGAAGTTATAATATTTTATTATGTGAAATTTTGTATTTATACATAGTTTAAATAAAATCATGTTACATAGTTTAAAATAAAATCATGTTACATAGTTACATAATAGTGAAACTGCATAGCTGAATATTAGTAATATGTTCTACATACCTTTAGAAGAGGGTGACCAAAACCATAGAAGCGGATACCAGCAAACCGGATAAGAGCAATATATATATAGTTATAAATACCTTTACCATTGGTGATGTGTTGAGTGATTTCCTTAGGAAATTGCCTAGTCGACTACTACAAATGATTGTACCGACAATTTTGATCAACCAAATATTGTTAAAACATTTCTAGACTTCTCAAGGTTGAAGTGATGAGGACCAAGATAAAGTATTTTGAATCTTAACGCCTTCACTTAAGTAGAAATAAAATGCGCTTTCAAGCGTTGAAAAATTGGCGTTTTGTAGATATTGGTAAAAAAAGATTTAAGACTGTAGGAAAATTTAATAATTGAAATACACAAATGTATAATAATTTAAGGAACTCTACCAACGGAAAGGATTTTTGTCGTTATTAAAAATTAAATTGATAACCACTAGATAATGTGTGGAGCTTAATGATGACTCTTATTCTTACATGGTTTACTCAATCATGGAGGTAACAACTTATCCTTTAAATAAGTAATTTCTCATTAATTTTAATAATAATGCATTTACATAAATGAGCATAGGTTGCCTTAGGTCTCCAATACCAAATTAAATTGCTTTTTATTAAACAAAATGTATGAACGGAAATAATATTTTTTTTAGAACGGGACAAACGTGAGCCGAAAATTGAACTCAGATTCCTAAAAAAAATATCATAAATGGCCAGAGACCATGGCATTAATTGTAAATTATTTCAAAATTGTGTATAAGATAGAAATATATGTCATCCGTATCAAATCATTGCATAAACAATATAACTATATAGCTTACGAGTACATACATTTTATCAGCATTTGTTCTTTAATCAAAACTGATATTATATATAATTAGCGCACGCAAAGCCCTGGACCCATTTTATAGCAAAGCAAATAATCATATATTTGTAAGTTTTTTGTAAATTTATCATGTAAGAAAACAAGTATCAATTATATTTCTGGCATTATAGATTTGACACCAAATGTTCACACCTGTTCTTAAATAAGTATGACAATTAGTTTCAGTGTTCATAGATAATTAATTAGACAATATTAATGAAAAGTTAAAATAACTATTAATGAAGTGAGTAATCATCTGAACTGAGACAATGAAAATGAGATTTCCACGAATGAGATTTGTTAGTTGTTGTTAACTGCGTCACCCATCCATGATACAAAAGGCTCAATCTAGCCAAAAACCGCTAAAGCAGGAATAACCGGCAACACCAAAGCAAACCTGGACGAGTCCAAACTATGATACTAGCAAATACAAGGATGCCCACGAAAAGACGTGGGTGATAAAAATCGTTTGTCTCTTTTATACACATCCTTGGCGTCCCTTTTAGAAAGCCGATGTGAAGAAGCAGCGGGTTAAACACTCAACACCCGAACACTTGATGGTTGCACGTATGGTTGTGAACGCGTCATCATCTTGTAATTTAATATAAAAAATCCTCTTGTAAACCCACAAACAAGTCGTTTTCTTACAACTAGCTGATAGTATGGCATAATACTAGATATCATCATCATCAGCTCATTAAACGTCCCCACCGAGGGGCACGAGCCTACCCGTATAGGGTGATTAGGCCTTAGTCGTCCACGCGGGCCCAGTGCGGATTGGACGACTTCACACACAACCTTCGAATCTCTTCGCAGGCGTGCATGAAGGTTTCCTCACGATGTTTTCTTCACCGTAAGAGTCGGATAAGTACATATTTTCGAAAATTCGAAAATACATTGTACGTGTCGGGATTTGAACCTCAGCCCTCCCGGTAGGAAGGCGACAGTCCACACCACTGAGCCACCGACGCTCTTGATATACTAGATATAGTAGTCTATTTTACTTCGATATTCTTAAATTAATACATTTAAAAATAGGCGTTAAAATTTCAATTCATACGCCCTTTTTTCACATTATATTCAAAGTATGTTATTAATGATAAATTAATTTAATAACAAGTTGTTGATTTAAATGATTTGACATCGATTGAAAATTCTTAATATAGTCTTCTACCGCTAATTAAGACAAAATTTCTAGAGTAGCATATTTAATATACTGTTTCGAGTTCCATTCTGTATTTGAATCAGGGAAATCGTGTTGCAGCAAATTTTACGCAGCACAGCGAGTAAATGCTAGTTCATTATCAGAATAAAGTATCTACACTCCTTCTCGAGTTCTGGGTCCTTATTTCGTTAATTTTAAAATGCACCCATTCTTTAAAAGATTGATTATTGTCTCAATATTATAATCCTCCCCCCATAATCTCCTAACCTGAGCTCCCCTTAACCCCTAACCTTAATCTCCCCTTAACCTTAACCATAATCTGCTCTTTAATAATAATAAATAAGCGCGTAGGGACGTGACGACCCATCGCCCGCTGGTGAGTTTCACGGCAGTCAGTCACCGCAGGGCAGCTTGTGGCGAGCTGTTTGGTGGCGTAGCGACACGGACCCGACGGCCCGAGAGTGCACACTGACCGTCTCCGGCCCCCGGAGTGCCCACCCAAGGTCGGGACTCTCACTCTGGTTGCCTTCATTGGCTATCCAGAGTGGGGTTGCAAGAGTACATGCTCGAGGGGTGGAAGTGAAAGATGCATAAGTCGCGAGTTGGTGCAGTTTGTTTTGCGCAGAAAGCGGTGTACACTCTCGACACCCTAGCGCCTGCGCCGGTGTTGCGTCCCGGCATTACGCCGCATAGTGGATGCCATCTAGCGGGTGGCAAGTCACCGTCTGCTTAATTTTCAAGATTGAGACATTTGATTTGGCAGGCGCCCCGCTGTCTCAATCAATAGCCCAGAAACTAGACAGCAATTACCATCAATAGCCCGAATTTTATTTTTCTTTCCATATTTGCATAGTCTTGCACCGAGCGGGTGCTGCTCTGTGTGTACTTCATAGTCAGGCAGAGCGAGCGGCGTCGGTGTACACATCACAAACTCATTATTTTGTCTCATAAAGCTCTACGTGTTGGACTCATGTCCCCACGCAAGCTTCAAAGGACCGGTCTATGACCGTGAACTCCTAACAGAGACTCAAATAATAATATATAATAACTTTTATTGCACATAAACATATTACAAGGAAAACATAATTAACCCTCTAACCTTAATCATCCCTTAACCTTCTAACCCTAATCCTCCCCTTTACCCTACTCCTAGCCGTCTCGTTGACGCACACGTGCAACCATCCGAACATGGTATCCTTACGAGTCTGGTGATGTTCTGCTGGAGGGCGAGGTGGCGGCAGCCTGTGAGCGGGTCATCGAGTACGCCTACCTGGAGGCCGGGGGCCGGCACGTGGGCACTAGGTCGTGCGACGAGCGCCACGACGACCAATCACCGTCGGTCGCTCCGATTCGTCTGACACATTACATATTTACAATTAACTTCTCAATCTAGTGCAGTTAGGATTCCTTTCGGTACTCTGCAAAATATTAAAAACCTTTTTGCACTTCCTCACAGAAAAACAACAGCTGGTCAGCATTCCCCTGTTTCAAGGATATGCAAACTATTTAATGGCTTCAGTAATATCCTGGATGTATCTGACAATTTAAGTAGAAATCGACGAGCAATACGTATAATTTCATATCGTGATTGGTTGTTGTAAATTATTTTTGATAAATGTAATATTAGTTATCAATATAGTAATGTGCCTGTTGTGTTTGTCTTTTATTAGTTGTACATTTAGCGTGAATTGTAATTTAGGAGGTCAATAAGTACTCATGTAATGATGTAACAATTATTGACAGACTAAATATATAAACAATAATTGCATGTGCAGTTTCGCAGATTATTACAATGTAGCCAGTATTTAAGTTTTGAATAAATAAAATAATAAATAATTCAGTTATAAACAGGCGTCCATAAAACTGGTTTCATTTATATGTAACATCTTATGTACATTATGGTTTGGCAATAATATGATGAGTATTACTATCATCATCATGATTTGCTGATCACGCAGAGCAGGCCGATCGCGTTATTTCAAAACGAAACTTTCGATTATTATATGGGTGTAGTTATGATTACTTATGATATCCTTCCGGTTATTCGGTTTTCCCATAAGGTTAGGTTTCAATTTAGTCTGAACTAGCTAGAATGATTAGCGCGATATGAAATTGACCAAAGTGGTGTATCTCGGTCCAAGTGTAGTTACGTTATAGCTGTCGAAGTTTAGCGCGTTCAGCCTGCAGTCATTACAATTCCCCACCGAGGGTCACGAGCCCAACCCTATAGGCCTTGTCTCTACGCTTGAATTTTTCGTAGGCGTTTGCAGGTTTCCTAACGATGTTTTCCTTAACCGTAACCTTCTACACCCTTTACGGGTAGGCTCGTACTCTTCGGTGGGAACATATAATGAGAATGATACTAAACAACGGATATACATAATTATATATATATATTTTGTAAATACATACAAATTTTACATACAAAACACCCAGACCAATACAAACAGCCATATTCATGAACACAAATGTTTGTACTGCCTAGGAATTGAACCCGGCACCTTGGTGTAAGAGCCGACATCTCAACCAATCACACCACATAGGTCGTCAATTAACTTTTTTTGCAAATGGATACATGCTGTGTTTGGATTTATGTATATTTATTTGAGTATACTTTTTCCATGGTTATGTTATTTTATTCCCATTTAATCAACCTCGACCTATACAATACAACCATTCTACTAAAACAATTTTTACATTACAATTTATTCGTTTCCTGATTGCCTTTTTGATGGGTTTGTCTATTGGCTATTTAATCCAAGTTGTGTAAACTTATTAATCCATTGTTCAGTTCCTATTTATTTGTTATTTATAAATTAATTATTTAATAAAGAAGTGCTCTGCAAATGTAAGTAGACCAAATAGCGGCCAGACTCCCTAGGAATAAATTTCACAAACAATTGTTTTCTATTGCTTTTGGCGGGATAGCCTTAGCTAAAAGCTTTAAGTAGCGGATAAATAAACAATTTGCTTTTATTTTAATTGCTTTTTACACCTTTAATACTTTGAATAGTTAATTCACTTTAATACTTAATTCTTTTTATAACACCGCAAAGTCGTCCATGTTTGCCTAAATTTCGCCGTCTCCGTATATCGTTTAAGCGTGCTATATTTAGCCTTCATATCATCGACGCATTTAGTTTACATTTTAAACTGTTTGAACTTGTGTGTTTTCAATAAACTGATAGTCATTATTTTAAGTGTATTCCAATTTCTTTGTTAGTGTTATAAATGTTAATGTGTTATATATGTTATAAAGTGGACTACCATGGGGAAAACGGTTAACCGGGATACTACATACTTGCTGCTGGACAAAGAAGTCGACTGCATTAAATGAAATATGAAGACAATTTAATGTATGTGAAACATTAGTTTCTTATTGCTTTATTCTATGGAATATTGATTATTATCATAAATATATCTAATTAGTATTTTCATTAACCCTTTGAACGCCAAGGACACCTAAAGGCGTCAGGCGTCAGTCGTGTCAAGGACACGTTGAAAGGGTTAATATACAAAATCTCTTTAATTCACTACTGTACTAGATCTCGCTTCATATAGGTTATTGAAACTGTACGTACTGGCAGAATCGCCTAAAACGAATTGAGTCAGTTGTTACTGCACTTGCCTTCTGCCTAAAGTATACAACCAATTGGCTTCTACGTTTTTTTTATGTTTGTTTGTTTGATGTTACAAAATCTGTATGAACGTATCTCTTGTATATGTTCAAATGATTCCTCCTACTTAAAAGATGCGCTAATTCGCTTCTCCTTTGATTAGTTTACTGTATATTCTAGATTAGCGTGTTATATCTAAGATATAAGGTGCTGTCAAACTTACTCCTATTGTGTCGTTTGAAAATGCACCTTATAATAACTCAAAATAGTCTCACATTCAAACCTATTGTGTAAATGTCATCCTTGATTTACCAAATTAGACTTAAGTAAGCAATATAAAAGAAGCCTCTTGTATAAATTAAAACTACAATGACATATACATTTTGTACCTTAAAACAATGTAGATAAGATCAACTTCGTTATGTGTGTGATGTATATATGGTATATTTCTCGTATGGCGTATGCATGTGCAATGGCTTACAAGGAGGATCAATGTGATCTTTTCTAATACACAGCGAGGTCGAATCATCTACGTATAATGCTAAGTGGATACGATTAACTACGCTCGTTCGCAATTCACAATTTGTTACCACTAAAATGTGTTATATTTAAGTTAATTTTATTTAAAGTTATTTGGTGTAAGTGCTTGAGATGTTGGCTCTTGCACCAAGGGTCTGAGTTAGATCCTCGGGCTTTACAAATATTTGTGTGCATGAAAATGTCTGTTGTATTTTATATATATAATATGTATGTATTTAAAAAGAAATGTATATACTTATGGTTATCCATTGTTTAGTATGCATATTACAGGTTTATGCTTAGTTTGGGACTAGATGGCGCTGTGTCAATGTTAGTGGATATGTATTATTTATTGAAGGAAATTAAATATAAATTGAAATTAATATATGAAGAATTCTTTAGTGGTTGTATTATAAAACAAAATTTCAACAGCAATGTCGCTTTTACATTGTTCAAAAGTCGTACAAGTTCATTTTTAAATGAACTCATCAGTAAAAGTAGTCATAAAAGTAAAACACATCAGTAGCTGATAATAGAACGATCACAATAATACGGGTATTCTAGCATTCTTATTATTACTAGATAGTTTACTCAATACCTATATACAACTAAAAGTAACTACGTTTTAAAATATACTTACGGAAACTTGCAAACATTCTGAATCCTTTGTGAGCATAAGAAAAATGGCCAAAAATATATTAATTCGCATGTATACTAAACATTAAAAAAAATATATGATAAGGTAGGTAACAAAACACTTCTAATCACATTTTTCTATGTTATATTTGCGATTATTTATATTTATGATTTTAATTATATGCCCAATTATGAGCTATGATTTTATGTATGCGTTCAACACGTGAAATGCTACGAGGACATGGCAATTGAAACTAATCAAATTAAAAGCATCATTAAAAATAAATATATTTAAATTACCTTTATTATCATTGTCAGAGGTATCCAGTTGAAGTGCCGAGGCTCGTCTCGTCAGCGGCGCAGACGCGAACATCACGTTTGTTGTTGATGCCGCCCTGGAAACGTACACAAAATTGTCATTAATGATACATTTATTGGAAATAATGATTGGGTTAGTTTCGGATGCAATGTCATTCTTTGTGCACTATTATGTTATATCTAAAGACTACTTTGATTGTTTATTCAATAAATTCCTTCTAAATAAATAAACTTCGGCCTGAAAATATGAACTACGAAAATGAATTCAACGTGTTATATTTGTGAAAATATAATGAATGCTGATTCAATGATAAGTGTTATATAATGTTAACTTCATTAATTTAGCTACGAACTACGACGTGGTTACCGAATATCTGAACTTTTCATATTAGCATGCACTGTGTTACTATAATTATAATCATTTAACCAACAACAAACAAGCAACAGACAATCTTTTTCTCTATTTATTTCAAACTGCTGGCCATATAAGAAAGCAGCGGATAAAGAGTTAAGAGTGTTATCCTTCCAGAACATTTTAACTAAGGGTTAGAAAATGTTTCAAAATAGGTATTAGATTTACAGTGAGGTGTATTAGGGTTACATTAACTCCATACTTCAGGAGTTAATATTAGCCTTTAAGATTAAAAAAATGTTTGCCATACACCAGCCACGTCAAGCAGCATGAATATATAAAAACGCTTTTATTTAGGTATAAATCCAGCGCTATAATTTAAAATACACGGAGGTTATGTTAGTTAAAAATCATATTAACTGAACTACCAAATACATGCAGGCTAAATATAATACCAAACCAGCAATTATAATTTCATTCATCAAGCTACCTTCTAATGCTTCATTTTACAATGACGTCACAGTACATAAATTGCAAATCACGTTCTTAATGTACACTCATGCTCTACAACATTCCGTATGTGGGTGGCTTGGATAAAATGTCAGTCGCAAAAACATATAATTTTTATTCTTAACTAGCTTTTGCCCGCGGCTTCGCTCGCATAAAATTCGGGATAACACGGTACTTACATTTATCACTATACATAGGATTTCCCCTCCTCCAACTTTAAAGGTTTCGGGTCAATTTCAGATTTTTTATTAGCAAAAAATATGATATAGTGAGCTAACCTTAAAAGATAGATATATGCTGTCGCGGACTTTTTTTAGACCTTTAAAGGAGAACAATACTCTCATACATGACTTTTGTGAAACTTTAACCGTTTACTCAGCGTACGCAGCGGAAGCTCCAAGTATGAAAAATACTCCCGATTTTGAAACATTCTTCATTGCTGCTCCGCTTCTATTACTCGTAGCGTGATGATATATAGCCTATAGCCTTCCTCGATAAATAAGCTATCTAACACTGAAATAATTTTTCAAATCGAACCAGTAGTTCTTGAGATTAGCGCGTTCAAACAAACAAACAAACTCTTCAGCTTATATATTATAGATGATTTGGCGGTCAACTAATGAGAGCTTCTTAAGGAAAATATTATCTTCGCTATATTTTTGAAATTATTATACGCAGGAACAGCCAACCAACACTAAGGTTATAACTTTGACCTTAATATCAAGGAATCTTTTTGACTTTACGGTGTTTAAATGAATAAAAACAAAGCAAATATCACAGAAAACAGCCCAAATAAAATTCCATGTTACAGTCAGTTTACAAAACGAAACACATCTACTCATAATAACAAAATACATGAAAAACTGAAGTTGGTATCAAGTTTAATACAATTCATAGGCCTACTTTTCCATGAGTGCTGTTATATGCGGCTTAGACATAAAACATTAGCAGACAACGAAAAGCAGCTCCCTCATATCACATCTAAAACCTGTCTATAATAAATAAATAAATAAATATCTACTGACATTCACACAGCACCATCTAGCCCCAAGTTAAGCGTGAAGCCTGTATTATGGTACTAAAAACGGATAAACATACATATATATTTTTTTTTTGTAAATACATACATATTATACATAGAAAACACCCAGACCATTACAAACAGACATGTTCATGCACACAAATGTTTGTATTGCCGGGATCGAACCCGGAACCCTTGGTGTTGCGGCCGACCTCTCAACCGCAACACCAAATAGGTTGTCAAAGTGGCTATAGGTAGATAATGCTATATCCAGCGCTTAAAGCAAGAATATTTAAATAAGTATGAGGCATTTGATGAAAACTAATCTTTTAGAAGTAACCGTGTCATCAAATGTGTCACCGGCGCGTTGTTTGCCTTTAAGGAAAATCACTTTCAAAATGTTCACTAAAATAATTGTAGCATTTCACTACAGGCTTCACGGAGTATCAGCGAATACTTTCAGCGAAGTTTATCGCACCCAAATATTGCATAATGAAATGTCAAAAAGCAGTTTCGCCATCATCGAATAAGGCCATTGTTCACGAGACAATAGCGTCGGAAGGAAGATGACGTCACCGGGTCGCTGGACCGCAGAGTAGTCACAAACGTGTATATAAGCCTTAGGCACTTTTAAATAAAAGCGCTCTAGACTTCGAAAAAGAGCGGTTATTAAGTACTCACTTCGGCTCGAGGGCGTAATAGAAACTCGCATTTTATTGTTTAAAAAAAACCAGCACCATGATTACTAGTTGGCGGACGTTGACTCATGAACATGTGGTAGGCAATGATATTCTGTATATGTAAAGGTAGATACGCCACCCGTGTCTCAAAAACGAACCGCCAAAGAGAATACAGTTGTAGGCTCTTTGTTTAGGTAAATGTACGATCATTCGAAATATGTGTATGTGTGCTGTCGCTGCATTCGGAACACTTTTTTCAATTGTTTTGTGAGCATATCACGAATCCATACTTTTTACATCATTGTTGGTAGGTACCACAGACATCCGAATATACAATTAGACTGGACAAGCCGCCAATTCTCGGAACTTTTCACAGGTAAGAATCGGTTCTTACCTGTGAAAATTTATTATATTTCTTGGTAAATTTACTGATTCATTGCGATGATGGCATGTTACAATTGCACAGGATGGCATTTTGGGAAAAATCGGTAATTTCTTCTAATATTCGTGCGTCTTGACTCGTCTCACGGAGCGTAAACTGGCAGCCTGTGTATGCTCGTTGAGCTTACATTTGACGCACTTAAAAACGCGGCTTGCCCCATCTCCTGTATTGGGAAATCTGTGGTAGGTACAATCTTTATAAAATCAAACCTTGTTCGATTTAACAATACCTAACATAAACAAAAGACGATCGAAAAACACAAAACTAGTTACGATAAGCGAACTATCTTAATAGAATTTAAATTTGAGTTGTAATTCGCTTTACAAGAAGATCCATCAGCAAATCTAGAAAATATATTATAATACTATTTGACGTTTCAATTATGAATTGAACACAAATTTATAAATAACCTTTATCTATTAGACACGTGTTAGCCTATGATACCTAAGTATGAAGATCTTATCATTGCGTAGGTACAAGGACTTTTCTTTGACTGCCACTTTAAGAATATAAACGTAGAATAGGAATCAAAATCTGATATCGTGCTCAAAATACGGTCACAATAAACCACAACATATTTGATGCTTAATTTGAGTTGCTAAAAAGTTTCTTTGGCATAATGCTATTTAAAAGGAAGATTTCAAAGAGATCAAGATAACACTTTAAGCCTCTTATTCCAGAACGAAACTCAAAGATTTTACTTAAATTGAGTTTGAAAGGGATGCCGCTATTAATCGTATAAAGCGCTATCACTAACTCTATTCATGTAAAAACCAAGGCTTAAGTCTCGTTCTAGAATACGGGCCTAAAAGGCTGAAAAGTGACCTATAAATTCGTCCTCTGAAATGCATCCTATTTCAGGCTTAGCAGCCAGTAACTTAAACCAAAACGGTAGCCAGCCTGTTGACAACGCCTCGCTCTCTTCAACAAGACCTTGACTGCCCTGATAAAAAAGCAAACGGTCAAATTGGCAACGCGTGCAAAAAAGTCTACAAGATAGAATCTTTTTTGCTTAGCTTTGATCACTAAGTGTACGGATACTCGAATATTAATAACCATTATTACAATATTACGGTTGCAAAACCAGTTAGGCGATTTAGCCAGTTCAACTGGATTTCTAGACAGCATGGCGCTGGTAGATTTGAAGATAGTTTATTTTTTGTAAATGTAGCCGACAGGCTGATGCCCCTTTGATGGAAGCAGATATATCCAAAAGGCAAAATTGATTTTCTATTGTGTGTGTAATCTTGATTGTTAAACTGGCACTTTTGGTTACTTAAGTGACTACTGGAGTCACTAATGTTCTAAAGATGAAGGCCATGAAGGGCCACGGTAGGTATGGTTGTTGCATGTTTCTACCATCAAGATATTAGGTATGCATTTAGTTATTTTATTGCCTATGTTACCGCTCTGCTCAGAACATGGTGTAATTCAAAATTCAAATACAAAGAGGTTAGGACTCTCGTATTCTATTGTGATAAATCCATCCAAACAATCAGTATTACTCCTTCAAAATTGCGACACAACCAGAATTATATGGTTGAGGATATTTGAAAAGTTATTGCTACATTTGGGATTATAAATAGGACTGAAGCAGCTAATTGGTTTGAATTCGAACATAAGTATTAGTCTCTAGCATTCTATTAGAATCCAAGTATGCTCAGATCGATACTAATGAAAGCTTATGGGTGTGGTTTTTGTCAAGCTGACTGATTTTCTTGGATTCTTCTCAGTAGAAAACTATCGTCCGAACTAGTGGTATAATATTATAGCTTTATTTGATATAATATTATAGCTTTGTTTGACATTCATACGTGTGCTGCAAGAACATAAACTGAATAATGACTTTGATTTTGATTTAAACGACTCCGAAAAATTATAACTACACAAATTTAACAATAAAGAACACAGAAAGAATGACAAGTAAGCAACTTTTTTGCACACAGCTGCATCCCTTCGATCCTAAATTCGCGTCACTGAGCATGTAGGTTGGTGATCGTAAACCGTCATTACTCGCTCTGCTCATGTTGTCAACTGCCATTTATGTTTACACCAACATTAATCGATTGACGCAAGTTGCTCGCGAAAACTTTGGCGGCATCCTAACGACACATGAGTGAAGGGTAAATACTCTTGAGAACGTTCTCCTATATCAACTATAAACGGTGTTGGTAAACAATTCATTTGGGAAATTTGGGAATCTTTCAAGTGATTATTTCATTTATGACGAAATAACTCTTAGCTAATATGATTTATGAATACTGATTATTATCTTTAAAGTTTTAAGCTGCTATATGTGGCTTCTTTAGCGGTTGCCGGATTGAGTCATTTTGAAAATGTATGCAAAGATAATAACTTCTAGAACCACTCCCACAAAGTTCCCGTCCCAGAGGGAATTCATATAGTATATAAGATGCGAAGAGTAACAAACATATACACACACAAACTTTCGCCTTCATAATAGGCTTGTGATTTTTCCTGTTGTTCGACCTAACAAACTGAGTTTAATGAGCTTTACACTTTATCAAAATATAGATATTAATCACATTTTTACAGAAACTAAGGATTATTAACTAGGCATTATTATTAATAGAAGCATTGAGTCACCCAGTAAAGCCGATGCGGAAGACAAAATGGTCACAGCACCGCGTACGGAATACACTAACGGGGTACCTAGTATGACTAACGCTCATAACGTGGTCAAAGTCAAGGCTCTTTAATATCAATTGTCTTGCGCAGATTAGAAAGTAGATACCTAATAAAGCATGAAAGTGCATATTAATTTTGTTATGGTTTTGTATTCTAAAGAAAATGCTATCGTGTTTGGGACAACAAAACAGCATTTATTTAAAATTATTCCTGTATAAATGGGAAAGTAAAGAGTATGATGAAAAGATTTATAATATTCAATCCTAAGTGCGTGCAAATTTTTAAGTTCAATATTTCATCTATTTGCTAGCTGGGATTATAAGCAATCAAATGGTTTTGTATAGACTGTTTCGGGTTCTGCAGACTAATTCTGATTTTTTAGATCAGAATAGGTAAACAAATTTAAACCCTACAACATTGTGTGATTTTGATGTAGTTTTGCAGATAGAATCAGAGATAATGTAACAAAAAATATAACAATGGCTGCCGAATTAGCATATTAAAACTAACCTTGAAAGGGGGAACCAAATAACATCAAACAATACCATAGTCTGCATTAATTAGGTATATACGCCACACACGCTGATTATCAAGTATCCAGAATTTTTAAAACCGATTACAATATGCCATTCATTACACAGGTAGAGGGTACAATAATAGACGAACTTGAAGTGACATTCGATAAACTATTTAGTGAGCTTATAATAATAACCCTAAATACGATACACAATATAGAATTTGAAATATGTCTAATATTTTAAATTTATGAACAACAATAAGTCATTTACAGAAGGAGTCTTCTTGAAATCTTGAACAAATAAGTTTTCACCACATGCTTTGACAATTTCTTTCCGATATTGCTCTTATTTTTGTACTGGACGAGTACTTACTAATAAGAGCAATATTTCAAAGATATTCTTTCATAAATAAATTTTGTCATATGTAAAATAGAAGTAAATATTTACGAAATGTTGTTAACATTACCGATTTATTGCAAGTGGTATATTACTATAACCACTGACACCAGGACGAAAGTTAGGAAGTAAGATTATAAATTAATGATTTGGTGGACACAATATTATTGTGTAGTATTGTTCTTTACCCTAACACAAATATTTAATTCATTTAAGGTATCAGTAAGCGGTTAAATGAATACGTATAATTATCTTATCGCAATCAATTCGCAATATTTATATACGTACTAAACTTATCCTTAACCTTCTTAATATATTATCACTTACAAGTTTTGCTATGTCTTAGATATACACCATCTATGAAATCATCACTCCTGGTCACGTCATCTTAAAAAGCAACCAAACTTGAATCATATAGAGCTAATTGTTTCGTAATTGGCTGGTGATTAAATGACGTGATCCGTCGTAATGATTGCCTTATCTTGGACGACCATAGGTATTTATTATACGTAATTAATATTTTTTCATTAAGGCTCAGGTAAAGTTGAATGTTATTTAATATTTTTATGTTCTAGGGCACTGCAATATTCATGGGATACAGAGTAATTAACCATCGAGTGAGCCGTATGCTCATTTAACCCTATGCCGTTAAAAAAGGTTATCAAACCCAGTATCAAAAATCTTTTATCTCAGTTTGATAGATATTGCAGGCTGAATCCTTGTTGTCTAAAAAAGTATTCATGTCAGGAGACGTCTGTCAGTCTCCAATATAGGTCTCTTATCATTAAAACAACCTGAGATGAGAACCTGATGGCTTCAGGCGGTTCAGAATCAAAATTTTCTTATTGATATCAATCTATTTCTGCCTACTATATAAGAAGAAGCATTAAAATTTATGTAAACATCGCTTGCCATCCGATCAGTGATTCAGTTACTCAGCAGTGCTGAGACAGACATGTGACGCCATATATAGCTTGTCCATAGTTGTGACGTCATTACTGTTATGCCGACGTCGCCGGAATAATACCGATGCCATACGCAAGCGGCCACTCGGCCTAAATATTTTAGTCTAGATGAGCTGCGCTCAACATTTCTCAGTCTGCGCACATCGGCCTTAATTTCGTATGCAAATAACATGTAAAATGTATTTGTTTGAACTTAATGAAAGCATATACCGGGTATTATACCTTAAAAGACTCCTCAAATATTATTTCACTAATGTTTTTTTCTGAAACACAAAAAGGGGATATAAAGGGTATTCAATGGTATGAAATCTGGCACGGCAATGAATATCTCGTTTTTTTTTTCGAACTGACTACTGCTGTTGGACGCAGATGACCTGTAAAGTTTACCGGGCAATTGGCGAGCGCAGATGGCACTCAGCCTTAGAGTATGTCGGTATCAAGCCATCTTTTTCTTTTCAACTCAACTCAGTGCACTGTTGGTCATAGGTATCCCGCATCTTGGGTCAGATATGTCAGCCTCCAGCGACCTTTACAAGTCGCCGGTCCACCGGGATGAAGGGCGTACTACGCTACGCGCGCCAAGATGCGGTCTCCACTCCAGAACTCTACTACAACGGACATCAGTTCTGCGATAAACCGACCGACCCATGCCACTAAAACTACTGATTCAGGCGAGATTCTTTTTATGTTACCAAGTGTACAGGACGGTCAACACGCTCACCTGATGGTAAGTGAGCGCCTTTGATGAAGACTAACAACTGATAGCCCTTTATTATTCTCCATCAAAGCCGCACTGCGCCCGACACCCGAGACAACAGACGTTAGGTCTCTTATACTCGGTAATTTTGCTATGTCGGTAACTTTATTATGATTCTATCCCTAGGAGATGCCCCGAGCATAACTCGCTTCATTGTCCGTAGAGTGCCTTTGAACTTGTGAACCAATCCCGCAGTCAAGTATCCTTTCTGATCATTTGCCATACTTATGTCACTGGCAATAAATATTTCTAGTATCATGAGCGAACCGTTATCAGGGATTATTTGGGAACTTCTCATTCAACATAACCTACAATAAGTTGAATACCACTGGCTGCTCAAGCGAAATACCAGAGTTGAAATACAATAAAAAAAACTATTTTCTGCCTTGATAAATGTACATTTCACTCGACCAGCAATATCTTATCTACATGGAAAGATACGTTTCGATTTATCGATATTCAGGTCTATTAGATTCAATTGCAAAATATATTTATGAATACGTTATATAATTGCATTATAATAAAACAATGACAGTACATTGAGTGCAGTTTGTGAGTTTAGCTATTGTTTAGCATGTATATGTCTTTGGCTTCGGACTACATATACAAAAATACCCATTTAATATATTTCAAATTTTATTTCATACAACCGACTTTGAACTTTCGGCATTCAATAATGTTTTCAAATAGGCTTCAAATTTATTATACTTGTAGTTAAAAGCCATGCGTGTCACATTTTATTACATTGACCTTGAGCCTTGTTATGCTTATGGGGTTACTGGGGTGGGTGAAGTGGCTAAAATTCGAAAAGCCACTTATTAAAATCAAATTAATAAAACATTTACGATATCTTTTTGTAGTAAATAATTGTTTTAATAATTCGTTTTGTGTTCTATAAAACGTACTGGGTCGTTTTCTTACTAGAAATTACTAAGGAAACTAATCCCCCCTGCAACGCCCTAAGCCTACATTCGTGTCCGACTCTGGAACAACATCTAGTGAAATTACCGGGTATAAGAGACCTGACTTCTGTTGTTTCTGGTGTCGGGCGCAGTTAGGCATTGACGGAAAATAATATCTGTTTATCAGTTGTTGGTCACCTTAATGCCGCTCTGTCGTGGTCAGGCGTATCACTTACCATCAGTTGAGCGTCCTGACCGTCATGTACACTTGAACATAAAAAAAGGCCAACAGCGAAAGAAAAACTACAGTCGACTAATTTACATCCACCAAATCTACGCACAGCAAACAGCGCATGCACTTTCAAAGTGAAAACACTTATATAAAACACAATCTTTAGCATCACACCGGCCGACGAGCATGCGTTAAGTTTATCATGCAAAACACTATTCTGCCATTACACTACGTAACAACCAAAAATAGATTTAACGAACGCAAGATTCCGCGCATAGATAAAATAGCTAGTACACATTCTGGCTAATTGTAATACTGAGCACGTCTAATGGTTAATACTTGCCGATAATGTTAAAATTTATAGCATTTCTTTCATTTGTCTAACTGCGTTGTAAAGGTCTGAATTTACTATTTTCATATTGTCAGTATTTTCTCTCGATATAATGCCATCCAATATGCATTCGAATGAAAAAATAATGCTATAATTTGTATTTTAGTTTGCTTAGTGTATATAAAATACCAAACTATTTTGAAAGTAAATAATAACCTTTTAATATTATTTTACACTATATTTTAATTACCAATCAAATCGAAATGAAAAGTATCAGTACTCTTCTGTCGATAAAAATATATTTATAAAACTCAAACAATAAAAAATGCTATAAATTCGTCATTTACGAAGCAATATAAATCTACATATTCTACAAAATATTATTAGTACGTAACTCTACAATACAGGAACGAAACAAAATTAGTATGGATTATCTAAGTAAAATAAAAAAATCCGCTTACAGTGACTCAAAAAAGTTCATCTGATCTATGGGGTTGGTACTGGTGGGTGGGGAGAAAAATAAACAAATTAGAAACAAATATTAAAAAAACAAAATGGTTAAAAACGGGGTAGTAAAACATATAAACTTAAACCCATCACCTAATTAAAAGCAAACTGAATTGCTTAACACTACATAAAATAAATTAAAGCATAAAAAGCCAAGTTCATTACCCTAATTCCGTTAAGGCCTTGATATTTAATTTTTATAACAACAGTTTTGCTTCGAGAATTCCCAAACATTGTTATAAAATTGGTGAAACTGAACCTTATGTGTAACGTGATAAGGTTCTTCAGAGTGAAGCAATTGAATTGGGTCAAATGGCCCTCTATATGAATCATAATGGTCTTGCCTACGACTGAATTGGATTTGTCGTTTATAAGACTCCTGTATTAGAACAACAAGACATGATTACTTACATTCCTAACAAGTTCACTTTGTTATGCCGGTCATATTTGCATTATTATTTAATGAAAATTAGTAACTTTCAGAAAATTTGGGACTTTTTTGACAAAAAGTCCTAAATTTTGGGTTGATTTTATTTTTCACGGTAAATTTACTCTTGTTCTGACAGATCAGCTAATGAAAAAGTTGTCTGTTTAGGGATGTTCACCTTCACTGAACTTTTAATTCCGACAAAAAATGTTCAGCAAATTCAACGCTTTACCTCACCCTTAATCCAGGAACTACTACACTATTAGCACAATTGTGCGAAACAGGTGAGATTATAACGCAGCAGACCTGTGAGTACATCAGATAAAATCCTGGTTTTCACACATCGTCAGTCTAAATAGTCGGAGTATGCAGGTATACGAACTTTTTATTCTACCCACAGCGCAGACCTCACACACTAATTTACCTATCTTCCCAGTTTCTCGAATGTATACGCCATTAAATATCTCAATTCCCTAAATCCTAAATAGAGGAAAACCAGGTCAACAAACAGTTTCCACTAATCTAAGGAAGTTTTTAGGGAAAAATCCAGGTTTCCCAAAAACTGCTTGCTAATCTAATCTCTTCAACCTATAGCAGTCCACTGCTCTCCATAGGTCTCCCCATTTTGTGCCATACATCCCGGTCCTCAGCTTTTCTCATCCACCAGCTAATCTTATCAACAATGGATAAACTATATACCTGCGCGCAGCCCAGAAGAAACCAGCCGAGTCCAGAGGCTCTAGCAGCCGGGGCGTGGACGAGCCGAAGGCGAAAGAGGGCCGGGGGGCAGAGCGGGCGGCGCGCGCCCTCTCCAACCTCTCTGTGCGGTCGCGCTCCCGCTGGAGCAGAGCTTCGCGTCTCGATATCGACGCTTCCCATATTGCTCGTTTCCTTTCTTCCACCTGTAGCAAAAGTGAAAGTAGTCAGTAAACAAAGACACCCAGATCTATCACGCCGTGAGACAAGTGACTAGGTTTTAGTAGAACTGAATAACAGACAAAAAATACTTTCAATAAATTTTTAAAAGAGCTGGAAACCAAAACTTAGCATTAGCCAGTTAAGAATCAAGAAAAAGTATCTCAAGATACGCCATTCGTATCACCGACTCAATAACTGTTTTCAGTATTTGATAATTCAGTATTTTAATTCACTGTAAGACTAGTCCTCTCTCCTGTACTTTGTCATTGAATACAGCAAAGATGAAATGAAACTAAATATGAGATTGGTTTGGTGAGTATGTATTAATGTTATAGTAATTGTATTGTTGTTAATTATTTATAGTAATGTTACTACTTATATAGGAGGAAAAATAACGTCCAATGGGCGGCCTTTTAAACACATATGTCGTCACAACTTAGAATATAGACACATATGATGGTATTCGTAATCGTAAAATAACTAAACCGCTATAGCCCGAAAAGCAAGACCGCCACATACAGAACCGATCAATAGCCAATGGAGTAATTCTACAATGGAGACTGCAAGGTGGAGGCTGGATGTAGACAGTGGAGCCGGATATCTAGCGAAGACTGCAGTGAACTGACACTTGATCCAGTGTGAGTTTAAAAATAGTAAGAGCAGCATTAGTTGGTATGATCCGGTTGTAATCGGACAGCTGAATATGGCTAGGGTCAATAAAATAAAAGCTAAGTTTACAGTCTACTGTTTTGAAGTTATTTAGGGCCAGATTGTTTATTTGTGAACAAAATGTTATTTATTAATTGACGACCCATTTGGTGTTGCGGTTGAGACGTCGACTGCAGTACCAAGGGTTCCGGGTTCGATCCCCGGGCAGTACAAACATTTGTGTGCATGAATGAACACGTCTGTTTGTAATGGCCTAGGTGTTTTCTGTGTTAATATGTATGTATTTACAAAAAAAAAATAAGAATATTTATCCGTTGTTTAGTACCCTTGAAAATGAAAGTGAAAAGTGTTTATTCAGTTTAGGTCCTTATAGAACACTTATGAATGTCAAATGAAACATTTTACAGGCTTCACGCTTAACTTGGGGCTAGATGGCACTGTGTGAATATCAGTGGATAATCATTATTTTTTATTAAATTATTGTCAATGTAAATTAAAAAGAGCGTCGGTGGCTCAATGGTATGGACTGTCGCCTTCCTACCGGTAGGGCTGAGGTTCAAATCCCGACACTTACCAATGTGTTTTCGAATTTTCGAAAAATATATGTACGTTATCCGACGCTCTTACGGTGAAGGAAAACATCGTGAGGAAACCTTCATGCACCTCTGCGAAGAGCTTCGAAGGTTGTGTGTGAAGTCGTCCAATCCGCACTTGGCCCGCGTGGACGACTAAGGCCTAATCACCCTATACGGGTAGGCTCGTGCCCTCGGTGGGGATGTTTAATGAGCTGATGATGATTATTGTCAATGTTAAAGTGTGTAATCGATCACATCACACGTAATACACACAAAGTATATAGTGTTCCGGATGTATTTTTAGCATTTATCATGCCAATTGGGCTGGCAAGGTAAAGTGATGTCAGCGGTATCGATGCAACGTTGGATTGATTATAGATAAGGTCTTTGCCCTGTATTGTGTTGCTTATTGCTTACGTCACTATTTTAAAAAATATTTTTTCCTAAAATGGCCCGTATACAAGACCATCTGCGAGAGTATAAATAAACAAATGTCACGTGTTTCTCCCGTCATAACAGATATGCGTTTAGTATGTCTGTGTTGAGGACTGAAGGGAAAGGATGTGATTAAGGCTACTGTGGCATAAGATAACTTTACCTAAGTAATAAATATCCATTGAAATTCACTCAGTGCCATCTAGCCCCAATCTCAGCATTAGCATTTACTAACTACATAAAAAATCGGATAAACATATATAATTAATAATTATATTATACTTTTAAATAAATACATATTATACATAGAAACACCCAGACCAATACCAATAGACATGTTCATGCACACAAATGTTTGTCTCTTGGTATAAAAGCCTACGTCTCAACCATTACACCTAATCGGAATCGGTCGTAAGATTACTATTTATCACATTTTAAGAGACCCATGTTATTTTCAAGCTGAGATGTAGCTTATGGCGTCAAGCAGCCTAGAACGTCCAATTACCGGACACTGGCCTCGCACACACCAAGATTGGGCTTTGACCCCCGGTCCCATGTCAAGTCGTGGGTGTATACTACGTCCATAGAATATATTGTTAGAAAATATAAACAGCTGTGAAACTCCTATATGTGGCGGAATCAAACTATTGTAATTCGACCAGCACTATTGGCTGATAACGTGTACCTATTGATAACAGATATCTGAATTATTAACAATATCAAATGCGCGCAATATCACGCACAACAACAGAGTTAGACATTATTTCAGTTCTCTAAAAGAATAATATTGTATATATAATATGTATCACTTACATGAACATTAAAAGTCACACGTTTAGTCATTTCAACGCACACTCACAAAACACGGTTGTATCTCATAACGAATTCGTATCGAATGAAGAATTACAGGATGCCGATTAATTTCTTATCAACAACATAGTCACCTTGGCTGAATAATGCATGTTTCAAAGTAAAGGAGTGTGTGACGCAGGATTTTTTCAACAACTCAATAATCAAAATCTACAACATTAATAACACAACGCAAATGTACTAGAAAAGCTTAAAGTACTTTGAGCAACAGTCCGCAGAACCGCATAGAAACACAACACTGCACCGAGTGACAGAAAGTTTAGATTGTCTTCGATAGCTCGGTGCTTTTACTTTTTCTTGTGCACACATATCCCTGTGCAAATAATGTGCGTATTTGCATAGAGAGATTATAAATTACGAGTATTACGACGGAACGAAGGAAACTAAAGGAGGAAACGTGGGCCTTCAAATAGATGGATCAAAGATTTGCTAAAGGTGGCAGATTCATATCTGATGGATATAATTTGAGAAATCGGATCGTGTGGAAATCATTAAAGGCGGCTTTTAGTTTAGCAGTGGAACAATAATGATGCGATGTTGAAGATGATGTTCATTTCGATGGAGAATTACTGCTAAGCAATATGCTGTCTATTAAACGACTATAGGTAAACACTTTACGAATTTGCTAGATTGGTCGGGGCATTTACAATGAAGGTAATTCACCTCAACCGTCTAGACTACTTAAAACGCCTCGTCGTTAAGTGTATTGGTGTGATATATAGCCATTGTTTGTGTCGAAAAACACGAGCAGTTCTATATGAATATTTTCTACAAAATCGAAAATTGTGTATACAATTTTTTTTATTATTCCCAATGCGACAGCAGGCAACGTGAATAATCAATATAATGGTACAGACAAATCGTGTTCATATACAGGCGTAATATTGATTTCATCTATTGTCTTGCTATTCAACGGATCTCTGCGTGAATTCCGTTCGAGATGTGAATAGTGCGCCTCGGTCCATCAATCGTCCGAATAGATATAACTGTCAGTTTGATTTGATAGCCCAGACATTCCTCGCATCAACGAGTAAACTGTATTTTCTGATTAACTGCATTAATTCGTTTTATTTACAAAAAAAGTGCTATTAGAAAGACTATATTTTCGAATCAAAACAAAGACACGCGCGCGTCATTTGGCATTCCTAAACGCGTTATGTTATTTCTGCAAAAAATTAGGAATACAAAAATTTACTACAAAAATACGTAGCGATACAGCATCTTATTATAAAACAGTGAACATATCCGAAACACGCCAGACAGATTAATCTCAAGCAACCGGCCAATGTCAACCATAGGAAATAAGATATTTTCGCAACAACAAATACTCGGACACGGAACGCTACAGTATCACCGGGCACTGCCAAGTGTGTCAGTGGCGAAACTGGCGAATTTCACTGTTGGGTTGTTACTAATGGTTTATTAAGCGCATCATTCAACTTCAAGGTTGAACGCCATCCAAACATGAATGAAAAATAAATTGCCAAAAAAACAATCCGTTTACGTTACTTGAAAAAAATACATACCATGACTTGTTCACATAGGTCAGCACTTAAGTTACAAAAAAACTTAAATCTTTTGAACACAATTCAGCACTTTAAAATTTCACTGTAAAACATATTTCAGTACATGACCACCGGCAGGTAAACGTGAGAAGAAAGCGGTATCAAGATTTGTAATAATCTCCGACGGTAAGCATCATACATTCGGGGATTAGATTAGAAACATACAGTACACGCATACGTATATATCATAAGATAGTCTATCTGATTACGGGCGTTTCTTTATTTGTAATCTTTTTCAAAACAGTTTTATTTGCATTAACTAGCTTTTTTTACATCGTTATTTGGTAATATAGGTAATAATATTTGGTCATGGTTTAATACACAGAATAAACTTTGTATTAAATTCATTTAATATATTTTAAAGATCTATAATATATCTAAGAGTATGTAGAGTTATGACTGCGTCAACACAAGATACATAACCTTGATTGATACTAGACTATTTGCTATTAATGACATTAATGTGAAGCCAAATACATTTAAAGATGGTAAAATTCAATAGGCTTTTGTATTAATTATGATTAACAAAAATACTCACATCAGATAGACCATGGCACTGACGGAATTTCATTACGATAAATAAAATACAACCGACGACTTTTAAACTGGTGTTCCAGCGACAATTGCTAACAAAAAACTCGAGGCACAATTCTCAATGGATAACACGCACTGTTTAATCGGCAAGCGGTATGGCCCGGCATGAATAGTCCTGGAGGAAGTGGCCGGTGTTATTTTTGTCACGACTCCTTAACGTGTGGCTGAGTTAATTTTAAATATTTTTGATGCACTACAACGCCGCAACGGGGCGGCGGCACTCATTAATGTAGTTTTGAATGTTGGAAACTTTTAATCTATTGTCGGCTAGCGACGATATGACATGTAGAAAAGCAGACTTTACTTAAGCCTTTGACCAATTCATTGAAAATTTTAACGCATTTATTTAAGTAAGTTGTTTTAGTAAAATAAATTGTGATTATTTTGATGGGTCTTACTTGGAATCAGTAACACTAGGTACTTTGTGAATCAGTTAGTGTTCAAAGGTAGACAGCGGTATATCTACTTCGCAGCCTCTTTGTTAGAAACTAATGCCTTGACCTGAAAACCTCACTAAATTGCTCGAGCTAAAAGCAGTGACCTATTACACGTGCTTGCCGGAAAAAGAATACATTTCTTACGTGCAATTATTTGAATATCACCGAACACAAATAGAAATAATATTTCGTAAATTCGCGAAATAAAGTTAGCCCCTTTGGACACAAAGAGGCTAACTTTATTACCAATTACTACAATATTCAAACTCACAATCTAATTAGCATTATACTAAACTGTCGTTTTTCGATAAGTAAGGAAGAAAGAAAAATATTTATTTGGTTTATTTGCACCAAGTATAAAAACACGTTAGTCCTTAAAATAATATAAACTTTTTAATGCTACCAAATGGTGGCCTCAGCTAATGCCAAGACAGTTTTGACAAGGCGCTTATTGGCTGTGGAACCAAAGAAAAAATAATAGTAACGCTACCGTATATTATCTGGGTAGGCGACTCAATAGTTTCATATACTTAGTAATGTTTTAAGTCTAAAACTTCAAAATTCTTATCTATGTCGTCTCAATTGTTAGCATTGTCATTTAGTCACTCAGAATGTGCGAATTTATGCACAAACTTACAAAGGACTTTACAAGGTCGAATAGTATTAGGAGAAACATTTACCGATCGCCTGCGCACCGCGCACATTACACTCTAGTTTTACAAACGAGTGACCTCATAATTGACAATAGTTGTTATGTAACCGATGACCGGGTCACCTGAGAGCGCGTACGCTTCGAATAAATGTAATACTGATAGTACTGCAAAGCAAAATCTAAAAATAAGAGGAGCAATTAGTGGAGCAAAGACTACAAAAACAGCGATTTGAACTTGAATTACGCTAATAATAATGTCACAGATGTTACAATAGCAGATGCTTAATGTCTAGATTTGTTTATGATTATATGACATACCCTTTAATGAAAAGTGCATTAGGACAGGTACACATCGTTAAATCGAGTGTAGTTTGATCGCTATAATTAAACCTTAATAATGGGCAAGCCTCAAAAACTACAAAGTAAAACGCTAATAACATTGAGACAAACTTTGTATCTTCATTATATCAGATAAAAAATCTAAACAAAATCGACGCTATTACTCGTATCTTGTACCAAAACATGCTTGATTTGCGAACCAACAAATTTTTGGCCATTAACAACGAAAATTGATGTGAAATATTCCATAATATAATAAATAGCCAATATCATCTCCACTAATCATACTTACTTAATTATAAACTCTTATCTAAATTTCAGAATTTGCTGCCAATAGTAGCGCCAAGCTATCCATTCCAGTTTATAATTTTTGAGTAAACACGAATACTACTGCGACATATTGCGAATGACGAAATAGCTAAATTACAATGAACTTGTCAATGATGTTATTATTGTTGATTAGCTCGTGGATTTATACCATGATATGTAATTGCAGTTCCCTAAGCACATAAGTTCTGTAATGATACTTATGATAAAGATTTTCGGTGTAATCGAGTAAACCACACAATAGTTGAACATGTGTGAATTAGAGCCAGTGACATCATCTCGCCGAGGTCTAGTTATGCAACACGTACGTCATTTACATTCGAATCGCAAAGGAAAATGCGTTGACGACGCCATCAGACATTATGTATCGAGAAAACTCAAGGAAATTGCTGTCAAACATTTGAATATAATTAAATGTCCAGATGTTTTTCATGGACAAATTACTCGTAAAAACTGTTTACTATGTAAATATAGTACAATCACGTATAAATTCTAGTTGTATTTTTAAAATTTGATATTGTTGCCAATTTTGGCAGCACTTGTTTTATTATACTTAGTACAAGTGAACGGCACGGGCTGCTCGCTCACCTGATGGTAAGTGATACGTTTCATCATGAGAGAAACAGTGTTGAAGGAAATAACACATAATAAGAGTCGGTTGTTATTATTCTACGTCAACATTGTCCTGCACCCGAGATGACAGATGTTAGTTCACTTAAACCCGGTAATTTTACTAGCTACAGTGTCCTCATCCCGAAATACAGAAGTGCATAACACTCCTATTTCACGAGACGATATCTGGCACTGCAGTGGTACTACCACTACCTAGACTACACAGGATCGAGTCTACCACTTAATATATGAGTTTACAACTAAAGGAATCACATTATATCATTAAGGATTTTCGTTACGAACAAACATTGATTGGAAAACATCGTAAGGGAAACCTTCATGCACGCCTGCGATGAGATTCAAAGGTTGTGTGTGAAGTCGTCCAATCCGCACTGGGCCCGCGTGGACGACTGAGGCCTAATCACCCTATACGGGTAGGCTCGTGCCCCTCGGTTAATGAGCTGATGATGATGATGATGATGAAACATTAATTAATAAATGCAAATTAGTATTTTATTTAGAAACGACACTAAAGGTATTTCAACAAATGTAAACAAAAATAAAAGCGCAAGTAAATAATAATGATAGAAGACTCGTTTTTAATTATACTAATTGGCGTACGTAACCGAGGAGCTCTAATTGATTAGCCGGCGATAGCGTAACATGCGATTAAAAAACACGTCTCGAAAGCGAGAGAAAGGATGAGGGGCTTAAACTTATTTTGTCGCCTCTTATATTAAATAAATATCCACTGACACTCACACAGCATTATCTAGCCCCAAACTACAGAACAACTTAACATAATAATTAACTTAATATACTTTTTTTAGTAAATACATACATATTATACATAGAAAACATCCAGAGCAATACAAACATACATGTTCATGCACACACATGTGTTTAATGCCCGGGGATTGAACCCAGAACCCTTGATGTATTAGCCGACATGTCGACCATTTACACCACATGGGTTAATGGCATTTAAATGAAACTGAAAATAAATAATTCGTTCATAAACTGTTTCCAGCGTATGGAAGCTCTGTTCCTCTGAACTTCATTGCAGATTCATATCCTATGCATAGAATATTAAATATGATAGTGGGGTTTGAGATTATATTGGAATCATAAATTGAAGGCTTTTGCTGGTTTGATAAGATTTTTCATGCATGGGGTTAACATGCACGAATTAGATTAACCCATTGAATGCCGGGATTCTAGACACAATAGAAAATCTTTTGTGTCTGGCGCCTTTAACGGCATAAAGGGTTAATCCTTGACCGCCAATGCCAATACGTTCATATCGCAATTCTGGAATTAAAAACCCAGTTGGTGTTCGGGTTATTATCACTGATATATGAGCATGAACCAGAAATTTTCACATAATAATAATAATAAAATGGTTTATTGCTCTCATAATATTACATTCTTACAGTGTTTGGTTTACTACAATATGTATAGTTTATGATGATAGCAAAAGGAAGCACCTCAGCTATCACTGGCCAAGGGGACAAGCATCTAGTCAGCGCTGGTTTTCAGTAACTTCCTCTTCTCTTCGATGTTAGGTGAGGACTTTATTAATGAGTAATGAGGGCTTTAAAATTACTTAAAAAGATATACATGAAAAAAAAGAAAAGTTAATCAATACCATATGGCACCTAAATTGTGTGTGTGTGTGTTGTTCGTGTGTGAGTGTGTTTGTGTAAGAAATATATTTGAATTACTTAAGAATAAATAATCTTTTAGGGGCATGTATTTACATTATGATTTATGGCTATAGTATTAATATCGCTTCTCATCATCAGCTCATTAAACGTCCCCACCGAGGGGCACCCGTATAGGGTGATTAGGCCTTAGTCGTCCACGCGGGCCCAGTGCGGGTTGGACGACTTCACGTACAACTTTGAATCTCTTCGCAGGCACGCGTGAAGGTTTCTCACTATGTTTCCTTCACCGTAAGAGCGTCGGATAACGTACATATGATTTCAAAAATTCAAAAACACATTGGTACGTGGCGGATTTGAACCTCAGCCCAACCGGTAGGAGGCAACAGTCGACACCACTGAGCCACCGACGCTCTAATAATAATATCGCTTATGTAAAATAAAATTACATTTACAGTCGTCTTGGACATGACGATTAACATAAATCGTATCCATTATCATATCCATTTATAAATCGACCTACTTTACTCAGATCAATCAAAGCATTGATTTGAATTGTAACAATAACACTTAAAGAAGCTTCATACTTCCACTTCCACTAGGGACTTGCACTTAAACAAGCTTCCTTACTACTAGGGAGTGCATATTCCGTGTACATTAAATTTAATAAAAGCAGATTGCAAAACAAAGTCTAGTCACGGTGATAGTGATCAAGGATATTTAAGATAAAACTTATTGCGTGCACAACCCGTGACTAATTAGTGTCAGGAGGATGACAATTTGTCCCAAGATTTAATATAAACAAAACTGACGAAGTCAACTAATAATCACACTATGCATTGCAACAGTTTAATTAATGTTAGGCAAATACTCTTATATAATTATCAGCTCATTAAACGTCCCCATCGAGGGGCACGAGCCTACCCGTCAGGGTGTTTAGTCCTTAGTAGTCTTAACCCATAGTCCATAACCTTTGAATCTCTTCGCAGGCTTGCGCAGGTTTCCTCACGATGTTTTCCTTCACCGTAAGAGCGTCAGATAACGTACATATAATTTCGAAAATTCGAAAACATATTGGTACGTGGCGGGATTTGAACCACAAGCCCGTAGAGGGTAACAGTCCATACCATTGAACCACCGAGCCTACTCTTGTATACACAAACCCTATTTCTACGCCCTAACTATCAATTCGACCACGACACTTTCACCTCTGCTTCATTGCATTACTATAAAACTATTGGTTGCATAGGTAGCACTATGTTATTATTGCGCCAAGTACTTTTGTTTTCGCATTGAACTATAGATAATTTCTAATTTTCACCATCATAACGTCTAGTAATATTTTACTGGAAAAGTGAAAGCTATGCGGCAAGGTGTCGCTGCGTTGTGAGAATTTAGCGATGCATTTTGCATCGTCATCAGCTCAAAACGTCCCCATCGAGGGACACGAGCCTACCCGTATAGGGTGATTAGGCCTTAGTCGTCCACGCGGGCCCAGTGCGGATTGGACGACTTCACGCACAACCTTTGAATCTCTTCGCAGATGAACGATGTTTTCCTTCACCGTAAGAGCGTCGGATAACGTACATTTGATTTCGAAGATTCAAAAACACATTGGTACGTGGCGGGATTTGGACCTAAGCCCTCCCGGTAGGAGGGCGACAGTCCACACCACTGAGCACCGACGCTCATTTGTTGCATTACGCATTTACAAATTGTCCACTGTCATTTTAGAAGTTAACTTAGTCCGTATTTAGTGCTCCCGGGAATAAACTTGCTAGAGCGCTAATCCGGGGATCGTGGAAGTATCTTTCTTCAAATAGATCTTTACAGATACATCGTGATTTATTATTAATATATTTTTGAAGACTCTTCCACAGGTTTGGAAGTAGGTTCTTCGAAAAGAGCCGGCAAGAAACTCGATAGTCACTCTTTTGCACCTTTAACCTGACTGCCGAAGAAGGGTTATGTTTTTTAATCACTACTCGCAATGTAAAGTAAAAACTTAGACCTATATAGGGGCTAGATGGCGCTTGTGAATGTCTCTGATATTAACATTACCTCAATGTTTCACAACAATCGAAGACCCGGTAATACAATAGAAAATCTATTTTTTAAGACTTTATAACAGCAGTTCTTGGACCGGAAAATCTGTTGTTTGACATAGTTATCCTTACTCATTGAATATTAATCCTCTTACATGTTCAACTAGAAGTTATGAAGAGTCGGACAACTCGCACTGAGCCCGCGTCCACAACTAAGGCTCTTGCCTCTCGGTGGTGACGTTTAACGATCTGATAATGAACTCTAATGTAAGGCAATAAGGTTCAATTTGTGGTTGGAATATCTCTCTTAAAGGTTAAAAGAGAACATACCTGCACCCGCCTATCATCGTCCTTAGCCCGCTGCTCCGCCTGCCTGCGGCGGCGTTCCTCATCACGCCGCTCCCGTTGAGCCTGCGCGGCCGCCGCGTGCGCGCGCAACTCGTCCAGCCTCTTCCGCTGTTCCGCCTCACGTCGCTCCCTTGCTAACCTCGCTCGGTCTATGGCATCTGCTGTCGCTGGAACAGAATGGTGTTGTTACTCCGATGCATCAGATATACGCCATTTCATATAAAAAGGCTAAAAGTGCTTGGAGTAAAGGAGCTCTGTAAAAATTGTGGATCCCAACTTTGCGTATGGCGTCATCATAGCTCATTAAACGTTCCCACCGTGTGGCACGAGCCTACCCGTATATGAAAATGGTTAACTCACAAGGCTCGCGGCGGAACATAATTGGCGGTATTGTGTTTTCATGCACATAAATAATGCAATGATATTCCTAAATACAATTTAAAGTAAATCGAATAGTTGTTACTTTATATACCTAAGAAAAATGAGTAGTTTCTTTTAAGTCGGATCATCAAAGAAAAGTAGAGTTTTGGCGCAAACGTTTTTCGACCCGATGTTTCAGACAGTTCGGTAACGAGGCTTCAATATAAACTACTAAGAATAGTACACGTTTTTGCAATAAATATCCAAACTTTGAATGCAACCGTGACAACTCCACGTATGGAAAATAAAGCAACAAATTGTAATTGCAACCATCACAGACACGTAATAACCTTTCTCCGGATCACATTCGGAGTGAGTTCGTGCGCCACTCCTCCACGGTCCATTTCCATAGTGACGATTTATTGCACTAACTGGGAACTGTATTAACTCAAGTGCAAGTGAAAGTCACAGTTTCGGACTAGAGATCTCGTACTGTCTTATTGCAATGAGGTTTAATTGCTGATGGTGATCTGAAGTTTTGCACGGTATATAAACTAGCTTAGGTTTAAAATAGGATTGTTAATTAAATGCATTATAGTAGATACGACTTCGCTTCTTTAACTAGAGATCCCTATATAGTTGTAGAAATTGTAAAAATATTTCTCAAAATAGTAAAGATCAAGTACTTGGTAAGATTGAAATAGAATTCTTTATCAGTTTCCATTCTGTACAACAGTTCGGTTTGTGTAGATGGACGAAATACCTACTTCAATTAAATTTCAAAAGACAATATCGAATATCAAAACCAATACTTCAATCAACTATAAAAGTCAATGATGTTAGATATTATTAGTGAAATATTTTCAAATTGATCATACCCAAATTATAGTTTTTTAATTAACAATTAAAAAGTACCTACTAACTCACAACTAAACATTAGAGCTTTTCATATACATTGCAAGACTTTTTGGATCCACTTGAACAAAATGGTATTTAAAGGCGTGTCCTCGGCAACCCACCAGGCGAACCTAGTAAGGTTACACCCACTGCCTTTTACATAATAATAATTGAACAGTAGTGGGACCTTCATGAAATTGATAACCTTCCCTTTCCTTCGTCGTGAGGAGAAATTCAAAGGTTGTGCGTGAAGTTGGCCAATCTGCACTGGGTCCGAGGGGACGACAAAGGCCTATTCAACCAATACCGGGTAGGGACAAATAATGGGCTGATGAGGATGATTCTAATAAACGTGTTTATTAATTAATAAATGACGGCGACGAGGGAAATTCTTGTATATTGTTGACGCTCATGACATTTGTCATGAGCGCTCATGATATTTGTGACGATTCACGATATTCCACGATTGTATTGTTTTCACAATTATAAGATTGTATGTATTTTTATGGAAAATATGTATGTATTTACAAAAAAAAATGTATATAAGTATGTTTATCCGTTGTTTAGTACACATACAAGCTTCACACTTAACTTGGGGCTAGATGGCGATGTGTGAATTTCAGTAGATATTTATTATTATTTATTATAGGGAATTAGTTGTCCCAATCGACAATCGTCAAACGACAGTTTTAAGATGTGTACTCCCTTTGTGTGAGAGTACAATAAATAAATAATAATTATTATAACTAATCGATGAGAGGATCAATAGACGCGTCGGCGCTGCTCGGTAAACAGGCTGCGTAAGCGCAGCGGAATGCCGCACACGACGTAAGGGCCGGCCTACACAAGGTTACTGCGCGATTGCATAATTGTTAAAGGTTTGTAGTTAAACACATTCAATTGACATTTGATTTCTAAGAATCGATTCTGATTTTGTTGAAGTGGCAGTGGGCTGGTCACGTATGTCGCAGAACCGATGGCCGTTGGAGCAGACGAGTTCTGGAGTGGAGACCGCGTCTTCTTAGCAAGCGTAGCGTAGGACGCCCTCTGGCCCGATGGACCGACGACTTGCGAAAGGTCGCTGGTGGAAGCTGGATGAGAAAGGCGGAGGACCGGGATGTATGGCGCAAAATGGGGGAGACCTATGTCCAGCAGTGAACTGCAATAGGTTGAAGAGAAGAAGAAGAGAGAAGATTCTGAATTTCTTACCAGTCCCTTTTTGAAGGATATTTTGCCAATGGTAGTGTTACGGAGTTTTGCTGGTTGATCTATCTATATTATCTAGTCTTATTCCAGTTAAATATAAATTTTAAAGCTATTCTTAAATAATGTTGCCTTAGTGACGAGGACTGTATAATTGTATATGCATGTAGGTGCCCACAGATTTACACACTAGTAAATCTGTGTAGGTGCCCCTTAAAATATAATTTTATTCATTATTTTCAATAGCATTTAGGTACATAATTAATCATATTAAAATATCGATTCCAAAGTTGTAAAGAATAGTAGCACTGAAATTAGCCCGGTGTGCAAACAAAAACAAAGTATGCCAAACTAAAGATTCGTCAAATTAAAGCCCGTATTCTAGAAGGAGACTCAAAGCTGATCTTTAATTAAATTGAGTTAGAAAGGGATAACGCTATATACGATAGATATCGGCATCTCTTTTTAATGCAATTTAAGTAAAGATTAACTTTTGAGCTTCGTTCTACAATACGGGCATAAGCGTTTTAATGAAAGTGACTTTAACCCTTTCAGAATCCAGAGTTACCTCTCTGTGTTGTGTATTGAATATTAATGAAGCTGAAACTGGCAGAAACAATCAAGCAGAAAAAACGCGACCAGTGATAAAAAAATATTGTTTCCAAAAAGGCCGTGTTGTTTATCGCTTTTAAATGTGCGAATCGTTTAGATTCGTTAACTTAATCTATGGAAAAAAGTCTTCAATTCTCCTTTCTGTCCCTGGCCATCGCGTTTTTTCTAATTTATTCTGCCAGTTTAGCCCCATTGAATACTAAACAAAATCCTTTATGGCTTATTTTCCATATGTGCTTATTCAGTGCATTCTTCCGTAGATTGTTCTGGACGATTATTATCATAATAACAGTAGGACACCAGCCCTTTGGCAGGTATGCGGAACACACCTCTTACGTTACGCTACGAACAGTTAAACCTAACCGGACCCTGCTGACTTCCGCGCTGGTATGTTTTACTACAGACTGTGGCAGATATTAGTTAAAACTGTTTCCTTCATTTGCTAGCTTATTTCACTTAAGTTGTCGACGAAAATAGTCTTTACAGATGCTTATGAAATAGCGTATTCGTCGGGTTCCGGCAATTAAAAATTATTAAATTACTTTTAATATATTTATCAGTACTAAAAACCAAGTTGTATAAATAAGCCATGTTCCCTTAATTTTCATGAACTGTCTTTGAAGAAACCAGCTCTTCTAGATATTATAACATTTGCCTGTGTTGAGAAAGAAAAATAAATATGGTAATCTTATTATTATTTTAGATATGCTTTCTTAAACCACATAACTATTCTGAGATAAAAAAAATGGTTTATTGTTGCCATAAACAGCCACAATAGGCCAAAATGCTTGCAGATTTTAACAATTATTTAAGAAACAAAAATGAACTATACGCAATAATTGTAACTATAGGTACACAATAATTGTAACTATACACAATAATTGTAACTATACACTAATTGTAGCTATACACAATACTTATACGTACCTAATCATCATCGTGTGAACTTTGATCTTATGTCGGATTTGATGAACGCCCGCTCTAAAATTGCGATGAAACCAGACTTTAATCGTAATGCCTAGCACAATTAGTTTAAAAAATTATATAAATTTAACGAATAGATTTTCTCTAATTTCATGCATTCAATAGAATGAAAAAATAGAAAATATTGGTCTATCACATTGAAATTTTAGATAAAATGTATAACTTAAGGGGCAATATAACTTCGCTGTGTTTATTATCAATGTGCAGAAAGCCAATATTTCATAGATTTAACACATCTGTTGTACAACTTTAAAGATATATTGTGATAGAGAAACAAAAAATGTCGAATCATCGCATAATGTGCCCAAGATCTCTTGTCTATCTCACGACAAAAGGGCATAAAGCGCACAAAGATATTTATAAACTACGCGCTATGAAGTGAAATCCAGGTCATTGCAAATACAGTGTAACAATACATTGTAATTGTTAGATATCGAACTAAAAATGCATAAGATAATAAATAAGATTGAGACATCCTACACAACCCGGAAGGATATTAAACACTTTCAGCGATGGAGACGAATGATTGTTTTCGCGTTTCAAGATTACAGCAGTATCTATTAATGAATGGCTGTTATTTCAATACAATAAATTAAATAAATATCCACTGACATTCACACAGCGACATCTAGCCCCAAGTTAAGCGTGAAGCCTGTATTATAGGTACCTACCTACTAAACACCGGATAACATCGTCGATTAATTAATAAGTTCTTTTTTTATTACTACAATATGTTTACTTGAAGTACGTAGACGGCACATTTTACTTAGAACATATCTGCCCGAACACAATCTGGCAAACTTAATATCGTTATTTGGAAATTTATTTCTCCCGTTAAACGATAGATATTTTCTAGCAAAGTAAACCTGAAAGAACTGTAGCCAATTATTCTATGACCACATCGTCCCCAATGCTATACCATTAATTTACTATTGGAACACCTACTGTCTTGCCCGAAATGTCCATTTTCATACGGTTTCCGGACCATTGAATTTCAAATTAAAGGGCCATCAAAATGGGCCCAATATTGGTTGCATTATCATATTGTAATCCATATCAACCCGATAAGAAGAATTTCATTTATATAACAGGTGCACAAAGTTACAAATATTCGCAAGTCACAATCATTACTCATATATTGACGACACTAGCGGACCGCAAACAAGTTTTCAAACTTGAAAGTTGATACATTAAACATGTGAATCTTGACCTTGTGCAATGATAAATGGTGATTGGAATGTAACAACAACTGGCTGGCATTAATTTCAAACAAGATATATACTTAAGCCATCTAAATCTATTGACCAAACGCAATTATTAAAACACAAAAAAAACGAACCTTCAAGGGACGAAAATATTTTGTTTCAGTAACATATTAACCCAATAACTTATTACAATTTTAGCAGGTGAGCTTCTTAATCGTCCTGTACATGTAACATGAAAAAACAATTCAAAATCCTACATGCATTCAAAATAAGGCTGAGAACATCTGCGCTCGCCAATTGCCCGCTCGCAAAAGGCCATCTGCGGCCAACAGCAGTAGACAGTTCGAAAAAAAAAACTACGGGAGGACGTAGACTCAATAACTTTATCAAGACCTAGAAATTGATTATGAGCGCAAAACGAGATACACTTATAAATATCAGTATTAAATAAATTGGTAAATGTGTCAAAATATTAACTCCTGTGGATGCAAAAAATATATGGGATATTTTGAATCTGAGCTATATCAAATTAGGAATTCATCTAGGGTTTCATGTTTCATAAAAACAACATTCCTCAGATCAGTATACTATTAATTATACTTAGTAGAACAATGAATGCGTTTATATAAGCATAGTCCAATGATTAGCCTTTATTTTATATTATTATATTGAATCTGGTAAATAATGTGAAACACAAAGCCAGTTTCACCAGAGCTCAATCCGATCCACTTTTCACTGAAGCTCTGGTAATAACGTTGCCTTTTTTGCACCATTGCTTGCAAAGCCTAGCTCTAGAATGAATTATCGTTTTTACTGTTACGTAAAAATTGCAAAAACTTTTGCCAGCTATATACCTAACTATAATAATATGGCAACAATGAGATTGAGGAAAGCGACGGATCTACTTTTACCTAAACATGTTCCTTTAATTTGTACTACTATTAAAATGGGACAACTTATGTGTGTGTCTGTTTGTTTGGTGTCTTGTACGGCAAAACAACAAGACGAATAAAGATGTTTTTTAAGTGGAAATGGTAGCAGGAATTGGGAGTGATACAGACTAGTTTGCTTTCTCAATAAGCATTCTGCATATTTTAGGCTCCTAGCGCCGATACTCGGTTCTTTGTTGACTAAGTTGATCTCTTTCCATGTATTGAAGACAAGTAGGTGAAATGCATATACCCAGCGGTCACCTTTAAACATATGTCATGTAGTCAAGTTTCCTTGATTGATATTTGATATGACTTCCCGTATTAATCCAAAATATATTGTAAATAAATACAATCTAACAACGTACCGTAACACAACGTACCGGCAAGCGCAACGGAAGGCCGCCTAGCCGCCTACAAGATGCGACAGATGACGGATGAGGATGTTGGATGCGGATAGCTACCGACCGGTGGGAATGGAAATTATTTGGGGAGACCATGATCAGCAGTGGACATCATGTGGCTGATATGATGTTGATGATAAGACTGCTTGGAAAAATAATTTTCTGTTGATTACTAAAATAGAGTGTTCATCGAATTATCTACTCATCATCATCAGACTATAACTTCCCATTACAGGACAGAGGAATCCCCGCAGAGCATAGCTATGAATTATCTATAATATTGATAAACAATGTGTCATACACACGACGACGTGAATTGTACAACTTTGAGTCACTGTTTCAAGATTCCAAGACAACACATCATAATCCAGCAGTGGAAGTGAGCCATGCAATCTAACATGCAGAACATCCCATGCTCAATAAAGCTATTCTTACAATAGGCCAATGATGTAAAAAGTATAGATTCGTGATATGCTCACAAAACAACTGAAAAAAGTGTTCGGAATGCAGCGACAGCACACATACACATATTTCGAATGAGCGTACATTTACCTAAACAAAAGCCTACAATTGTTTTCTCTTTGGCGGTTCGTTTTTGAGGCACGGCTGGCGTATCTACCTTTATATATACAGAATATCATTGCAATAGGCATGATGACTGGGTTCTGGAATTGTAAGAACTACTTCATATTATTAGAATCTGGGTTAAAAATGACGCGCTAACTCTCAGCTCGCAAACTCATGTTTTATGAATTTTATTAGTCTTCAAAGTTAGGTGGGCAAGTCCATTTTTAAAGTACATTAATTGATAAAAAAGTAAAACCAAAGGATAACGCATACAATTTTAAGCAACTTTTGCTATGATACCATATTAATAAACGCAACATTTAATATAGTTGTAGTATGACATTAATAAACTTTGCATACTAACTACATAGGCATAACGTCATAATTAGGGAGCCATTTGTATGAAGCATTTTTGGGAAAGTTTTATAAACTGTGTGTCCAGATAACCCGGCAAATTGCCAACATAACAAAAGATCCATTTTCCTCTACAGGTTTAAATCTTAGGCTGATCCGCTGTCAATTTGACAAAAATGTTAATTATTTATTGCTTTTCCGATTAGTGTCACTTTTTTGCATACCCCACTCATAATATCTGTGCACGCTAATGTCTTAATTACACCAAATGGGTCGGTCGCAAAAAAAAAAACAAAATATTGTGTTTGATCGGGAAAATCTAAAAAGATAATATCTAGCTAAACCCAAAAGCGAGAACAGTCCAACAATAAATTACGATAAGATATCAACCATCCAATGCCCAGTTACCAATATTCTACGTCGAAATATTTCACCAAGTTTCTGGAGGATAACCATATTTTGCCAAGCTATCAGTCTGGCTTTCGTAGGGATATGGTACAGCAACTGCGTTGGCGGATGTTGTCGATAACATCCTGGCTGCCCAAGACCGGGGCAAGGCAACTATCCTGACCCTACTAGATTTCTCGCGAGCCTTTGACTCAATTGATATTTCTCTCTTATTATCAAAGCTCGCTTACTATGGAGCCGATTCTAATACAGTAAAATGGTTCCACAGTTACCTGACAGATAGGCAGCAGTGTGTTGAGTTGAGGGGGGACGATGGAGTTGCGTCATATTCCACCTTGTTACCAGTAAGAAGGGGTGTTCCTCAGGGTTCCATATTGGGACCAATTTTGTATATACTATACACAGCAAACATTACAGACTGCATCAAGAATTGCAGATTCCATATATATGCTGATGATCTACAACTATACTTATCATTTGACCCTCCGGATTGTGCTAAAGCTGTGGCTCAAATAAATGAAGACCTGCAACAGATATCATCATGGTGTAGCTCACACTGTCTCCTATTAAATCCATCGAAATCAAAATGCCTCATCATGGGCTCTAAAAAAACTGTTAATTGTGTCAAGCAAGCAACACTTAATATAAACATAGATGGAGAACCTATTGCGGTGGTAGATGAAGTTAGGAGTCTGGGACTGATTCTTGATTCCAGCCTTAACTTTGAGAGGCACCTCTCGGAATGTGCCAGGACATGTTTTTACCGACTCAGAATGTTATATAAAATAAGACCATACCTGTGTGAGAAGATAAGGGTCAAACTCTGTGAATCGCTTATACTATCTAAGCTCAACTACTGTGACACAGTTTATGGGCCATCCCTTCTAGCCAGAACAGTAAACCTAGTTCAAAGAATACAGAATGCATGTGCCAGATTCTGTTACTACATACCTCCTCGATCACATATTACACCATTTCTCAATAGTGCACAAATTTTAAAGATGGAGTCACGTCGGAGACTGCATCTGGCATCATTACTATTTGGCATAATCAACACAGGTAAACCAGAATATTTGTACAATAAGCTTGTATGGGCCCAAGAGCGCGAGGGCCATGGGGAGAGCTTGACCCACATTCTTGTTACTCCGAAACACCGGACCACAGCGTTTCGGGGTTCGTTCAGGTACGCTGCCTCACGTTGCTGGAACAATCTCCCCGCCTATACGCAACCCAAATCAATTAGTACATTTAAAAAGCACCTTAAACATATTTTTTTATTAATACAAGAGAGCTAAAGCACAAATACTTACCGTTTGTCATTTACGAGGTGGATGTACTGAGGTCGTACTTTGTATCATAGCGCTCATGAGGGAGCGCAGTCCAATATACATAAATATTCTACTCTTCTTTCCTTCAGTGCACAGGGTTAAAAACCAAATTAAACTTAAGAGTCTACTCTGTAGAGGAATCAATGAATAATTGGTAATTTGGTAGTGGTTCCTTCCTTCTTTCTTTTTTTTTTTTTATTTTTTTTATTTCTTTTTTCAAATCCATGTGCCACTACGTGGCAGGGCGTGGCATCACAAATCTTTTTCATTTTTTCTAAACATTTTATAATGTAGGTAGAATCAAGAAATATTTTTATTAGTAAAACTTTGACGTTTTATCGGTTTAATTCTGACAGCAACCAAGGCAAGGAATACTAATCTTACAGCTAGTAACAAAACGCAGCACACACTCCTTTTTATATTTTAGTATTTTCTATTATGTGTATTAATATGTTTTATTTTAACGGTTAATGTATAATGTATATTTTATTAATTAATAATCATTAC
>PQWD01000162.1:0-204925 GCA_019425675.1 Leucinodes orbonalis
ATGAGCGCGCTTTGGGACGGATAGCTGACGATTGTTTAGACGGTAAGTTTCTATATTTTTTCATCTATGTAGGTTTAAATAACGCCTACTACTCAGTTATATGAGTTGTATATAATAATAATATCGCATCATCATCTCATTAAACGTCCCGACCGAGGGGCAAGAGCCTACCCGTATAGGGTAGTAGCCTTAGTCGTCCACGCGGGCCCAGTGCAGATTGGCCGATTCCACGCACAACCTTTGAATCTTTCGCAGGTTCCTCACGATGTTTTCCATTACCGTAAGAGAGTCGGATAACATACATGTACCTAATTTACGTACTTGTCAATAACATTATTTCGCAATCTCATCATCATCAGTCCATAACACCTACTGCAGGGACAGGCCGCAACTCCACTCACAGCATGGCTATGGGGGTTTTGACTGTAATTTCCACTAGTGCCCAGTAAGGATTGTTGGATGTTAACCACTACCATCCTTAGTTTCTTGACCGGTGAAGTTGTGAAAGCTATCCACGGCCAATTGTGAAAAATCATTCCGAATAAAACCTTAGATGGTAGCCCGGACCGGCAGCTTAAGTCTTATGAAGCACAGAGAAACCAGAGATAATATTTACCGGCAATCATCCGATGGCCTATAATCAGATCATCGCAATAGTTTGCTGACTTGTGCGATCGTCAATCGAACTTACTATCAGATCCTTCATGTAATCTTCTACTGAGCCAAAATACATTATAAAACCATCATTCCTTTGGCAGTATCTCAAGTATGTAATGAAGATGGTATGGAGTTCACATTGAGGTTACCAGAAGGATTCTATGGGCGCATGTACACCTACGGTTTCTACGACCGTTGTTTCTTCAGAGGCAACGGTGGCACTGTGAACGTATTGCGAATCTCTGGTGCCCATGGTTATCCTGAATGCGGCACCCAGCGGGTATGTATGATAATTATTAGTCTAAAGTTTTGGAGTAAATTTAATCTCAGTACCTAATACCTTTAGGATTTAGGGTAGGTAGGATATCTTTAGTGTTGATGCTTAGCCTGGTAGGACATTGACAAATTTTTCATTGGTTTTCAACTATATATGGTCTCTATTTATTCAGAACCTAATGATTTATTTCATCTCTTCCTATGGGTTAGATATAGCGCTCACGCTACAAGCTAGAATCATTGATCTGATGATTATACCATAATCGAGTATGTGCTTGTGTTTGTCCTGTATATCAATATTTGCTGTGAATAATAGTTTTTTTCTCTTTAATTGTAATTGTTTCTTTTAGTACGGGGACACAATGACTAACATCGTGGTGGTTCAATTCAGCGACAATGTGCAGACGTCTAGAGACAAACGTTTTAACTTGACATGCCTCTTCCGCGGTCCAGCTGAGGCTGTGGTCACTTCCAACTACATAGGAGCAGGGTGAGACAACATTGTCATATTCGAAAACAGTTTATTTGAAAAGGTAATTCTTGCTTTATTTGTAAGAAAATAGTTCCATTTCATGACATCTGCCTCAAAGAAAATTTTTGAACAAAATAAACAACTCGACAACGATGTGAGTTCATTACTTTTTCAAATAAACATTTGTGTATCTGTGTCTATTTTAACAGTTAACTGAACTGGCGTGACTTTTGGGAGTTAGCGCTTTAACAGTCTATTTTGAGTTCATAAACAATTTGCATTTTTCGACCGTTTTCTATAATATAGTGTGGTAAAAGTAAGCATATTTGCTTACTTAGAAATCTACAGTTAAGATTAAATAGAGTAAAACGATGTTATTGTATTTGTATCTATAGATATATGGTGGTTAGATAACCATCATATTTTATCTATAGATACATCATATTTCATAACAGATGTTACCAATATAAGTGGGCTGAAATACATACTTTGTTGAAAGCACAGTTTTTGTGTTCTACCTATTGTTGATGCATGGCTTATCATGAAATAAGGCATAATAGGTACGATTCCTAACGGGATTTATTGAAAACGGTCGAGGAAATAATATGGTTAATGCTATTTTATTCGGTTACATTTGTTTGTTTTTATGGGCATAGACTGTTGTGTTCATAATGTGTGCGTGAGTATTTGTATAAAACATTTTTGTGTGATATTTTGGATTTTGACATATTTGTCGCTTTTTATCTAATGCGTTTGGTATGTTACTTCTGTGAGTGCTGTTATTTCACTAACAGCTACTAACTTAAAGACTTTGAACGGATTTGTATCATTTGTTTGTATGAAACGAGTAGTAAAAAGGTAGCAAAATCAAGATGATGTTGCTTATTTCAAATATAATGTATCTATGGATACTTACTCATATGTAGTCAAGAAAGAAAGTTAGTTGGTATCTATGTTACAAAATTTTAATACAAAAGATTTCAAGTATCACAGTACAAACCATGAGATACAATTGGATCGACGCATAGATAATACGAACATGAAGATGTTTCATTATAAAAATTAAATATTATAACAGAATTCTTTCAAAGTCACTTATGTTTGGTATCAAGAATCATCACCAAGTCTAACCATAGCTTTGGATTTAATGCAATCGACAGGTCTGGCAGTCCGATCCCCATTGAATATCTGCCCGAGGAAAGTTCACTGAACTCAAAGGTACGCCTGATGATATTGTATCAAGGGCGACCTACCACGACAATCGCTGTAGGAGATCCACTCACGTTCAGACTGGAAGCTCAAGATGGGTATAACTACGCAACTGATATCTTCGCAACGAATGTCATTGCCAGGGATCCTTATTCTGGAAGATCAGTGCAGTTAATCGACCGAGTTGGGTATGTTTACAGAATATTCCTTCATACATTCTAAATTTAAAATTACAATATCATTTTTTACTCACTACGTAAAACGGATTTACGTTTTCATTGAACTTTTTAATGGTCTTATACCTACTGTCTGAACAACCTTTATGCAAGTCTTTATTTTTAGATGCCCCGTGGATCCCTATGTGTTCCCTGAACTAGACAAGGGTCGCAGCGGTGACTCACTTGAAGCAAAATTCAATGCATTCAAGATACCAGAATCTAATTTCTTAGTCTTTGAAGCGACCGTTAGGACTTGTCGCGATGGTTGCCAGCCAGTAAGTATTTAATGTGCTGCTATTGTTTGGCTTATGCATTTTATGTGTTTTTAATCATTCACACCTTACTTATTTAAGCTTGGTTATAAATTATCTCATCATCATCAGCTCATTACACGTCCCCATCAAGGGGCACGAGCCATTCCGTGAAGGATGTATAGGCTTTAGTCATCCACGCGAGCCCAGTGCGGATTGGCCGACTTCACACAAACCTTTGACGCATTTATTGTGTACGCGGTAACCTGCGCTTCCAGACGATGTTTTCATTCACCGTAAGAGCATCGGATAATACGTACTATCGCTTAAGGCTGAGAGCCATCTGCGCTCGCCACTTGCCCGGTGAAGCTGTAAAGGCCATCTGCGGCCAACAGCAGTAGTCAGTTCAAAAAAAAAAACGCGAGTACGTACATACAATTTCGAAAATTATGAAAGACATTGGCATGATGATTATAACCCGGTGACGCGGTGGGATTTGAACCTGCAGTCTCTAGATCGGAACCACAGATTGCCCAATACAGGAGATGGGGCAAGCCGCGTTTTTAAGTGCGACAAATGTAAGCTCAACGAGCATACACTGGCTGCCAGTTTACGCTCTGTGAGACGAGTCAAGACGCGCGAATATTAGAAGAAATTACCGTTTTTTCCCAAAATGCAATCCTGTGCAATTGTAACATGCCATCATCGCAATGAATCAGTAAAATTACTAAGAAATATAATAACTTTTCACAGGTAAGAACCGAAAAGAAATTGCGACACTGGGACTGCCTATAAACTTAGCGGCTTGTCCAGTCTAATTGTGTATTCGGATGTCTGTGGTCAACACCAATTGAAACCGATGCTATATATCTATTTACTCCTTATTATATAATATGTATTATATATCCAAGCTGATTTCGGCAACAGTGAATGTTGCACGGGCTCAGCAGCCAGCGTCCTCTGGTTAAGGAAGGTTAAGGAACTAGGTTTATAGCAATGATTCTGCAAAATGAATAAAAATACATACTTTAAGTTATTGCATATAAAGTTTTCTCCATAATGCATTATCTAAGAGTCATTCTTTATAGGCGATAATTCCTCACAATTATCGTTAGGAATTACGTCAATGCAATAAAAATAAACATCTTATAACTGGGTCACATGCCGGGTTATCATCTATTAAGTGATAAAATGGTCTATTTTGCTGTTTGTGCAGTTTGTGCTATCTTTAGACTTTTCATATGAACCTACTTTGCTGTTGCTTAGTTAATCGCTAAAAGCGATAACTAAAAAGGTCGCTACTGGATTAGAGTGACCTATGTCCAATAATAGATTACGATGGATTTTCACGGTTTTAGTTGATGTTTTATTCACATTAACGCTAAAAAGTAAGTAATTAAAGTTAAAAGATAATCACCCCCAGTAAAACATACAACTAGTGTCCGACCGAAGCTTCGGCTTCGGCCTCCTTCGGCCAAAAGGCGAAACCTTCGGCTTCGGCCCAAAACCCGGCCGAAGCTGAAGGTTCGCCGAAGATCCGAGCAACCGTCGGGATTGAACGAACTGTTACGAAAGACTGAGAGACAGCATTTAATTGACCAACATTTAATTATTTATTAAGAAATTGGTGTTTGTTCATTTATTTATTAGTCTAGTTTCGGCTTTGTCGAGTAAACAAAGACTGATTGATTGGTCTGATTGTGATTTATAAATAACGTATAAATATATGATAATTTTTTACGAATAAATCACAAACTTTTTTATCATCTTTGAACCCACTTCCATATGAGACAGTCAATATATTAAAGTTTTGAAATAATCTATAACATTAATTGTAGCTTGTAGACAATATTGAACAAAATTACTAAGAGCTTATAAACCTTCGGCTTCGGCTTCTGCCGAAGATTTGGCGATTGCCGATTAATCGGCTTCGGCTTCGGCTTCGGCCGAAAATAGACCTTCGGTCGGACACTACATACAACCCTAAATCGCTTCGTTAGGTCACGCGACGCGCGCCACCTCGCCATAAAACATTGCTTTATTTTCCTTAATAAAAAGTATTGTCTAGAATGAAAGTAGCCTATGTTTTTTTATAATATATTAGCTAGGTACCTGCCAATATAAAGTCCTTACGAAATCAATCCAGCCGTTTCAGTGATTATCCGGAACAGAGAGACAAAAATTTAAAAATAAATACATATATATATTGGCATATGTACCGTATATATGTTTATTCGTATGCATGAAGAAAACATTTGTTATTTCAATATAACAAACCGATACATGAATTTTGTTTATATGTAATAGAAGATGTTATAGATTTCATATGCCAGTTTTTTTGTGATTAAATGCATCAGTAAGTACACCTAGATATTAAATAGCAAAAAACTCTTAATAAATTCAACAAAATTACCTCCAGGCATATTGTCCAAGCCAAACTGGAAGATCAGAACCATCCTTCGGCCGTCGTAGAAGAGATGTCAACGCAACTGTCAGCCTTGATGCTGAGGGTAATAGCACAGCTGAAATGAAGACCCTAGAGTCTTCAGATACAAAGCCTGAGAAGTCAGAAGGGAAAGATGAGAATGCAGTGTATAAAGTTTCTTACGAAGAAGCCGGCGTAGACAAGTATCTGAAAGAAGAAGTTGAGACACCTAGTCATGTTCGGAAAATGATAGAGGTAAGTTTTAGCCACAGATATCCGGATATCTGTTTTTACCACTTGTAATCATCTGTACTTGTTAGGTACTTAAGTGAGAATACTCTAAGGTGCCCAGTTACACTTAGGTATATTTCTCCTACGAAGCAACAATTTTTGTTCTAATTTTGTAACATCCATAAGATGATAACGCCTATAGGTATAGGCGCCTGTAGAGAGGTACCATTGTATGAATTTTGAATCGTTGCATCCACTCATGTCGTACCAAGTACTCATATTATGGAATGTTTTTGTGGGAACCGTATACCATTAAGATTTATCATAAAAGTTTTACAAAATAAATTCTCACATTGCATTCAGCAATGTGATCATTTATTCAGCGTGTCCGCGCCGCCCTTTGCCACACCACACACATCGACTTTGTACCAATAAAGTATTATTTATTTTCGTTCTATTACATAAAATGGGGGAGACCTATGTCCAGCAGTGGACTGCGATAGGTTAAATTGATAGATAGATAAAAATCTTAATTATTAAGTTGTTATCTATAAGTTTTACACAAACATCTATGTAAGCGCCTGCTTTTTTCTCGTACACTAATATTTGATTTGATGTTTAAAATTTTCACAGGCGTTCTACAAAACTAAAATGTATGAACTAATTAAAACTCGCATATTCCCGTAATTATAAAATAGCAGGTTTTTCTTAATGATCTTATCACTTTTGTGTACAAACAACATTTTAATAGTCAATAGGTACTATTTACCTAGGTTAAAATTCAAATGCAGATAATATATTATAGGTACTGCAAGTTGCCAGAAAGCAAATTGACTGGTTTCTTGTTATATTATTTTATTACTCGATATTTTTTTGGTAGATAACTAACGTGATTCAATATTACAGGTATTCGACAACCGTAACGAGCTTCTAGAAGAGAATGGTCCCACGGACTCCGCCCCAGTGGTTGCAGAAGCCGGGGTGTGTGTATCCCGTATCACTACCGCGCACTCTTAGTGGCGCTGTGTGTTCTACTCTCCCTCTTGCTCGCCATGCTGACTGCAGCTTTGTACATCTATCGGTTAGTAAACCCATACTCATCGCCCAGCCTGTAACTTCTAAGATTATTTACGCTAACTAATACCTATGGGTTCTCGAAGGTACCTAACTGCATATTCATCATCAGCCAATAACGTCCTACTACAGCAGGTACAAGGCGTACCCACATCATAGCCAAGGAGACTGAGCCGTAACCTACCACGCGGGCCCAATGCGGATTGCTGGGTGTTAACGAATAAGTCCTGAGATAGTAGCGAGGATAGACGGCTTAGCGTGCCTACAATGTCCTAACCAAACTGGAAAAAATCAAAGTTACTTTCACTTTGCGGTCTTCCCGCGAGATTCGAACCCACGACCTCCGGAAAATCCAGCGCTCAGCGCACTAGACCAGGCAGTTACTGCATACTAAACACCATCATATTTTTTCAGGCGTTACTGGCGGATACTTCGTAAGAACATCCATGCTTCCAGCCCTCCGCCGGCACTGCGACCTGTGACACCAGGCCCCAGACCCACCAGACCATCTTTGTTCTCCGCTTCTCATTTGCACAAGCCCTTTTCTTTGAGGTAGGTATTTACTTTGATTTTGTTACTTTCGACTCCATCATCTCATTTCTGCAACATACCTACTGCAACGACTTAATTACCTATTTATATTATGGGATGCCGCAGGCTTTTATGGTCTCAAACAAATAACCTCACTGTCCTCACTGATCTGCCGTACATCTTGTTTAAAAACGAAAAGGGCCCTGGACATTATATCCACATCTTCCTATCCTCAATGATGAGAGTCAACAAGAAAGTCCTGGTCGAAGAACTTCCAATGTGGTAGCAAGTTTGAATGGCGACCGTGGAACGGAACAGTGTTTTTTATATTAGTCGTGAGGGTGAAGTCCAATTTGGCCCTTCTGGCTTGTAATTTTATCTACACTAATATTATAAAGAGGAAAACTTTGTTTGTTTGTTTGGTTGTAATGAATAGGCTCAAAAACTACTGGACCGATTTTAAAAATTCTTTCACCATTCGAAAGCTAAATTAATCCCGCATAACATAGGCTAAATTTTATTTTGAAAAAAAAAAAATAGGGTTCCGTAAGATATTTTGGGTTTTTCGGACAAAAAAGGAAAAACTACCAGAAAAGTTGCTTTTGCGTATTCTGCCTAAACTATAAAATGTTCTAACTAAGTGTAGATCTCATTAATATCTACAAAAAAGTCCGCGACACACTATACCTACCTATGTCGGGTGAAGCACAACAACCATTTTTTTATTTTAAAAAATTGAATTTTTTTTGGCTACATTAAAACGCGTTTATTTTACTCATGCTACTAATCCTTAACAAAATAAATTATTTCATCACTAAGAAAAGTTAACGTAGATAATATTTGTCTTTGAATGATTAAAATTGGACGTTTGGTTTTCAAGTTATGGCGAAATTAAAATATTATTCTGCTGCACGGCCGTCCGTTGCAAAGTGGGCGTCGCATTGGCGGGGTGTGCATGCGGGAGGGGTATATTATCCAATTTAGTATTTTAAATACATTGTTGAATAAAGATCTAAGTAGTTCTTTACAGCATATGATTTAAATGAACATTTTCGAAGATATTAAATATATAAAAATTGCGGTGCGTAGCGTTTGCGGTTGGTTTGCGGCGATACCGGCCGACGGGGAAGCCGGGAGCGTGCCTTTTACGATCAACATTGCACCCGTGCGAAGCAGGGCGGGTCGCTAGTTCTTTATATATTTAAATGCAATGATTTAGCGGTTAAGGCAGGACTGTTTCACTACATGACTCCAAGGTACGTGACTATGAATTAACTGAAGCTGTATTTCTTCCAGCGGACTGGGTAGAACGTTCGCGGAGGTTGGAGACGAAGCAGGCTCTGCCGGTCGGCTGGCGAATGCATTTGACGACGGCAGCGAGCCCATTTACACGGACCCGTCGCTGTTCGAGCGTTCTCGTTCGCTCCGCTCCCTGCACTCGCTCGACCTCAAGCCGGAGCGTCGTGATCATCGCACATAAAGGCGCAATCACACCATCTTCATTATGCTTCAACGACGGATCTTTAGTTTTCTAAGTAGATTTTAATAGTCACACTTATAAACACAGGATTATGATCACTTACAGTAGTGTTATGTTTTCGAAAAGTCTTGATTAGATCTCCTTTGGAACTTGTGAAGCCATTTGATGGTGCGAAATTTAATAGTCTTACCGTAACTGTTTTCTTTTAAATATGTAGGTGAACTATAAAAAATAATGTTAGTAATCGAGTCTTCCTTTTTATCATTACCTACCTAAATTATTGCATCACTGTTCATGAAACAATGGCTAATGACCTGAATCTACTTTTCCTCTAGCTTTGATATTACCTAACGCTTAAGATTTTGAATTTCTTGAACCTATTTCTGCACTCTTGGTTGATATGAGAGCATAGTGAAGATGGCATATTATAGTACTAATTTAAGGAAACATTACTCTTAAAGCTTTTCCTATACCTCGTTTAGTATCCAGTAAATACAGTCAAACCTGGATAAGCGAGAGTTCAAGGAGCACAATCTCATTTTCGCTTATAGAGGTTTCTCACTAATCCGAGTTTCTCGCTAATGCAGGTACATGGTAGCGTTTCTCTCTATAGGGGTACGCAGCAATAACAAGTCACAGCAAGTACGAATGTAGTTGTAAATATTTATTCTAATTATGTGCATGATATATAATATTTCCATGTCCTTCAGAGCACTCAGACTTTATAGAGTCTTTGATTTAATAATTTTATAATAGGTGGATTCTGGTAAATTAAACTCCCTAATTTCATTTCGCGATTTTCCGGATTCAAACGCATTCACTATTTAAGTTTATCACTTAATGACAGTACTTTAATTTTCCGTTTTGACATAATGCAGAACAGAACTTTCCTTCGCAATTGAAAACTATAAATTGAGTAAGTCTGACAAACAGGACGGTACACAGGCACACGTGTCCATTTGAAAGAATGCGATAAATAACAACAATAAAGTTATTTAGTTCCACGAAATAGAATAGAACAATATTGATGAGAACACAAAAACAATGGTAGGAAGTTCACGAAAGTTAATATTGAGTCATAAAATAGCACATGTTAAATTTGTAAATAAAGCTTGACTGTCGCTTATAGAGGTATAGATAAGTAGCAGTCTCACTTACGGAGGTCTATGAGGGAAAAACGACTCTCTCTTACAGAGGTTGCTGTTTCTCGCTAATAGAGGTTTTGGGAGCTTAAAATGACGGGTCCTGGCTATTACTCTCACTTATAGAGTTTTCTCACTTATCCAGTTTTCACTTATCCAGGTTTGACTGTATATGATGGTTGCAGGTGTAAGAACATCTTTAAATATATTTTGATACTTACAAATAGTCTTAATAAAAAAAACATGTTCAACAAGGTGATGTTTCCTTAATTAGATTTTAAATATGTATTGCGCATCACACACAGCTATGAATCTTTCGAATATAATATCTACTTCTAATTTGTGCAATCGTAACACAACTGCCATAATATGCTCAGTCTTCTAATCCGTCCATTGTTCTTAATACAATAAATATCTAATAACATGTTGTATGTACTTAATTTACTATTAAAATACTATGTAAGTCGATACTAATAAATATTTACGGTGATTCTTAAAATTTGTTTGATTTTCAATTCCCAATTTTATTACTACTTAATGTTTAGATACTTAAAAACAAATGAGGCTACTGAAAAAGTGGGCTTAGTGAATGACAAAACAAATATATAAAACAAATAATATTTATGGTGGAATGCTGTTGGCCTAAGCAGCCATAACCTGCGAATGGGCATAGGTTTTTGAACATTTGTGACAGTTTTTGAAATACAAGACACAGTAAACTAATTTCAGAATGGTACAAAAGTTTATAACACATATGAACTCAAATCTATAGATTAACATAGCTTTTCAATGAGTGTGGTGTGTATATAGGTTTTATGGAATTGAAATATTTTTTATATATAAAATATGTAGTCATTTTAATACTTAAAAATATAATTAACAATATAAATTACATATGATAGGGTGCAGGAGTAGGCACACTCATCAGGGGCGAGTCTAAATATTCCATCTCACTTGTACTTGGAGCAGGCTCAGATTGTGATGTTAGTTTCTGTGTTAATGTCTCATGCAGCTTGTGGACAGACTCATTATGCTGAGTGCCAGGCTGCAATGCCTTCATCAAAGTCTGTATTCTCGTTTCTGGTAATTTTGGATGAATATACCAAAGCAGTTTCAACAAATGCCTTGTTACATTATCTTTGGATAGGCCAGCAAAGAAAAATTCATCAAATAACACAGTGCTGAAGTCTTCACCCTGGAATTCATCTGGGAGTTGCACAAGTAAAGCAACAAGAGCATGTAAGAAGGGGTCTTCATATGCTCTGCCATCTTTACAACTGCCTAAAATGCTGAGAATACGGAGCAGAGCACCCCTATCTCTGAGTTTTGCTGCATGAAGAGTGTAATACATAGCCAGTACTCCACAAACAGAACTTTCTCGCATGTAAGCTTCACATGCATCAGGTGGTGGACCAGAGTGTTCAATCGTAGTAATAGCAGATTCTCTTTCATCAGGGGGCAATTTGTTGTGGAGTGCTCTCACTTGGTCATCCACCATAAGAGACATTAGAGCTGGTAAATATTTAGTCACAACTTGACTATCCAATTTTGGCTCCTTGAATTCCTGTGAGTCAATCATAACCCATGCACTTAAGCCTAAAGCTAACATTCTCAATAGAAGAATTAAAATGGTATTATCTCTTGGTAGTCCTTCAGTATTAATTAAATGCTGCAATATCTTTATAGCAGATGTAGCTAAGAAGTTAATTGCATATGGATCACAGAGGGTCATGGAAAGGTCACCTAAAACCTGTTCCTGGCCTCTTTTAATACTATCCAGAAAACCTTGAAGTTCCCTAGACCTCTTGATGTCAACATTTCTTTCCCTGATGCATGCATCCAAGCACCATGTAAACTTGTGGCAGGGGTCCACTGATATAATATCTTGTATTTCAAGGTCATGTAAGGCCATAAGTAATTCAGCTCGCAAAGTACAATAATGCACATTTCTTGTCCGTAAAAATAGAGTGCGTAGGAACTGTAAAACCATGTCATATAACTTTACACTATTGCCAATCATATGTGCCAACTTTTGCACAACTGCACCTTGCCTTCTAACTTTTGGAGAAGGCGAGAAGAATAGATTTGTTAAATTTTCATGATCAAACAATACATTTTCTTTTTCCCTGATATATTGACTGAGAAGAGGTGACACTTCATCACCAAACAATGATTGATTATCTTGCCATATCTGCCTCTTTACTTCAGTATCTGTATCGTTATATAGTTCTCTGTCCCGAACTAAGACTTTTAAATACTTGTCATCAATATGAGGAGTGTTTTTCAAGATACTCATAATAACTGGTCTGAGAGCCTTTACTCTGACCACAGAAAAACTTTTGGATAACAGCTCTTTAAGCTTTTTGTCATGCTCTTTATTTTCCTTAGAACCCAGTTCATTGATATGTGCTATCAATTTATCCCTCAACTCCTCCAAGACAGAAGTATGGAAATCTAATCTGCGTACACCGTGTAGGTCAAGGAGCGGCAACATAGGTCTTAACGAAGGTAATAAAATTCCATTTTCGAGTTGAAACTCTTCAATTGCTTTCAATGGATCTGTGCAACTGGTAAGAGCGTCGCGTAGGTAAGACTGACCCGGCACACCAACATCTTCTAGGCCGGTTCCGGGAAGCTTGCTCGATGACGCCATATTAGTCACAAAATCTAATCACAGATTTATCGTTATAAAAGTACAATAATGATTATAATAATTTTATAAATAAAACATTTATGTTTTAGTTTACTAAAATGGTTTTGATAAACACCATATTTGACGTTTCAGCTTCAAATGTCATTATACTTTTTTTATTTGCATCCTTTCTATTTGAACGATAGTAATGAAATGGGTCGTATAGTTAAAAAATAATATAAAAAAGGAATTAAATACTTATGTACTTGAAATCAAGAATTAATTACATCTTTCATGGCGAAATGAAATCTGAACAAATTCAATTAAAAAATAAATAATAAACATAATTACAAAAAGTCTAAAAACGTTAATATGTTCGAAAATATATTTATTAACTGTTTAATAATACTTTTGTAGATTATTATATAGTTACCAATACTTAATATGATAAAATTTTGATTATAATTTGCTTTAAAAAATTATTTTTATTACAAATGATTCTGTACTAAACACAACTCTTTTGAAAAGAGTAACTACCTACTGAGTTTCTTGATAGTTTCTTTTCAGTGGAAAACTACCTCCCGAACCAGTAGTAGCTCCATTTGACATTCATAAGTGTTCTGTAAGGACCTTAACTGAATAAACACTTTTCATTTTCATTCAATAGGAAGTAAGTGCCTCTAAATAAAATAAATGGTTGAAGTTGCCAACATGTAGGAAGGAGCTCATGAGGCTGGTCACGTTGCCGCACAGAATTGCTAGGCTCTGTTTGAGTTTGAAACCAGGTTTCGTTTCGTGAGATGACTCTGGAAAAAAATTATAGGCCCTTGGTCCCCATGAGCCTGATATTTCGACCCCAAACGCTTGAACTATTTACATGTATCTCCAATACTTTCATATTTTTGCCATTTAAGGGTCTCTGCAGAAGAAGCAGCAGAACCCGCTTTAAATGAAAATAGAATGGCGTACGGTTATCAACGACTCAACGCAACTATCTTCATAGATTATAAGCCGTCTCATCTTACAAGGTACGAGTGTCATCTCGTCGTGTCGCTTTCCATCACCTCGTGCAGGCTCATTCGGTTCCAGAACGGCAGGGATACGACTACTGACAAGGGCCCGTTTATGACATTGTTCAAGCTCCTAATTATTTCTTTCTTATCTACGATATTTTTCTCTTTAGGCTTTTACCCAAGACTTTTTGAAGGAATTTCATGATAGTTTTTGAATTATTCTCTTAATTTTGTTTTTATGTTCATCTCTGTTACTTAATTAGACTATTTGTATTTGAATTGTTAGTTTAAGAGCGGTCCCCCAACGCGAGGTTTTTTAGAATTATTAATAGATTCTTAGGTACTTTAAGATTAAGTTCCTTTTTTTATTTTTTACTTTTTAAAGGGAAATTACTTAAAGTCTTGTGTCGGGGTTTTTTAATTTTCAATTTAATTTTGTTTCATACTTTTATAGGTAGGTTAGGTTAAGTTAGATTTTAGTATATAGACAGACACGTCAAACTTATAACACCCCTGTTTTTACTTACTTACTATTGTAATGTACGAATCATTTCCTTTCATTTGATACCCCATTCAGGCATATTTGCAAACAATCGGTTTTTCATTCACACTTTCATCCCCTATATCTTATAAAGGGCTTTACCGATTTTAATAAAACATAGCTAAGAACACGCTCGATTAAATGACCTTTCAAACAAAAAAAACTAAATCAAAATCGGTCCACTCGTTCGGGAGTTATGGTGCCACAGACAGACACACAGACTCACACACAGACAAACTTATAACACCCCTCGTTTTGCGTCGGGGGTTAAAAAGTGAGAGTGTTGGCAAATGAAATATTGCCTTTGACAAACACTTTGAGTTATCTTAAGAAGTCTGTGTAGGGTTTCAGTGAAGTCTCACACCTTTATTGAAACTTAAGGCACAGGGAAATAATTTATTTATAAAACATCATCATCATGATCATTACTCATCATCATCAGAAGCATCTCTCATTAAATCTCAAATTAAATAAAAGAAAACTAATGACGAAGCAGAACAGCCTTTGCCTTTTCCAAATGCAATACTCTGTCTACGTTCCACACTGAAAAAAAAATTAAACGAACGGCAAAATAAAGATTGCCGTTCATGTCATATTTCCAAATATTTTTTAAATTGTTGTACTTAATTTCAATCAAAAGTTACAACTTGTGTCAGTCTATTATTTTGTTATTGGTTTATTTATTCTCACTTGTACATAATCAAGTCATAAAAAAGTTCGCTTCAAGTTACGAAATGTATTTTAAGTAGTTAAATTCTCTTAACTGTTTCAAGTGCACATCGCATAAAGTTTACAAATTAACCTAACCTCGAGATACCAATAAAATGTCTGATAAACAAAAAACGTAAGACAAATTGGAAAATGTTGGCATATTACGTACACGCAAATTATTTTTACTAGATCATTTTTCTTTACAGTCTTATATGCGGCGACGTCAATGGTAATTTTAATGCTTTGTTTTCCCGCGTCGAGAGTATTGTAAAGAAATCAGGGCCCTTTGAAGTATTACTTTGCGCCGGCAATTTCTTTTGGTGATGACAATTCACAATTGGATGCATATAAGCTAGGTTCTAGGAAAGGTAAATTGAATTACTTTACATATACACCAAACTTTTTGTGTACTGTTATTTTAAAACTTATTTACCTTTTAGCTCCTGTTACCACATATGTTTTTGGCCCTTCTAATCCTGATCATGTAAAATACTACTGTGAAGAAGGCTCCGAGATTGCGCCAAATATAATTTATATGGGTAAGAAAATAAACTAGCAGTTAAAATAAGGATAAACATGAATAATTCTGTTTGTGTTGTAGGTGTTAAAGAATCTACTATAATAAGGTCCATACTTTTAAATTAAGAACCCCTATACAATGGTCGAATATCTCATTGCATGCAGTGTGCACACTTCATAATTTATTGGTAAGTACCTATTCAATTATAATTTATAACTAAATATATCCAATGATTCACAAAGGGCCATCTAGCCCCAAACTAAGCATTAGCCTGTATTTTAACAAATGATGAATATACTTATATAAATATGTGTGTTATTTAATTATTTATTCATTTGTTTGTCAATTCACGGTTGTCAAATATTAGCGTAATTATTTGCTGCTCGAACATAGCACCGATGTAAACTTAAGACACAATAAATTAATCTATTGTTTAGCCTAATGAATTTTGTTACAGTTTATTTGTTAGGATATATGAATTTATTATGCACACTTCTTGTTAAGTGATGTGATTATTTTTGTGAACAAGGCAAACTAACAGTTCATCTGATGTTAAATACAATATACTGAATGTAAAATAAGGCTAATTAAAATTATGTCACAAGAAATCATTTCATAACTTGTCCAGACCTTCTTAAGATAATTAGGAACATCAACAGCTCCTTGTTAAGTACTTAGCAGGTCACTTAGATTAGGTGCCTAATGCACTTCTGGAGCACTCTTAGTAAAAGTCTGACTACAACTCATACTTAGATGCAATTAAGACATGGACACTGATCCTGAGGCTGGTTAGCAGGCAGGGGGAATATTTCATACGTGGTCATTACTGCTGGGCATAGCTAGTCAAAAATGTTATTCATGAGAGAACTAAATTAATCAATATAGCTAGTAGGGATTGGTGGAGACCTGCAGTAGGCTAATAGTGATATAAACTACTGGTTATATTGATGCCTCCTATTTTGCAGGACAGGCATTTTAAGGTTATTTATGATGCATTCCATATGGTTAAATGCTGTGTCAATTTTTAAAATTTTTAAGTTATATCAAATTATTGTTGGCGTTAATATGTGGCTTAATGAAACTGATTTAAAATGAAAATTGCTTTTTTGTTGTATACAACTGCATGCCACAAAAGGCAGTTTTGCAATAAATATAATAAAAAAAGCAAACGTATATGTAGGAGGCATCAATATAATATAAAGATTTGAGAGGTCATTTACTTTATTTCATAATTAAACATTTAGGTTTGTGTTTAAAGATTTCCCTGCCTATCTGTTGTTAAGCAAACAAATGTTTAATGTTTTCAGGCAAACGTGGCATTTTCACAACTAGCTCAGATGTTAAAATTGCCTACCTTACTGGGCTGTCACGTCGGGAATTGGGGAAAGACATCCCAATGTGTACATTTGAGCCGAGTGACTGTAGTGCAGTCAGGGATGCCTGCTTTAGGGGGCAAAGTGAATTCAGAGTGTGGATGTCTTGATCACCACGCTTTGGCCATCTGGTATTCAGGAAGATGAAACACAAAAGGTAATTTAATGAGTAATAACTATACTGTGTGTCTGTTTGTAATATTGACATAACATTTTTTTCATACTATGAATATGCCAAAATAACATTTTATTTAATTTTTGTCTGTCTTTCCTGTCTGTTTGTCCGGGTAATCTCTGAAAGGGCTGGATGGATTTCGTTGGGACTTTTTGTCAGGTAGCCGATGCTAAGGAAAAACATAGGCTACCTTTATTATAGACAATACTTTTTATTTGGAAAAATAAAGCAATGTTATACCGCGCGGCGGCCGCGCGTTGTGTGACTTAACAAAGCGATTTTAGATTATGTTTTACAGTGGGAGAATATTTTATAACGCGGGTAATACCGCGCGAAACAGCTAGTTGAGAAAAAGTTAAGCTTAAATGATTGCTTGCAGAAAACATGTGTTTATTTTTATTAATGTCATAGTAGTTCACATTATTTTAAACTCAAAATTAATTTAAATGTAATTTGATTTCATATTTCAGGTTGATATTGAAAAAGACCATCTCTCAGATCTCCTTGCATGGTTATCTATACATATAAAACCGAGGTATCACTTTGTACCTTCACCTAACAAGTATTATGAAGACAGCCATACAGGTAAACATTTTTTTAATAAAAACTTTTTTATTTTGAGAAAGCATATTAATGGTATTCCCATGGGGACGCCTCATAGTTATAGTAACTTTGGGCCGTTTTTCTCAATTTGGTTAATTAACATAAACATTGCAGGCTGAATCAACTTTTGTCTGAAAATAAAAATGATTCTTTGTGTCTACAATCTCAGGAATGTATTTGGTTGCACCTGGTAATACACATTGTGCGAGTATTGTTGGGTATGACCCAATCCCCCAATGGTCATGCTTTGTGGGAAGGCTTATTCCTAGCAGTGGGAAGGCTTATTCCTTGTAGGGGGAGGCTATATGCTCATCATCATCATCAGATGATTATATATTTTCATAAAACTAATATTATGTTTGATAAATAAATATCGACAGACATTCACACAGCGCCATGTAGCCCCAAGTTAAGCGTGAAGCCTGTATTATGGGTACTAAACAACGGATAAACATACTTATAAAACACATCATTCTTTTCCTTCCACTAGTCCGTATTAACTATAGGCAAAATGAATATCTGTGGCGCGTTGGTGATAAATTCAATCAATTAAATGCTATTTTTGACTTTGATCTCTTCAATACTAGTGTGGCTTCGGCGAGGAGTGATAGTCTTGAAGCGAAAATTTTGTAATGAAATGAAACGCCCTACGAAATCATTTGCGATATTGGGTAAACAATATAACGCGGATTTCTGATGAGGCCGAAACTGTCAGAAAATTGTATCAGAAAAAATATGATGCCCAAAAACGAAAAGTACTTGATTCCTGTTTTTAATAGAACATGTTAAAATTATTTGAAATATTCGCATGCTGCAGTCATAAAAAGTCATAAATGAAAACAGCTTCTTTTTGGTACTAAGGTTTTTGTCGTACCTGACCGTTGCGTTTTTTCTGCTACAATTTTCTGCTAGTTTCAGCCTCATGTGCTATGAGCAGAAATTTTTTAGAAAGTACCCAAATTTGAGTAATTTCTTGTGTTGATTTTGTGTTGGCTCATTTGTTGTATTTTAATTGTTTAGTCTTATTAAGCATTCGGGTGTTCTTTTCTATACAATCTTTATTTGTGAGGACCTATAATTGGCTACCTGTTGTTATTTGTGTATATTTTTGTGTTTCATTGCTGTTGGTCCTCCTATGAAATAAATAAAAAAATACCTTTTTTTTGTAAATACATACATATTATAGAAAACACCCAGACCATTATAAACAGACATTTTCATGCACACAAATGTTTGTACTGCTCGGGGTTCGAACCCGGAACCCTTGGTGATGCAGCCGAAGTCTTAACCGCAACACCAAATAGGTCGTCGAAATGTTTTGCTTATAGAAATCAAAGCACTCATCAAGACTACAGAGAATGCGCAACAAGGTTTATTGGGCTCGCTCCAGTAGGTAATAAAGTGAAAGAGAAATGGATATATGCGTGCTCACTTCAGCCGATCTCAAAGATGCGTATGACGGACCTCTTACAAGCAACCACAGATGAAACTAATTGTCCATACGACCCTGAATTGTTGAAGCAACATCAACCAGGAAAGGTTGTGAAGGTGAGTTTTTCTTTTTTTTATATAATTCCAGAAGGAATCAAGTGTCTGCTTTGGTAAATATTAAGTAAACAGGGCAACCATTTAGTTCACTTGATGGTGAGTGTCAAGCTTGCCATTGGGATATGTAGTCCGTAATTATTATCCGTCAAAATGTCCTGCGCCTGGTACCCGCGATAACAGTGTTAGGCATAATAAATGTGAAACTGACATGAGACATAGCTCTCAATGTAAAGATGCCAGAATTCCAAAATTGCCACGTTTCCTTCGTAATACTTCTTTTTCCCTTGTTTTTTAAGCTCCTTACGAGTAATGAGTATCTATAGGTAGTGATTTCACTTACCGTGAAGTGAATACACATTCGCCTTTCCATGTCACAAAAAAATCATTAAAATATTATTTCAGTGTACTGATAATGGTCAGTTCTTCTTCAATATGGATGCAACGGATGACGATCATGGAAAAAGGAAAAGGAAAGGCGGTGATCATAATAACCCTGAGAGGAAGAAGCGGGAGTTTGATCCAGGTTTGTTAATGTTTATAGTACTTGTTCCAAACATTTTAAATGTATTTAGCAGAGGTTGGAATTAGGTAGTCATTAACATACAAGTTATTATGATCCAACGAAAAAATGGAATAGAAAACGTAGGTTTATGGTAATTCCATATTAATATAAAAAACTCAGTGCAGTTGCAGAAAAAGCGTTACCTAACTCCTACCTCTAATAATATTCATATTTATTTATTTCTTGCATTATGTGGTCTACAACATAGGTATTATGGAGGTGCATAAACAGATAACCAGACGTTTTACTCACTACACTAGCGAACCTTCCAGACATAACTTTGTATAGAGTTCAATAATAAATGATGGTTTTTTTTCTATTGCAGACACATGCTGGTTCTGTCTGTCGTCGCCGTCTGTTGAGAAGCATCTGGTGATAAGTGTGGGCTCCCACACATACTTGGCGCTGCCCAAAGGTCCGCTCACGCCGTACCACGCGTTGATACTGCCCATAGCCCATCATCAGTCTGTCACCAAGGTGAGTCCTTTTAATTATGACTACCGGGTGAAATCAAGACCCTTGGCATTTTTCAAAAATAATAATCAACTTGTGATTCAAATTATAGTCCCCAAATATGTGGCAAATCTATTGATACAAAAGAGGGCGGCGCCCGCGCGCTCAATAAATGCATCAATTAGTTATTATTCAGTTGTTCAGATAACATTTAACATTTTGACCACCCATTTGGTGTAATTTTTGAGACGTTGGCAACTATACCAAAAGTTCCGGGTTCGGTCCCCGGGCAGTACGAACAGGTGTGCATAATCATATCTGTTTGTTTTGGTCTTGCTGTTTCTATGTATGAATAATATGTATGAATTTAAAAAAAGTATTTAAGTATGTTTGTCCGTTGTTTAGTACTCATTCTAAAAATGACTGGAGTTTATTTTAAAAAAATAATGCCCTTCACTTTTTTGAAACGGTTTTATTAATCTCGAAAAAGATTACACTAAACCTCTCCTTGTCATAGCGAGGTTTCTGTGAACGCTCGGTAATAATACTATATAACTTGTTACAAGGCGCCAGACGAAGTGGTCAAGGAGATAAAGCAATACAAGGAGGCATTAAAGAAAATGTACGAAACAATGAACACGGTGGGCGTGTTCTTTGAGCGGAACTACCGTACATCGCATATGCAGGTGCAGTGCGTGCCAGTGCCCAAAGCCGCCGCCGATCAAGTGCTGGAAGTGTTTCAGGTAATTTATTATTTGGGAACAAACAGTTTCATTCATATATCGAAAAATGTACTATTACTGAAATGAGTTAAGTCTTCACAACTTGATATTCAATAAACTGAGCATAAAAGGGTGTTGCATTAGGAAATATATATTTTAGCTAATTTACCACTCTAGAAACAAAAGAAAGAAAAAAAAACTTTACATTTATTTTAAAACAAATATAATACCAAAATATGAACTAATGTGCAAGTTGACTAGACTGAGTACGTAATATTAGCATCCAAAGAATTACTGTTCAAAACGAATTGTGACTATTATTAACATTTTTAAGTTGCCTTTGTCAGTTTTTACCACATACCGAAAAAGGAGATCTGTTAGTCAAAGAAAATGAAAAGGCTTTTGAGTAATTCGTACTACACGTAACAACATACGCAACTGAGCAACACCGACTGCGAGATTGGTTCAAAAATTTAAAGGCAGACAATGGGCATTGGACCGACCTATACTAGGAGTCTTGTACTAACGTACTTCGCAGAACCGATAACCGTTGGAGCAAGCAAGTTCTGGAGTGGAGACCGCGTTTTAGCATGATTACATAGCGTAGGACGCCAACGGGCTCGATGGACTAACGACTTGATAGACTCAGGTGGAGGTTGGATGAGGAAAGCAGAGGACCAGAATATCTGGCGCAATATGGGGTAGACCTATGTCCAGCAGTGTACTGCAACAGGTTTAAGAAAGATAGAGACCCTTATTTCTATATTTGTGTTTACGTGAGTTTGTTTTTATGTTACGAAGTGAATAGGACTGTCTGACGCTCACCTGGAGACCAACTGATAGGCAGTTATTATTCTCAAACAATGCCGCACTGCGCCTATCACTGTAAACAACAGATGTTAGGTTATACCCGGTAGTTTCACTAGCTACAGTGCCCTTATCTCGAAACAGAAAAGTGCACAGCACTCATATTTCAGGACGATATCTGGCACTGCGNATGCAATTTATTCTTTTAAACTATTATCAAATAATTTAACCGTTTGACGGCCATCAAACCAACCAATAAAAAAAATGTTTATCAGTCACCGTGGTGAAACAATTATCTGACATGGCAGTCATGTGTTAAACGATACTTTGAGTATTGCGCAATCAATCTTTAGATAATTATACATCTAGTGACAATTTTTATAAATTACGTCACCCATTGAAACGCTTGGAGAAATCCGACGCACAATGAGAAATATTTGTCGGCGTCTAAAGGCGTCATTGACGGCGCTGGACCTTAAAATTCACTTAAACACTTATTTCGTCCAGTAACTACTACAATAATTAGTATATTATTGTCGTGAATACTTTTATTTCCTCAAAGCCACGAGGATTTTATCACCTCTTGCTTAAATAACTATTTGCTAAGCAAATCTAATAATTTCACTAGAACAAAGGAAAACGCCAATAAAACATTGTAAGGAATTAGTGATGCATTCCTGACAAATTGTCTCGCAGAGAATAGAGTATAAAGTGTTCATAGATACAAATTTTACAGAAGTTTTCATATACTTTTAATGCCTATTATTGTACGCGTCATAAACGACTAAGGATCCACATGCCAGTGTGTGTTGTTGGATTGCCTTACATAATTTTGCCATTTTTGTTGATGAATATATGACTTTACATACACATTTCACAAATATTCAAATAATGTTTTAATACCATACAAATATATAATAATCAATATCCACTGACTGACATACATAGCGCCATCTAGCCCAAACTTAAGCATGAGGCCTGTGTCATGGGTACTAAACAACGGATAAACACATTTTTTTTCGTAAATACATACAGATTATACATAGAAATCACCCAGACCATTACAAACAGACATGTTCATGCACACAAATGTTTGTACTGCCCGGGGATCGAACCCGGAACCCTTGGTGTTGCAGTCGACCTCTCAACCGCAACACCCAATGGGTCGTCAAAGTTAATAAATGTTATAATCTATCGGGTAACTTAAACCAAATAGTAAGATAGTCTATAGATTTATGTTGCCAGCGTGGTGGGTTACGGGTAGGCTTCTAATAGCTTTTATATATGAGAAGGCCTGTACCCGGTAATGGGTCGTTATAGGCTAATAATGTGAAATGTCAAAGTCTCACTTGATATAAACTTGCATATCTGTACTCACATTCTATAAGATTATATATAAGAAGGCCTGTACCCGGTAGTGGATCGTTATATGCTGATAATGTGATATGTCATAGTCTAACTTGATATAACTTGCATATCTGTACTCACATTCTAAAAGCCGAAGGAATTCCTACTTTACAACTTTAATCTTGGCGACGCTACAAACGATTAAAATCGGTCTAAGAATCATGCGATGCATACCGATGTATTCGATTACTTACGAATGAGTCAGCGACAAGTATTTAATGCTGTCAGCCAATTTATTACGTACTACAACGCGTATTAATAAATGCGAGCGCTCGATTCTGGCGAGATGTAATCGATCGATTTGATGAAATGTTCGTTTAGGTTTATCGATTGATCGAACGATTGCTCAGTGATGGACGTCGTTAATTATGCTTGTCACACTATACTACTGTGGTAGTCATAGAATATTTTGGATTAGATTTTTTTTCTATATAATACTACATATATATATACATTTTGGGAAAAAATACTTTGTATTCAAGGGTCTGTTATTCAAGGGTCTGTTATTCAAGGGTCTGTTATTCAACTAAATAAGGCAATATCACCTTTAGCTAGCTTAATACTAAACCTTGAAGCAAAAACTAGAGACCCTAACTTAAAACTTTACAAGCATAGGTACGCATGGATCGTAACTGGACTACAGAGTTACGAGCGTTGCCGGTAGCAAATAACGAAAAGTTACAAGCGTAATGGAGCCGCGTAATGCAGTCACGACTTGCAACCGATCGCGGCGCACTTGCAAAATAGTTGTGTGTTTCTTACGGTCGGTGGCTCAATGGTGTGAGTCGGTGCTCAATGGTGTGGACTGTCGCCTTCCTACCGGGAGGGCTGAGGTTCAAATCCCGACACGTACCAATGTGTTATCGAATTTTCGAAAATATATATACGTTTTCGACGCTCTTACGGTAAAGGAAAACATCGTGAGGAAACCTGCGCACGCATGCGAAGAGATTCGAAGGTTGTGTTAAGTCGTCCAACCCGCATGGCCCGCGTGGACGACTAAGGCCTATACACCCGCGTACGGTAGGCTGGTGCCCGTCGTCGGATGTTTAATGAGCTGATGATGATGATTACGAGTTATATGTACCGCAAAACTAAACTAGCGTTACAGTACTACAAACTATTTAACGGAAGGTTTTTCGGACGCTTTGGATTGTGGCAAATTTCTATAATTTAGTGTTTTTACTAACGTTCAATTATGGAGTGTCAGTGGCTCATTGGTGTTGTCTTCTGATCCAGAGGGTGCAGATTCAAATCCGCCCAGAAATAGCTTCGAATTCCGAAATTATGTGTTCGTTTATTCGACGTTATTACGGTGAAGGCAAACATCATGATCCTTGAATTATTTCGAAGATAAAGAGATTGTAACATTGTGCGTGATGTCTGATAATTTTGTAGTATAGAAATTAATCAAATATCTACTGATCGATCATCGTATAACCATCATCATTCAGACCTGTAATAAACAAAACAACGTGAAGTACATAACATTTGTAATGGAATATTATTAATTAGAATGTTAATCATTGGTCTCTTTTGTGTTTCGGGATAACAGCACTGTCGCTAGTAAACTACGGGTATTAGAGTCCTTACATGTTCTCTGGTGTCGGGCACAGGCAGCATCGACGGAGAATAATAACTGTCTATCAGTTGTTGGTCTCCCTCAATGCCGCTCCGTCATGGTCAGGCGTATCACTTACTCTCAGGTGAGCGTCCTCATCGTACTGTACACTTGATACATGTTTTGGCTCCTATGTGCGATTGTACATAACATAAACAGTATCCAGACCACAGACATCAGAATATACATTAGACTGGACAAGCCGCCAAGTTATAGGCAGTCCCGGTGTCGCAATTTCTTTTCGGTTCTTACCTGTGAAAAGTTATTATATTCTTGGTAAATTTACTGATTCATTGCGATGATAGCATGTTACAATTGCACGATGGCATTTTTTAAAAAAACGAAATTCTTCTAATATTCGTGCGTCTTGACTCGTCACAGAGCGTAAACTGGTAGCCAGTGTATGCTCGTTGAGCTTACAGTTGTCGCACTTTAAACGCGGCTTGCCCCATCTCCTGTATTGGGGAAATCTGTGATCCAGACCAATACAAACATGTATGTGAGCACACACAAACATATACGTTCATAACTTTCCGAATCCCCCACAACAAAAAACAATAATCAATACACCATTAACCTTAAATAAAGTTTAAACCAATCAAACTATAATTGGCGCGTAAATCGTCAAGCTGTTTTGCATATGTCGGCTACTAAATGCATATATCACTTAGTGAGTTATTAATGTAGTTTATAATTTTATACCGCGCGGGCTTCGGAAATAAAAATCGGTAGGGGGCGTCTCGCTCGTGCTTTATAGGTACCAGGTTTGGCCGCGACGTTATCCGTGCAGAGTACTGGTGAACGCAAAAGTGTTGTAATTTATATGTTTTAGCAATGATATCCTCTATATATTGACGACCCATTTGGTGGTGCGGTTGAGACGTCGGCTGCAACACCAAGGGTTCCGGGTTCGATCTTCGGGCAGTATAAACATTTGTGTGCATGAACATGTCTGTTTGTAATGGTTTGTGTGTTTTCTATGTGTAATATGTATGTATTTACAAAAAAAATGTATGTAAGTAAGTTTATCCGTTGTTGAGTACTCATAATACAGGCTTCTCGCTTAACTTGGGGCTGGATGGCGCTGTGTGAATGTCAGTGGATATTTATATTTACATTATACATACTTTTTACATCTTTGTATTTTAGGCCCGTATGCTAGTACGAGACTGAAGCGTTGATATTTACTTAAATAGAGTAAGAAAGGGATACCGCTATTTATCGAATAGCATGAACAGTTTTCTATTGGCGCCCCAAAATGGGAAACCAGATGAATCCACGACCTTTTAAAGTGGAAGGTAGCAGATCAATAAATAAATATCCACTGACATCCACACAGCGCCATCTATCTCCATACTTAGGCGAGGAGCTTGCAGTTAGGTTACAAAACAACTGATAAACATACTTATATACTTTTTGTAAATGCATACATATAAAAAATAGATAACACCCAATATAGACAAACATCCACAAAAAATTTGCACGGCCCGGGAATCGAACCTGGAACCCTGTATGTAGGGATGATCTGGGGACCGTGGCTTTCCCACGAGAAAAGCGCATAGTGGATGTAGCTTAGAGAGTGAGAAGTAAGTAAACCATTTTGCTGAGATAAAGCCTTTTTTGTTTTTTTTTTTGTATTCGAATGAAGGAAAACATCGTGAGAAAACCTGCGCACGCCTACGATAAAATTCAAAGGTTGTGCGCACTGGGCCCGCGTGGGCCACTTAGGCCTAATCACCCTATTAAGGTAGGATCGTGCCCCTCGGTGGGGACGTTTAATGAGCTGATGATGATGATGAAATATACCAACCCTTCACAAAACGCTTTTCTCATCAATTGTACATGAAAAATATCGATAATTCTAATTAAATCGATTGTTGAAGCATCGATTACACGCGACCGGGCCGAGCGTATTCGGGCGTCGCCGCGGGGCGCTCGGCTTTCGCGCGCGCGTCGCAACCAAATCGCGGAGTACCGGTAGCCTTGTAAGTTATTGCAGTTCTTGGAATGCATCTGATGATTTATGAACTGGGGTCAAATGATGGTGGATGACGTAATATGATGTATTAGTTTATTATGTTTATTCAATAATAGAGATTCTGAGAGATGACAGAAATCACACGTTTACTAGGCGGTAGACTCGATACTGAGTCGTCTAGGCAGGAACCACCGCAGTGCCAGATATCTTGCCGTGAAAGTGGAGTGTTCAAACACAAAAGTGCGAAGTTACAGTGCCCTCATCCCGAAGCACAAATTATTTTGTGTTTCGGGATGAGGGCACTGTAGCTAGTGAAATTACCGGTTATAAGAGACCTAACATCTGTTGTCTCTGGTGTCAGGCGCAGTACGACATTGATGGAGAATCTTAACTGTCTATCAGTTGTTGGTCTCCTTCAATGCCGCTATGTCATGATCTGGCGTATCACTTACCATCAGGTGCGCATCTTGACCGGTCTGTACATTAATTATATATAAAAAATCAGCATAAATGTCAATTATAATATAACAAAGGAAGTGTAAAAGTGAAATGTCAACGAATGCTAGAAATATAAGACCTAAGAATAAGGTCTACTTATGTGATCAGACCTGAATATTATCCATGAATAGATTGATGGGTCTGAATGTAGCTAACGGTGAACCAGGGTTGTAGTTCATGAAATTATACTAGACCGACAAGAGTCATGTACTGTTTTTATACATTTTAGACTCCCTACAGAAAAGCGTATTGTGATAATAAAAGTGGGAGAAAAACAAGCATACAGATTTCCAGATTGAAAGTGAACCCCGCTTTTAAGCATTTGCAACAAAGTTTCAGAAATGCGTTGCCGGCCCTTTAGGAAAGGTCTGTCTTCAATCCGGGAACCCAAAAAAATATACGAAAACAAAATCTAAAGAATAAAGTTGAAAAAAGGTAGAAGAATAATGACCTACAAACAGTTACTTTAGCTTAATTGCTGAGGGAAACGTATCAGAAAACGTATTATTTACGTTCCAACAGAAGCGACTACGCGGTAAAGTTTTGATTGATGATCCAGGAATCACATCACATGAAAAATATAGATAAAACGTATATTGGAAACACACAAAATATTGCAAAGTTCGGTTTCTTTGTGAGGGCCAACAAAAGGTAACACGGTAAAGGTTTTTTATGCTTTTTAATCTATTGGCAAGACAGGTTTTAGATTCAATCATACAAATATGCGCGTATTAATAATTTTATGCCACATAACTGAGATGAAGTTAAATAAATGTTTATCCGAAATTCTGTTCGAGTAAACCCATGATATTCTGTATATATAAAGATAGATACGCCTCCTGTGCCCCAAAAACGAACCGCCAAAGATAATATATTTGTTGGCTCTTTGTTTAAGTAAATGTACGCTCATTTCGTGCCCCACCGAGGGGCACGAGCCTACCCGTATAGGGTGTATAGCCTTAGTCGCCCATGCGAACCCAGTGCGGATTGGCCGACTTCACGCACAACCAATGAATCTCTTCGCAGGCGTGCGCAGGAATCCTCACGATGTTTTCCTTCACCGTAAGAGCATCGAACACTGTTCATATAAATAATTTTGAAAATTCGATATCTCATTGGTACGTGGCAGGATTTGCACCAGCGACCTCCATTCGGAAGGCAACAGTCCTGTAAGGTTCTTACATCTGGAGATAATGGTAATATAAATTAAAGTCACTGGTAAGAAAGATATAACTATATTGTCAAATAACTAATACACTAGAATGGTAAAATGGTAATGAATGAATGGTAGGAGCACGCGCGATTTATGGTGATCGGTCGTGTGCTTGGTAGCAACTTCTGGTAACGAAGCCCGAGTATAAACTAACCTAAAGATATTAAATCACGTAATGAACAATTATAAAATGCTGACGCCGGCCCCGCGGCGCATGGCAGCCGTTTCTCCGATTACTCGATGTACGTAAACCGTACATGCTCCCGGGCCAGAAAAGAGATGAAATAATGGTAGTTGTGCTGGTGAAATGAGATGCAATATAAGGTGATCAACAATAGTTTTGGTGCGTAACAAGATGATAGGGCATTGGTTTATACTAAATATTTGAAAAGTGGTAACGTGGACTTGGCAACGTTGCCTTGTCAACTCGCGCACCTTTTTCGAGTTCACTAACACTAATTGGCCTTTCACTTGCACTAGCACTAACACTCGCGATAGGCTCATTCTTTACGCTAACACACTGACACTAGCACTGTACGTGGCGCCGACGTCGCTGCGCGCGGCACGTCGCTCCGCGCGGCGCCGGCGCGCCCGGCCCCAGCCCCAAGCGATGGCTCCTAACACTGCTGTCCCGATACACACGTAAATGGCTGTGTAGTGGTGTACGTCGTGGTAAGATATCTGGCTAATGTCAGCTTGCTGCTCCTTCAGGTGGTTTATCTGGTTTCCGATATTCCTAAGATCTTTCTCAAATCCACTGGGGTCTGATTCCAGTGTGGTATTGGGCATGGACACATTTATTATATTATTTATGGGTGGTATGGTGTGCATCATGACCTTCGAATGAATGTCAAGGCGGTTGCTAAATTGTTTATGCGACACTATGGTGTATGAGTCGCCCTTGATGACGCAGTCTTCGTCTAAAGTGATAACACCGGCGTTGCTGAGTCGTTCAGCCGCTATCATATTACCGCATATTATACGTATGGGACATTGACCGCAACAGGTGAACAGAAAGGTATTTATTCTCTGTAATTGTGTCCACGACTGTTTACACGTTTCTAAATTGGTTTTGCAATTCTGAGTGGTTTGACCTTTGACACACAGGGATTGGTCATTATCCAACTGGAACAGGGGACCGTGTAAATAGCAAAGCTGTGTTAATTCATCATAACTAACACACATATGAAAGTCATTATCTGACAAAGGCAAATACATGTCCTTCCGCAGGTTCATTGCAATATGAGTGGCGATCGGCACTAGGGTGACCATGGTTCCGTTGACGTCTCGGGATATTGGTATGAGTTTGTAAATGTCATAATGGTCTCGACTTACTAATGGTATCTGGATTTCAAAAATCACGTATTCGTTTATGACTCTTGCTTTGACCTTCAAAACGTGGTAAATTTTGGCTAAATTAGTTTGTACGTTATCTATAGGCAACGACAAATCTTTGGAGAGATGCCCAGTAATGACATTAAGTTCCTGAAGGAGCTGATCTGGGTTTAATAAATGAATGTCAAAGTTTCCATGGAATATGTCGGTAATGGTTTCTAATAAGGTGTCTTGGATGTATCTTAACTTATTTAATATATTGGTAGCGATTAGAGATGACATTACGAAATCGTTAATATTGGCAACGCCTTGCATACCTTTCTGTAATTCGTTAGTGGCTTTTTCTAGCGAATTCAGATGCAGATTGAAGAGTTTATGCTGTTTGTCCATGGTATTTTCCGCTCTCTTTAATAAATTATATTCAGCCTCTACTACTGACGTCTGGTTTTTCAATAATGAAGCAAGGTGTTGTTGGTTGGTCTGAAGTAAATCTATGTCTTGTTTATATTGTTCGGCAAAGCTTTCGTCCAGGACTCCGAATAAAGTGTGCGCAATCGATCCTACGCCATTTATTAGCCCACGACGCTGTCTAGAATGCCCTGTAAACTGCTGATTGAGTAACATTGTATTATAGTAATTGTATTCTGTATATCCGTGTCGTAGTTGGAGTAAGATAACATCGCATTGTGTTTTAATTTTAGAATTTGAACACATGGTTTCCAGATGATCAATATATTTGGTAAATATAATGCTTCCTTGCCGATAAGGTTGTAGATCGTAGTACACTATCAGTTTCCATTCATCACGAACGAGATACATTGATGACATTTGGTCGAAATAAAACATGTTATTACTATTTTGGAGACTGGAAATATATGATAATGTCCGCTGATAGGTGTCCACAATAACATGAACACTGTATAAACACGAGCGACAAAAGGTTGCAGGACCCTTTAGACGTCTTCTTAGGTGGCGTACCGTCGCTGGTGAGTGGTTCGTCGGCAGGCTGAATTTGGTTGGTGCACGCAGGTACTGGTTGTGGTTTAAGTGCCTCATTTTGCCCTTGGTTTACAGGTAGTAGAGACAACTTAACTATTGGTCGTTTCATGGTTCCATTCTTGGTCCTTACGGTCACTACCCGGACGTATCCATCTTTTCCCGGGTGAAGCTGTACGACCCTCCCTAACGCCCACTTACCAGCTGGTAAGTTTGCGTCGTGAATTAAGACGACATCATTTATTTTTAGGCCTTCTTTTGGTAATAGCCATTTGGTTCTTGCCGACAACTGTGTGAGATATTCAGCTTGCCACCGCTTCCATATATCTTGGTATATTTTTTGCGCGAGTTGCCACCTGGTTCTCTCGTCTCTTTCGGTCTCGAAAATAGTTAGCATTGGTCCACTGCTCAAGAAATGAGATGGAGTTAAATAATTTAGGTCATCTGGGTCTTCAGTTAGGGGGCACAGAGGTCTGGAGTTCAAGCAAGCTTCTAATTGAGTTAAGATAGTGGTGAACTCCTCGTAGGTAAGCTTCTGTTCTCCTACGACACGTTTTAGGTGGTATTTGAGGCTTTTTACGGCAGCCTCCCAAAGACCTCCAGCCGATGGCCACGATGGTGCATTAAAGTGCCATTCAATACCCATCGATATAATTTCTGTCATAAAAACGTTGCTGAAAATGTGCTTTAACTCCTTAAATTCAGATATTAATATGCGGCTAGCTCCTAAAAAGTTGGTCCCATTATCACTGTAAATATGGCGCGGAGTTCCTCTCCGAGCTGCCATTCTTCGCAGTGCGGCCATAAAGGACGAGGTGGTAAGGTCTGACACGAGCTCTAAGTGTACGGCCTTGGTCACCATACACACAAACACTGCCACATAACCCTTTGTGGTTTTTACTCCGCGACCCTTGTTGGTTTTAATGAGGATGCTGCCTGTAAAATCAACCCCTGTATGGTAAAAGGGTCGAGAGGGGTTGCTCCTTGAAGCTGGTAAATCCCCCATCAACTGTTGATTTTTGACAGGATCCGTTCTTCTACACCTTACGCAAAGACGGAGCTGTTTTTTGGTCGCACGATTTCCGCCCACAATCCAGTATTTCTGCCTGAGATAGGCAGATGTAAGTCGAGCACCTCCGTGAAAAGTCATCTGGTGTGCATGAGTAATTAGCAGCGCGGTCACTGTGCCAGCATGTGGAACAATGACTGGGTGCTTCATGCCGCTTTCAATGTAAGCATTTTCAAGTCTGCCGCCAACTCGTAATAGGCCATCTTTATCTAAAAATGGTTTAAGGTTACAAATCTTACTCTTCCTATCTACACTTTTCTGGTTTTTCAATGATTTAATTTCACTTGCAAATTCAATCTGTTGTGTATTTTTAATAATTACTTCTTCCGCCTTTTGTAATTCCTTTAAAGTTAAATATGGTGTCTGGTTTCGGTAACGTGATATCGCGCGCAAAATCCAAGCTAAGACGCGGACGGCACGAGTGAATGTACTATATTTATTTATTATTTGTTGCACAATGTTATCAACTGGTTTGGTAACAAAATTTGTTTGTTTACTATTTTTAATTTCTAAATTGGTTGTAAATTTGGTTTTCCGATCTTGGTTTTTAAATGATGGTAGCCATTTTGGTCCATGCCACCATAGTTGGTGTTGGTTCAATTGGTCTGCACTAATGCCACGGCTCGCACAATCCGCGGGGTTTTCTTCAGATTTGACGTACTGCCAACAGCTGCTCGGAATTTCCTCCGTGATCTGACTCACTCGGTTCGCCACAAAAGGTTTCCAGCGGTTTGGATCTCCATGAAGCCATCCTAAGACAACCATGGAATCCGTCCAACCATACAGCTGTATCTTGTAGTTTGGTAAGCTATCCTTGACCTTTGCCATGAGTTTGGATAAAAGAACTGCTGCGCACAGCTCGAGTCGTGGTAAGCTGATGGTCTTGCTAGCGGCACCAGCCTGGCCTTCCCGGCCACTAGCTTGGTCAACGATACGTCGTCATGGTTTACCTTGCAATAAATAACTGCCGCGTACGCCTTGGTCGACGCATCGCAAAACCCATACAGGGTTATTACATCTGTCTCTTGAGTGCCAAGCCACCTTGGTAATCGCAACTGGTCAATATGGTTAATATCGGTTGTTACCTTAGCCCACTCAGCGCAGATGTCTTCTGGTAGCTCCTCATCCCATCCAATCTTTAATGCCAAACATTTTGAAATAATAGTTTTAATTTGGTTGTAATAGGTGATAACCACCCTAATGGATCAAACACCTTTGATATATCCGATAGTAAAGAACGTTTTGTGGGATGATTAGTGGTTGTTAGTATGGTGAAACTAAACGTAAATACATCACGCTCAGGATTCCAACCTAAGCCTAAAGTTTTGGTAGATGATGGCTGTTTGAAATCGAAGTTTTTCTGGTCGGTTGTTTGGTTTTGTATCAACTCTGGTGCATTAGAGCGCCATTTCCTTAAGTTGAAACCGCCTGATTTTAACAGTTGTATTAAATCAGACTGCAGCTGCTTTGCGTCTGGTAAAGTATGGCTCCCACTTAACAAATCGTCCATATAAAACGATTCGTCAATGACCTTGGGCGCCCTGCTGTTTTGGTAATTTTTTCTCATCTTGAGCTAGCTGTTTTAAAGTCATCATTGCCAAAAACGGCGCTGCTTTATGGCCATAGGTTACAGTAGTAAGTTGGTAATCCTTGAGTGCATCTTGCGGAGTATCTCTCCAAACGATTTTCTGGTATTTCTGGTCTTCGTCATGAACCTTGATCTGGCGAAACATCTTTTCAATGTCGGCAGTAAAGGCATATTGGTATTGTCTCCAATTTAAAATCAAAGATTGTAAATTTTGTTGTAGATTTGGTCCCGCTTCCATTAAATCGTTTAAACTGTGCCCGCTGTTGGTTTTGGCGGACCCGTTAAAAACAACTCTAAGTGTAGTAGTAGTAGTCGGGACGCAAAACTCCGTGGTGTGGCATAAAGTAACCCGGCGTCGTGTTACCGGCAAACACCCGTGGGACCGGAATCATGTGACCGAGGTTACGATATTCCTTTATAAATAATTTGTAATTATCGGCTAATGTTTGATTTTTATTAAATTTTCTTTCCAATTGGTGAAATTGCGCGATGGCCATTGGTTTAGAAGATCCCAAATTTTCTTCTAGATTAGCTTTGAAAGGAAGTCTGACAACATATCTTCCGTCTTGGTTTCTCTTGGTCGTTGATGTGTAAAACTTCACGCATTGGTCTTCAGCGGAAGTAATATTCGTATCTGGTATTATATCCTCGATCTCCCAAAACCTTTGAAGATCTTGAGTATCGTTTATGACAACGTTACACTGGTACGTCTTAACGTTGCCGCATAAAATCCAACCCAGTTGGGTTTCTTGCGCAACTGGATGATGTGAATCTAGTTTGATGATTCCACTCATGATAATGGACGAGTACACATCAGCCCCCAGCAGCATGTCCACGGGCCGACTGATATTGAACTCGGAATCAGCTAATTGGATTGAATTTAGATATGGCCAAGATGGTTTTGTGAACGATTGGTTTGGTAATTTGTTTATTAATGTGTTCATAATAAAGACATCCGTTGTCATGGTAAAGTCGCTATGAAGAGATGAGAACGTCATATTGATGACTCCTTTGCAGTTGTTCTCTTTGGCCCCAACCCCGGTTATGACACCCTTACAATGCTGTCGCTTAAGCTGTAATAACTGAGCCGCATTCTCAGTTATCAGCGAAGTCTGGGACCCCTGGTCAATCAGTGCTCTCATTTTTTGGTAGCTTCCATCTCCGGTTAAAACATTAACATAGGCAGTGGCTAAAAGAATTTCGGCTATATTTTCCTGAGAAACATTGCATTTTCGTTGTGAGTTTTCAATATTAGTAACGTTGGTAGGTATCTCGTTCGGTGACGAAAAGGCATCGTGTAACAGCGTGTTATGTTTACCGCTGCAGTCCCGGCATGTTTTGTGGGATAAGCATTCTTTGCCTTGGTGGTTCAAAAGACAATTTTTGCACAAATGGTATTTTGCAATTGTTTTCCGCTTTACGTCTGACCTAGATTCACGGAAAGCTTTGCAATAATAAAGTGGATGGTTCTTGTTACAAAAGAGGCACTTATGGGTTTCCACGTGAAAAGATTTGAATTGTGATTGTTTAAAAGATGGTTTATTTGAATAATTATTGGTCGCCTGTTGATAACTTGGTTTTTTAAAGCGGTTATCTTCCTGGTGGGAAAATTTAGTGACTTCTGGTTTTCGCTTGTAAGCTTCTAATGATGTAAATTTGATCTCTAAAAAGTTTAAAAAGTCTTCTATTCTTGGTAGCTCACGTGGTTTTTGAAGTGACTCTATGTAGTCATTATGAGAATCGACGTCCAGCTTTATGGCTAAAAGATGCACCAAAAGTGGACCCCAGGTAGAAACGTCGACCCCTAATTTTTCAATGGCGTGAAGACATTCATTGGTAGTGTCATGCAGCCTCTTGATATGAGATGCCGACTGGTTTTGCATGACTGGTATATTTAACAGAGTGTTGATATGGGATGTGAATATTGATTTGATGTTATTATACCGGTGGTTTAAGATTTCCCAGGCAGCTTGGTAATTATCTGAGCTAATACTCAGGTGCTGAATCAACTTTTCGGGCTCTCCCCTGACCTTACTTTTAAGAAACTGAAGCTTCTGGGCACTAGAGAGAGAATGGTTATTGTGTATGGCTTCTTGAAATAAATCTTTGAAGGCCGTCCACTGCTGATAGTTCCCATTAAAGACTGGTATGTCCATGTGGGGTATCATTTTGTCACGATGTGAAGCTGAACACATTTTGGTATTGATTGCTTTCTTCACTTGGTTGAAAGTATCTTCGTGACGTGAATACTCCTCTTCATACCACTGGTTTTGATCATCTATTTCGCTGTCAATCTCCCAGTGCAGCGAATCAATTACAGCCCAACGAACTGTAATGTTCTAAGTACATCTTCGTATTCCCATTTCTCGGTAAGCGAAGAAATACTGATATTGGATACAGTACGAGAAAATGCCTTGAAGTTGCTGGTTTGTTTTCTCAGCATCTCCTCCAATTTACTGTTGGTGCCGTCGGTCTTCCGAGGCGGTGCGGCTGGAGCAGCCGGCTGATTTGCCTGAGGTTGTTGGTGAAACAGTGTTCCTGGTTTAATAACTGGTGTTGATGGTCTGCTGGTATCTTTAGAATAGTTTGCAATAGTTTGCCTAGCATTGTTATAAAATTCCCTGGTTCTTTCATAATCATTATCAGTAAAGTACGCATAATTTTGGTCTCCATACGTACACAGTTTCACGTGGTTGGCGTGAAACTCCTGCCAATAATTGTCTAAAGTCTCCACCCTTCTCCTAATCATGTCTGGTGTTTTGCGGTCATGACCATCCTTCTTAAAATTGGACAGAAGTTGGTCCATGCCCCTCATAATTTGGTTCTGGTTTTCAAACAAAGCCTCCATGGTAGCAATAAAAAAATATAAGAAAAAATTGGAAAGATCTTACTGGTTTTTGGTGCGCCGCTTATGCGCGGTGAAAGAGCCTGTGTAACCCACGGCTCGCTGGTATCTGGTAAAAGTAGCGAGTCTATCTGACCCACTACAGCTGGTTACTAGTTTTGGTAAGGTGACTGGTAAATCCAATGGTACTGGTTTTCACAGAACACTTCCTTGAGCTTAGAGTTAATCACTATGGTTTGAGTCACTTTACACTCGCGGAAAGTTCTTACACGAATCGAAGGACCACTAAGATGTAAGGTTTACATCTGGAGATAATTGGTAATATAAATTAAAGTCACTGGTAAGAAAGATATAACTATATTGTCAAATAACTAATACACTAGAATGGTAAAATGGTAATGAATGAATGGTAGGAGCACGCGCGATTTATGGTGATCGGTCGTGTGCTTGGTAGCAACTTCTGGTAACGAAGCCCGAGTATAAACTAACCTAAAGATATTAAATCACGTAATGAACAATTATAAAATGCTGACGCCGGCCCCGCGGCGCATGGCAGCCGTTTCTCCGATTACTCGATGTACGTAAACCGTACAAGTCCACACCATTGAGCCACTGACCCTCATTCGTCATGCGTACCAGAAAATGTCACTAAAACATGGTACAGTAGTCGTCTATTAAGTTTTTTTATCCTCTATAGGCAGATATTTGACCGCCATCTCACCTGATGGTAAGTGATGATGCGGCCGAGGATGGATTATGTCTGCCTAGAAACGCACCGGTGGCGCTTCTAGTGCCAACGTTGTTCATGGGCGGAGTTGAACACTTTCCATCAGGCGTCTCTCTTGCTCGTTTGCTCCCTATAACATAAATAAAAAGAAAAAAAAAACAGCCTATTCACTCTTGCCTTGAAGACGGCCAAGTTCATTAAATATTTATTCGAGTTTCAGTTCAAGTAAACATATTCCAACATTTGATTACGACTCAAATATGGCGCCCCGCTGAAACTTTGACAATATGATTATTCCATTTCTTTTCAACTGTTACAACCCTGCACCATCGCAGTGGTGCGGCTTGGTACGGCCCGGAAGAGACCGTATCGATCCTATGCTAATTCCGACCTTATTGATGGGAAATTGGTCCAACCTGTATACATTTGCCCTGGCTTTATTAATAGCGGGGGGGTTGAATCATTTCCGGGTTGCGTATAAAAATCATTGTGTACTTGGCAGTTTTTGACGAATGGTAACGGATTGGTTGACTTTTGTTTGCTTTTTCTTTTATGTACAACGTTAATCATGTGATTGGAGGCAATGATTTGTATAAAGGTAGATACGCCACTCGTACCTCAAAAACGAACCGTCAAAGAGAATACAGTTGTAGGCATTTTGTTTAGCTAAATGTACGCTCATTCGAAATATGTGTATGTGTGCTGTCGCTGCATTTGGAACACTTTTTTCAGTTGTTTTGTGAACTTATCATCATTAATTGGAGGTAATATTTACGAATACGTTTTATTGTTGATACTTGCGTTAAATTAGGTTCGCTTATAGTTGCCACATTTATGAATCTTAATCTAACTAACTAATAAGTTTTAAACTAATTGGTAAGTTTTGTTATATATAAGTTTTTGTGAAATTTATTTTGATATTTGCTTGCGTACCAGTCATTTCACTTGATTTTAAGTGATACTGATATCATAAATACATCTGAAATACCAAGGGCATAGCCACTACCTCTCTCTCTCTCTTCAACCTATCGCAGTCCACTGCTGGACATAGGTCTCCCCCATTTGCGCCAGATATCCCGGTCTCCCTTTTCTCATCCAGCTCCACCAGCGACCTTCCGCAAGTCGTCGGTCCATCGGGCCGGAGGGCGTCCTACGCTACGCTTGCCAGACGCGGTCTCCACTCCAGAACTAGTCTGCTCCAACGGCCATCGGTTCTACGACATACGTGACCAGCCCACTGCCACTTCAACTTGCTGATCCGGCGGGCTATGTCGGTAACTTTAGTTCTCTTGCGGATTAAATCATTTCTGATCTTATCCCCAAGAGAGACTCCAAGCATAGCTCGTCCATTGCGCGTTGAGTGACTTTGAACTTGTGAACCAATCCCGCAGTCAGTGTCCATGTCTCAGCTGCGTATGTTAGCACGGGTAGGACGCATTGCTCAAAGACTTTCGTCTTTAAGCATTGCGGAATAGTTGACGTTAAGACATGACGTAGCTTACCGAATGCCGCCCAGCCCAACTGAACCCTCCTACTAGCCTCCTTCTCGAAGTTATGCCGCCAAGTTGGATGGTTTGGCCCAGGTAGATATACTCCTGCACAACCTCGAGACGGACGCCATCGACGCATATCGGTTGTGGCATGACACGACTGTTGAACATGACTTTTGTCTTGTCCAAATTCATGCCAAGCCCAACTCGTCGGGAAGATTCATTTAGGCTGTTCAGCATCTCCGCAAGCTCTTCCGATGACTCTGCACGATGACGATATCGTCAGCAAAACGAAGATGAGAAAAAACTCTCCATTGACGTTGACGCCTCGTTCAGACCAGTCCAGGGTCTTGAAGACATCCTCCAATGCGTTTGTGAACAGTTTCGGGGATATTAATCCCCTGTCTCACCACGACGCAATTGGATGGGTCTTGTCCGCTGGTCTTGGATCTGAACGGTCATCGTCGCTGCGTTGGAGAGACACTTCATCACCTCGATATATCGCCAGTCGATACCGCATCGCTGCAGAGCCTCCAGAACAGCCCAGGTTTCGACGGAGTCGAAGGCTTTCTCGTAGTCCACAAATGCCATACACAGCGGCTGGTAGCCACTACCTAAAAAAAAATAACTTTTCTTAAAACTCTTTTAAATCGTCTACCCTTGTTTACCGTGAACAAACAGAAAAAACAATTGCTCATTTATTAAACTTTAGCTTATCTTGGATAAGTAAACGACAAGAAATGTATACAAGTTGGTTTCTTAGGTATTTTATATGTTTTTAACGCTCAAATCTAAGACCGGCTCAAACTAAAGGTCTCCTTTTATCAGATCAATTATGTATATGTAATAACTTTTAATACCTTTTTATAAAGTATAATTTTGTTTATTACCTCACTCACTTAGCTGAGTTATTCATGCCTTATCGCCACATAGATAAGGTCGGAATTCGTTCGTCGAATAGCTTTTTTCCTATAAAATATTACTAGCCGACATAATTAGCAGTTGAAATATTTTCCAACTGTTTCTGTTTAACCTTCGCGTGGAATATTTGAAAAGTAAAGTTCATTGTATCGTTTAATTTATGTTTGATCGATTTTGTTCAAAGGTAAACTTTACATAGCTCAAAATAAAATTAAAATTTGACTAATATTTTATTGTGAAAGTCAAAATGTAGAGAGGGAGCTTTTCTTTATTTTTAACAAGACTTGGCATTTGACGATACACCATTTGATGGTAAGCAACGATGCGGGCAAAAATGGATCATGCTATCACGGAAAAGCCTGTACTCTCTTGCAATGAAAATGCCCAACTCTTACAGATCGGAATGTGCGATCAGGAATAAAAAAGAATAGAAAAAAATTAAAGAACAAATAATACCTGTATGGCAAATCCAATAGTGGACCAATCGTATCGTATCGTAATCGTGGAGTATAATCGTAAGAAAAGACATAGACTGGACATTTACAGATTTACAACATGTTATAAACAATCCGCATATCCTGTAACTTTGAAAATTAACCTTGTAGATTTTTTGAATTGGACTCTAAAGTAGCCTGGATAAAACATAATTTCGAATTAGACGTTAATTAAAAATGGCGCCATAATTTTATAAAAGCTCGGTGCACCATCAACATCAAATTAGGCTGGGGTACATGTAAAACACCACTTCCCCATCACTCCGTGGTTTGATGGATTACTGCTTTATCGGAGATTATTGTTTTCCATAAAACTACGGTGTGCGGTGAAAAAAACCTAATTTGTCACATCGCATTGGTTCGCTTATCGCAAGTAATTGTTTTTAAAATTGTGACCGACTTTTGATCTGGTTTTTTGATTAAGTTGCGTTTATTGTTAGAGATTTTTGAATAAAATATATTGTTAATTCATTGCTAATAAAAGGAGACCGCAAAGTTAAACTAGTTTTGAGTCAGCTTCCTCTGCTTGGTTAGGTTATGTCAGGTTATATCACCTGGAATTATTGAATTGAATTGTGTCTTTGAAGGGCACTTGAAACTAAACAGTCGGAGTCGAAACTGTGCGAGTGTCTGTATCAGTTTAGGTACTAAGCAACCAACTTAAGCTGTGCTATATAAATAACATACTAAATGTGCTTGTTTTTATTACATAAAGAAGAGTCTATTTTCTTTAAATAATGTCATTTTAATAAAACATACTCTCAAACCTAAGATATGATTGAAAAGGCCATATTCATTTAGTGTGAATTTGAGGACCTATGTGGAGTAATGGTTGAGATGTCGGCTAAATACACCAAGGGTTCCAAGTTCTATCCCGTGTAGTACAATAATTTGTTTATATTAATATGGGTGTTATATGTACAATATATTTAGATAAAGATATATATAAGCATGTGTAGGCATTGTTTAGTAACCATATTACTAGTTCGTCTTTTAAATAAGGACTAGGCATGTAAAATGTTTGAGGCTATTTTTTTATTTTATTTAAAACACAAAAATATTTGACCCATGATTATATTAGAATACTAACATTAAAAATATCTGACATTGATTCCCCCATCTGAACCCCAAAAGCACATATCCCACTAATAAACGTTACATATTATGATATTCCGCAACTTTGTATCCGCACCCTTAAAAAAATCACGATAAAACTGCGCCTGAGCACAAAAAAATCTTTTTCAAAGTCATCCGACCAATGGGGTTGCAGTCGCCCCCCGTATATACTGCGCTGAAATTACTTAGGGTAGTTTGTGAAATTCGCCGACTCCTCGAAGGGTAGAGGGGGGAAACAACCCTTAATGGCGGAATTGCGTGACAAAGTTTCGGCACTGACCCGAGTTGGCCTGTGAAAGTGAAAATATTTACATAGAGCGGCGCACACCGCTGGGTTTTCGAGATATATGATTATGGACTAAGATTTGAGATAACGTCGCGAGTAGGAATTAAGACAATTATGAATGATCGTTTGAATATGTTAACGTAAAAAGATTAGGTTTTCGTAAACTTAGATTATGTTAACATTCTTTAGTTTTGTAGTTTTATACGTACACAAATATTTAAATTTGATTTATCATCGGCGTTTTTAATCAAAACTACTCACCAGTCATAGTATAAGAGTGGCTGGCCATAACAAATCTCCCCATCGCATCGCAGTGGCTAAGAATCTGAAAACTTTTAATTAATAATTAGTAATTAAGAGATATCTCTGACTAGCAGTGTAAATTAAGCGCTTCTACTACTTCTACCGTAGTTATATAACAAACAGGTATCAATTATATTTTGATTATTAAATTATTATCAATCCAAAAGAATTTCTACAATTCATAAATAAATAAATAAATATCCACTGACATTCACACAACCATCTAGCCCAATCAAAGCATAATTCTGTAATATAGATTCTTGACAACGAAAAAACATAAGTATATACTAATTTTATGTAAACACGTACATATTATACAAAGAAACGCCCAGAACATTACAAAAAGGCATGTTCATGCACACAAATGTTTTACTGCCCGAGGATCGAACCCATAATTTTGTGTAGCCGACGTCTCAACCATTACACAAATGGACACGACAATATCAATAATTCCAGTTATAAAGCTTCAGACAATACACACAGCGCTAGTCTCGTGTAGGTATATTAATTACACCACAAGCTTTACATTGGACTGCCCTTGTTATATTCCAAAAACATAAAAAAACATAAATAAAATATAAAAAAAAGTCGTACGTATCAACTCTATATAGTTCCTACATTCCACCCCGCCTCAGAAAATTTTATTATAACCAAATTGTGAGCAATATTTTCGTAAATATTTTGGAATGGAACTTGTTTGTGCGCCGCTACGTTTACAAACAGACATAAATACCGACCGCATTGTGAATCGTAGACAAGGGGACTGGGTTTTATGTATTATATGCTATATGTACACGTATTATACATAGTGGTTTACAGTGCCGTATATATCTATTTATATATGCTTACTCTTAGCATATTATATACAATAGACACAGACATTTATACTGTTTAATACTTTCAGGAATGGAGACACATTTGTTGTTTTTTTTTCGACTTTGCTTTTTTATGTTAAAAGACCTACCCGTACGGTAGGTCAAGACCATAACAGAGGCTGAAATTACGATTAAGATATTGACATACTGTGCTATGTAATCAATGAAGTTTACTATAAATACCATACTATGGAATATTTGACGCATTTATATACTCTACTATGTAAATAAATGTTGATAAAAGTTACTTACTTACTTACTAGAGCGTCGGTGGCTCAGTGGTGTGGACTGTCGCCTTCCTACCGGGAGGGCTGAGGTTCAAATCCCGACACGTACCAATGTATTTTCGATTTTTCGAAAATATATGTACGTTATCCGACGCTCTTACGGTGAAGGAAAACATCGTGAGGAAACCTTCATGCACGCCTGCGAAGAGATTCGAAGGTTGTGTGTGAAGTCGTCCAATCCGCACTGGGCCCGCGTGGACGACTAAGGCCTAATCACCCTATACGGGTAGGCTCGTGCCCCTCGGTGGGGACGTTTAATGAGCTGATGATGATGATGATGATGAAAAGTTACTTAGATATTATGGAGGGGTATTATGGAAATACATTATAGCCTATTGCGAAATTTTAAAGTTCTTATTCAAAATCAGTCGACTTTTAACTACAAAACTACAAAAGTGTGTCTTTAGGAAAATCATGAACCACTTTAATTTATCAGTCTACTAATCTACCAGCCTGTATCGGCTTACTACAGGATACAGACTTTTCTCATTTGAGATAGGTTATTTAAAGATTGCCCCGAAGTTGATACAATGCGGTTTGCTAGATGCTAACGACTAAGTACCATCCTCAGAAATCAGCAGGGACGGGCCTTTAGAAACACAGAGACACTACATATTTTTACCAGCTACCCATCTGACGATGTGTTTGAAACGGAATCAAGTTTCATATATTTGCAAGATGTAAAAAAACTATTACGTAGGTACTGTTACATCCAACTATCTACGCTTCTAATCTCCTAATAAAGTCAATGACTAATTGTCAAGGGTTCATAGAGTATAAACCATCGTTCTGGTGCAATGCGTGTTGGCATGTTGCCAAAGTCTTTTACTACTAAGATCAGTCGGGTAAGCTCGCATTTTAATATATGCATCTATATATCTATATATATTTTCATCATTAGGCAACTCAAGTGAGACTGAGGCCATACGTAAACCCATCGAGAATAAAAAAAAATAACCTGATGAAAATTCGCCACCCATTGTCACTTTATGTGACAAAGCGAACACGGGGTTACCGCCATCTCTTAAAACAGTGTTACAATGATATTACTTCGTCTTTTCTGGTACAAAAATGCTGACGTATCATTATAACAATACTGTTTTAAGAGATTGTGTACCCCCCAGGACGATCAGGACGCTCACGTGATGGTGATACGCCTGAACATAACACGACATTGAAGGAGACCAACAACTGATAGATAGTTATTATTCTCCATCAATGAGACACCTGAGACAACAGATTTTAAGTCTCTTATACCCGGTAATTTCAGTAGCTGCAGTGCCTTCATCCCGAAACACAAAAGTGAAACTCTTATTTCACGGAACGATATTTGGCACTGAGGTGGTTGAAACAAACTTAAAATTATGTGATTCGACAGCTCATTTGCTTACCTATAAATTAGTGAAATCGACTTCCTATTTTTACCTAAAGCTTTAAAACGTACTTAATTAATGAATTAAGAAAGGTCTAAAATTTCTAATGGGTTTCATTTCGAGCGTTTCCCACATCGCATCCTTTAGTGACGTTTTTTCAGCCCAAAAGGGCGCTGCCAGAGATAATATATTTTTACGACATATTAAAGTAATTTATGTTGGCAGCACTGCCCGTTAATGAGTTTATGTTAATTCGTATGAAATGACACCGTGTACCGAGTTTAATAAATATACTTGCAATAATTATGAAGCGTATGACAAATGGTTTTTTGCGCAGTTTATTATTTGTGACATATGTCGGGGATTTGGGCTTTGTGTAATTAGGCTATGTCGAAAAATCTTAAATAAGTAGATTTTAATTAAATACTTCCTGTGGTTAGACCCCGATGACTTTGACGACCCATTTGGTGTAATAGTTGAGACCGGGTTAGTCGAGAGAAAGTTGAGGTTCCTGGTTCGATCCCCGGGCAGTAAAAACATTTGTGCAGATTTTAGGTGTCCATACTTTTCTTCATTTTTAGTAACGGAATCCCAACCAGAATACTATGTTAGCTGGCGTACTTCTTACTCGGTGCCATTGAGCGCCACCTATCTTAATAAGAGCTTGTACTTTGGGTACAAGCAAGGGTACTTAAGTTTATACTTAATTTTGGATCAATACCACTTTAATCAATTGGATTTGGATTAATATACAATACCATGACGGGCGTCGGTGGTTCATCTCATCAGTGAGGACCGTTTCCTTCGCATATAAAGTATACAAGCTCAAATCTCGCCACGTACTTTAAGAATTTATGATCTAGAAATGTTGACGTTGCCTCCATAATTTGACAGATTGGCGAAGCACACTTTCCTTTGTTGATTGTCATTTGAATTAATACAGATTATAAACATTTTCAAATGTTAACGTGTTTCCACTACATCATAACATTTAAAATGAAATTCAGGTATTAGCATCTTCAACACGATATCTTTCTGATAAAATAGTGATACCGGAAAAAAATAATTAAACACCTTCTTGATTTCAATAGATAATGTCTCTAAATCGATTTGAAAGGACTTAACTAAATTTGATAATACAATCTATATTGGGCCACCTCGCCCTTTCATCCAGAGGTCTCGGAAACCGCACGAAGATGGTCAGTTTGAACAAGGCATATTTTTTTAATTCTTTACCAGCAGATTAAATATCCGAGCAAGTTTACATACATACTTTGCATTATCCCCCTGAAAACCTAATTCTTCCTAAGGTGTCATTTGATACCTAGTTTCAATAGGTTCATCATTATAACTTAGAAAGTCCACTGCTGAACGAAGGCCTCCCCTAATGATTTCCACGCGGACCGATCCCGTGCAGTTGACATCCATCTGCTACCTGCCACCTTAACCAGATCATAAGACCATCTGGTTGGGGGTCGGCCTACGCTTCGTTTCCGTTACGCGACGCCACTCGAGAACCTTTCCGCCCCATCGGCCATCGGTTCTACGCACTATGTGCCCTGCCCACTGCCACTTCAACTTGCTTATCCTGTGGGCTATGTCGGTCACCCTAGTTCTCCTACGGATATCCGTGTTCCGGATCTTATCGCGTAGGGAAACACCTAACATAGCCCTTTCCATAGCACGTTGAGCAACTTTAAGCCTATTTAAGAGGCCCTTAGTAAGCGACCACGTTTCACTTCCGTATGTAATAACGGCAACACACACTGGTCAAAGACTTTCGTCTTCAGACACTGAGGTATTTTGGACGAAAAGATCTCCCTTAACTTCCCGAACGCTGCCCATCCTAATTGGATTCGACGCGAAACCTCCTGCTCGAAGTTGGACCTACCCATTTGAACTACTTGTCCCAGGTACACATATTCGTCTACAACTTCGAGTTCAGAACTTCCTACTGATATTGGTATGGCACAACATGGATATTAGACATGACTTTCGTCTTGTCCATGTTCATTTTAAGACCCACCTGTTGCGAAGCTCTGTTAAGGGTATTGAGCATAGTACCTAAATCCTCCATGGATTCTGCCATGATTACTATATCATCGGCAAATCGAAGATGAGTGATGTACTCGCCATTGACGTTGATGCCAAGTCCTTTCCAATCGAGCAGCTTAAACATATCTTCCAATGCAGCTGTGAACAGTTTCGGAGATATAACGTCTCCCTGTCTCACTCCTCGGTGCAATTGGATAGGTTGTGTAAGCTCTTCATGTACTCGACTGACATAGTGGCGCTCTCGTACAAACTTCTCAATACTTCGATATAGCGGTAATCGATATGGCACCGTTGGAGGGCTTGAAGCATAGCCCAAGTCTCGATCGAATCGAAGGCTTTCTCATAGTCCACAAACGCCAAGCATAATGGCCGATTATACTCTCCGGTCTTCTGTATAACCTGCCGCAGCGTATGTATGTGGTCTATGGTGCTGAAGCCTTTGCGGAACCCGGCTTGTTCGGGAGGCTGGAAGTCGTCAAACCTACTAGCGAGACGGTTCGTGATGACTCTAGAAAACAGCTTGTAAATGTGACTCAATAGCGTGATGGGTCTATAATTCTTCAACAAGGTTTTGTCGCCTTTTTTGAAGAAGAGCACCACCACGCCATTGCTCCACACTTTAGGCGTCATACCATCACGGATTACGGAATTAAAGAGCTTCTGAAGGGTCTTAAGCACTGGCGTGCCACCTGCTTTCAAAAGCTCTGCGGTAATTCCGTCTCCCGGGAGCTTTATTACTCTTGAGCTGTTTCAGAGCCATCCTAATCTCGCAAAGTGACCTCCGGGATATCCTCAGATAGGTGACGGGTTAACTTAGCTCTCGGGTCTTCGGCTAAGTTTGAAGCGGGAATCTGTGTAGCGGTATATAACTCGCTGTAGAACTTCTCATCTCCCTCAAAATCTCTGGTTTGGATGAGACTACATTTCCGCCGTTGGTCTTCAAACTAATCAGCTGGCTTTGCCCAATAGACATGTTCCTCGCAAACACCTTCGAACCTCTGTTCTGTTCTATTGCCTCTTTAATACACTTTGTATTAAAGTGACGAACATCGCGTCGCAAGGAACTGGATATACGTCTATTTTCAATAGGTTAATGACATTAAATGCTTATACGTACCCAGCAAGCATTCAATAAACTTCAGTGGCGATAATTTAAACTGGTAGTTCGCGACGTGATGCTCAACTTGGGGTTAAACGTGGCTTTATTAATTAGAACACATTGAATTATTAATAACTCGTGAACGCACGCGAGTCGAGTCGTATTTATTGCACAAACATACGAGCTGGTATGGTGATTTCGTAGTCAGGCTATCCAACCTAATGGGCTAATGACTAGCATCACTTCTCAAGTCCAAGAAAAAAAGAATTTTAAGGCCCGTGTTCTTGAACGACACTCAACGTTGATGTTTACTTAAATTGAATTAGAAAGGGATGGCGCTATTTATCGCATAGAGCGCTATCATTTTCTAACGCTATTCATTCAGGGATTCAGTTGGGCTGGGCGGCATTCGGTAAGTTACGTCATGTTCTAACGTCAACGATTCCGCAATGCTTAAAGACGAAAGTCTTTAAGTAATGCGTCCTACCCGTGCTACATACGCAGCTGAGACGTGGACACTAACGCGCTATGGAGCGAGCTATGCTCGTAGTCTTTAATAAGGATGAGATCAGAAAAAAATAAATTTCTTTATTGCTTACACAAAACAAGTTTATCATACATACATTGAGAGAAAAAAAATCAATTTAGGCGGTGTTATCGCTTATAGCGATTATTGTATTATTAAATTTTTAAACTTTTTATTACTAGGTAGATCTGAGAAGAAATGGATGTAATAAAATTACATATAAACAATAGAAATGTACTATTAATGAAGTGACTGAGTCGCTGGATATGTACCGCAAATGTTTTTTCAAAATATTATAATTGATGACGAATCTCTTAATGGATCATGAGCTTACGAGGATATTTGATACAGGATAACTTGAATCCCGAATACTTGGGCCAACTGGCATAAATATATAACGAACCCGGACATTATCATTGGTAAATGATCGTTCATTAACACATGCTTCTCAATAACTAGCATTAAAAAATAAGATTCGTTCGCTCACATAAATTTCTAGAATGATCCACGGCTATTAAGCAGACACCCAAAGCCACCTAGGCATAACAACGGACGCCCTACTAGCTCACATAGATGTGATTAACTCAGATAACTTAGTTTTCACTTAAACGTTAACGCTTGATGCAGAGTTAAGCTTTGATTAGAGCTGCCATTAAATTTACACCAAAATAATGTCAGTTTGTTATAATACCCCTTTTTTTCTTTCTTGTCTTGTTTTTTGATAGATGTAGACATTTTATTTATTTTTATTTGTTAAAAGGTTCGCCAATTTAGGCAACACTATTACTACAAAAGCAAACACGTGTTAATACAAAAAAATGTGTGCTAATCAATTAAAGGCGAACTAACTAAACACACACTCTTAAGATTCGGTAATATTCTTTTCTGTGTGTGTGTTCTCATTTTTCTACATTCAAAAACTACTAAAGTTAAAATTGTTATTCATATTATTTGCTGTTGTCCACTTCTAGATTACGTCTCTTCCAATGTCGTTTGTAATCAATGGGTTTCTGGCCACAACCAGCCGCGCTCAGTCAAGTTTATGTTGGTGACAATTGAAACAGTAATTTTATCGAAACACAGTCACACAGACAAAAAAAGCCGCATCAATGCTTAAATTATGTCCATACCTACCCATAACTAATTATTTTTAAACAAATTATGGTCTAACACGTCATTAATACGAGGATTGTGATCAGTGTTGGTCCAACATGAATTTATTTATTATATTAATTAATTAAAATGGGAGTAATGAATGAACGTATGCAGTTTTTGAACACAACCATCTCCACCAGTACTTAAACTCGTTGCAATATTCAGTGATTTTACTGTCCATTTTCCCGTGCGATTCGGTACAGCGATATTAATATGTACGTTTGAAGCTTCCTTAACATAACTTAAAAAACTAGTTAGAAATATGTGAAATCGTATCGTATCTAAATTATTTTATAATGACAAAGCCCAAATGAAATAATTAAAAACAATTACATATCTAGTGATTTTTTACGTCTATGTAGATTTCATATCATTATAACTCTGAAATAGAAAACGTTTGAATTAAACAATAATATGACAATTAGATATTTGTTTCTAACCTGCTTTAAAGAAACTACGTGGTTTGCTTATGATAGTAATTCTTATGGCATTAGTAGATTCTTTTTATGAGTTTATTTTGGGTTATAAAATAAAATGAAATAGAAAGTAGATCATACAGCACCAAAAATACAAAACAAAACTAAAATCGTAACGACATGAAACCGTAACGGCAGAAAATGCGTCGTAGTAGGTTTACTGAAAATACCAGATAATAAAAAACGCTATGGACCTAAATATTCACGTAGTCCCGTATTATTATTAATTTTTATTTATGTAATTTTGATAACAAGGGGTTTTTAGAGAAAGTAATAAATGTGTTATTCTAAACTTAATTAAGTAATTACTTTATAACCTAGGCTTATATTTTATCATCATCAGCTCATTAAACGTCCCCCCCCCCCCCGAGGGGCACGAGCCTACCCGTATAGGGCGATTAGGCCTTAGTCGTCCACGCGGGCCCAGTGCGGATTGGACGACTTCACACACAACCTTCGAATCTCTTCGCAGGCGTGCATGAAGGTTTCCTCACGATGTTTTCCTGCACCGTAAGAGCGTCGGATAACGTACATAAAATTCGAAAACACATTGGTACGTGGCGGGATGTATATTTTATAGGAATATGATTGTTTGCACTATAAAAAATCGTGTCCTTTTAGTCAAATAACCGTCAGTTATTACAGAGAATTTTTTTCCAAATGTGCAACGAATAAATAATTATATATAAGAGTTTACTGTCTTTGAGTTTGTTTTTCCCAGTTTTCACCAGTTTTTTCTTGATTCTCAACAGATCTAGACCACTGCAGCGGTGTTTTAATATCATAATCATGTTTATTTTGTAAAAAGGTTGCTTGTTGAGTCTGGATGAAGAAAGCTGTAATATCTGGGTCAAAATGGAAAAGACCTTATCAGCATTTTATTGCGATAGGTTGAACAGAGAGTGGTATATAATTAATTTGGTTATATGAATATTTTCTTGTTTTGTTTTTGTCTTTCAACTTTTGTTAAGCCTTAATTTTATTACCTGACACATCCTTAAGCCCAGAACAGCTTAATCAATAGCTAAAGTGTTATAGCGTTAGAAAAATATGTAACTGAGGGACCTCCGACTTTATACCACAGTCTCCCTCCGGTAATATTGAGTTCCATCAACATAACTTCTTTTAACTAAACGATTCTCCATAAATCACACCGCAAACCATACATTTTAATAATAACAAGCGCATAGTTGCATAATTGTGTCCATAGTGCACATTTTCTCTAGTAAACTTTCCCGCTAATTGTCAGCGTTGATTCTGGATTCCTTCATAATGAAAAACCGATGAAAGTGGTCGCGTATGAAAAAAACTAAGTCAATTACACGATATTAAATCGTGCAATCAGCAATAAGTGATGCATAGAACAAATCAACGGACAGAGTTAATGACTCGGATTGTAATGTATTGTGAAACAGTGGATGATACCAGAGTAAATTGGACGATCTCTTAAAACTATCACTAATTAAGAGATACTTTCAATATGAAGGCAATAAAGTTTTTGTTCATTGATATCTTAGTATGTAGGAATTTTGTAATTGATACTGTTTTGTAAGTAGGTGTGAGAGAGAGTCATTCTTTAGCATGCTTTTTGTTGAGTGCAGTATCAATTTGGCGGGATAGAAAATGCATTGCTTGAAGGCACACTGATGTGTCATCCTCATCAACCTTTGACGTCACACTGCAGAAACATGCATAAAAATGCTAAAATTGTTTTCTATGTTTATCTTCACTACAACACACTCCTTCTAAGCACATCTTAAATTAGTTACTTATCTAAAAACTTTTTGCTGCACTACTTATGGAAAGCAAATGTAACAAATAACTGGTAAAAACATTTACAAGTTCAATTCATTATTAACATCTGCTTATGTATAAGAGTACGTTATTTACATAACATCGATAAAGTTAACACTACAGCAATCAGTACTAAACACAGTGAAAGGGTGTTAAAATATTGTTTTTGTACTTTTTAAGATAGTATTATGCTAATGTATTCATTCACTCCTTATATGTATTGTTAGAAAATAATTGTATATTCATGTTTGAGCGAGTGTATTTTTTTTAGAAAACAACAAACTCTTCTTGTCGAAGGTGTTTCCTTAAACGGACGTATTAATAATGTATACGAATATCATTTGAAAGTATAGAACAAAAGAAAATTCAATATTCATACGTTCTATCCACTGTTACATCTTTATGCTTGCGATCGTTTGTGCCAGTTTTTTGTCAAACAACGCACTAAAATAGAGATATTAAAATATAATAGTTTACGCGGTTGATGAATTGATGTATTGCATTTTAAAATACTTAAAGCAAACCTTAGAAAGGGAATAAATTGTCAATGATAATAGTTTATTGCTGTCCAAACTGCCTGGTGCGTTGGATAATGATTTGTTAGTTTTATGTCGAAACTGTCACAAGTTGACTTTTATAGCTACTGTTTTAGATTCCCATTTGTATGCAATAGTATGGCTTGATTGGTACGTTATTAAAGGTTTAGATTTAACACATATGATAAAGGTAATTATGAAAGCTGTAGGATACTCGACATCATCGGCGGTGTTATAAAAGTAGATCATTTTGTCAAAATCGTTTCAGGTGTTTCAGAGATAAGTCGGTACCGTCGATTTTATAAGATAGTTTGTAAAAAGCTGTTTTAATATTCTATTTAATTCTTTACGTGTCTTGTACATGATTGTAGTATAAATAAAAGTTGTCATTAGAGTACATGGGTGTGATGCTGGTCATGTTTAATGGCCGCCATAGATAATACAGATAAAAGGAAAATGGCCGCTATCGGCGACAACGACCGGCCGCTACCTGTTCAATATGGGATGCCCACTACCGAAATCGTGAAGCCTTTATACGCTACTAGATATGGCATTTATTAATATTAGCGTAAAAAATTAAATATCACCCATTATCAAATCGAATATAGGTAAAATAATTGTTTAAATCATGCATATTTTGACAAAAACTTTAGAAAGCAGTACTTATACCGTACGAATTAAATCCTGATTATTTATCAATGATATGAATATTTAAAGTTCGTATAGAGTGATTTTACTATAAACTTCTTCTGCCTGAACAGCTATGCTACGTTTTTGGATACTAAAGGATACAATATTATCATAATAAATATATGATTTAAATTAATAGGTTATTTATGTCCAATGTTTAGCGGCTGCGCTGTACAAATAAATTTAAAAAATCATATTATTTGTATTTAACGCTACTTATGGAATACATCAGGTTTTCTCACATATAATGATACTAATTGGTCTAAACGTATAACAAAATCAACAATAGTAAATGAAATCGCTGCGACTTGTTCACCGTATACTAAAGATGTTTAAAAATTTGCTCTCATCATCACAACTTAATTTGTGCACTGCTTAACGAAAGCCTACCGTAATGATTCCACGCAGGCCGATCCCTACCACTGTAGTTGACATCTGCTTCCCGCCACCTCCATCAGGTATCAGTCCATCTGCCAACCAGATGACCTGATTCGCTAACGGGGAAAAGTGTGTATTGAAAGAAGAAATGTACGACCCATTTAGGGTAATGGTTGAGACGTCGGCTCCTTCACCAAGGGTTCTGGGTTCAAGCCACGGGCAGTACAAACATTTGCTTAAAAGAAAAGAAATGAAATTTTCCTTTTTTATATCGGCATGTCTACCGTCGTATACGTCTACGCAACGATGTCTTACTCATCGGTTGTCAAGTCATAAATTCGTGGCTCATTTGAATACACCGATTGTGATCGACGGCGCGCGCGCACGGTTCCCCGTAACCGAGAACTAATATAACTGGACAGCAAAGGCGCGTAATTAAATATCATAAAATGGAATTTTCCTATATTTATTTTTGTAATTTAACCCGCAAGGCTCATGTACCGTTTGGGCTTAAGGGCAGTAAAATAGAGATATGAAAATATAATTGTTTACGCTGTGGATGAATTGTTGTATTTCATTTAAAAATACTCCAAGTTATCCTTAGGAAGGGCACAAATTGTCAATGATAATATTATATTGCTGTCCGAACTGCCTGATGCGTTGGCTGATGATTTGTTAGTTTTATGTCCAAACTGTCACAAGTTAACTTCAGTAGCTGCTGTTTGAGATTTCCTTTTGTATGGCTTGATAGGTATGTTATTGACGAAAAATTAATAAATAAATATCATAAAATGGAATTTTCCTGTATTGATTATTGTAATTTAATCCGCAAGACTTATGTACCGTTTGGGCTTAAGGGCAGTAAGGGCAGTTCCATTTTAGATTCGCTACGATTTGTGAAATTATGACAAATTTAAATTTTGGTTAAAACAATTATCTTGGCCCTCCTCTTCTGACGATGCTATATGTATAAAATTACCAAAAAAATACGTCTCCATTTCTCTTCAGCGTATAGCAGTCCATGGCTAGACATAGGTTTTTTCTATTTTGCGCTAGATATTTCATTTTATATTTCGGTCGTCGTCTTTCCTAATCCAGTCTCCACTAATGACCTTTCACAAGTCGTTAGTCTATCGGACCGGAGGGTGTCATATGTTTGCCAAAATGTGATCGTTCTAAAATTCGTCTGCTGCAACGGCATATTATATACACAAATAACCTTAAAATCGTTTTAACGAAACGATCCTAAATCACATATTATTTCTGTTTTTTTATGTTATAAGTGTACAGGACGGTCTGGACGTTCACCTGATGGTAAGTGATACGCCAGACCATGACAGAGCGGCATTACAGGAGCCCAACAACTGATAGACAGTTATTATTCTCCATTAATGCCGCACTGCGCCCGTCACCCGAGACGACAGACGTTAGGTCTCTTATACCCGGTAATTTCACTAGCTACAGTGCCCTCATCCCGAAACACAAAAGTGCATAACACTTCTGTTTCACGGGATGATATCTGGCACTGCGGTGGTACCTACCTAGACGACTCGGTATCGAGTCTACCACATAGTAAACCTAGTAGTAGTTGGTTATATGGGAATAACAACAACCACTACAGTCATTAAAACAAATTAACTTTAATTATATTTGTTTTTGAATGCTCGACAATAATTAAAATAACAACTTTTAAATATTTATTTAAGGGTGAATAATATGCGACCTAACTTTTAAAACTGAGAAATCAATTAATTGAGATCGATATCAAAAGGCGTATCCCGCCAAAACGAGTTTAACCACAGACTAAATTGTTTTACGTACTGTACACGCTACAGCTTAAAAAGAAACAAAGCAACATTACCACAGATAAAAAAGTAAATAGAACGGCTCACGACTGCGCCGCGAGGTGGCGTAGTGACAAAACGTTTTTACGCCTTAACACCCATCTGAACTTTTATTTCACTTTCCTTTTATTTCGTAAACCTTATAAAGTTTTAATTAACTTTTAATTTTATCTCACGGCTTCTGTTGTTTAATTGACTGCATTTTCGGACGGAATCCATCTTGTACACAAGAAGAAATATGGTTTTCGTTTGGATCTTGAGTTGTGTGTTAAGTTCATTAAATTCAATTGTGAGTTATAGTGTTGAATACTATTTTAATGAGATCTTGTTTTTAATTAGAATGTGCCTCCTAACAGGGAATATAAAACAACTACCCATTGTATGTATCCTTTTTTCTACAAGCATTCTGTGGGTTTTTATAAAAGGAACTAATTCGGTGATCTTAAAAGCAATATGACCAGTTGCCATTTTTATTAAAACTGCTTAGGTAGCCCACGAATAGTCTTAAAATTAAACGCATTAAGTTGTTAATTAAAACTTATGGAAGTCGTAATTTTCTTAATAAGAAACTATTATTTATAAAACCAATCGGAAATTACATTTGACATACAAATTGGTACTTTTATTTTAATAAAGGTAGTTGTAATTTTGTAGATAACAAGCAATATCGATGAATTGTTTCTGGACTACTTTATCATAAATATAACGAGTTTTCAATTTATTATGCTTGGTTAAAATGACGGAAAAGGTCTTGAGTTCAATTACCTGTTTAACTTTCTACATTTAAAGCTTGAATGTCGTTAAGGCATTCATTTATTAAGCGGTGTTCTCGTCATTTTAAAGAATTTTAGTGTTTTCATAGCTATTTTGTTTTTTTTTACTTCGCACTTAATATAGGTCTCCCTTATTTTATGCCAGATGTCCAGGTCCTCCGCTTTTTTAATCCGCCTATTCCAGCGACCTTTCGCAAGCCGTCGGACCATCGGACTGAGTGACGTTCTTGCTATTCGTACTGTTTAATTTAATATTTAATATTTCTAAATGAGTATAAATATTATTTCTAATATAAAAATAACACTAGTCTTTTGATCTGTGAAGTAAATTTAAACTTGTGTTCTCAAATATAGATAAAATGTATGTGTAATTAAATAAATAAATATCTACTGATATTCACACATCGCCATCTAGCCCCAAGTTAAGCGTGAAGCCTGTATTATGGGTACTATACAACGGATAAACATACACATATATTTTTTTGTAAATACATACATATTATACATAGAAAACACCCGGACCATTACAAACAGAGATGTTCATGCACACAAATGTTTGTACTGCCCGGGGATCGAACCCGGAACCCTTGGTGTTGCGGCCGACCCCTCAACCGCAACACCAAATGGGTCGTCGAAATGAAAATGAATGTACATAAATGTTTATTTTCGACGACGAGCTCATAGATGGAGCGAACTTGCCCAGAATAAGCCTATTCGCTCGTTTTTTGAATGCCACGGCGTTGCATGTGGCCGGAAACACAGACAAAGGCAGGTCATCCTTTCAATTACAGTATGTATAATGAAAGTAGACGCGAAACCCTCAGTCCGAATACGGGGATCATCAAATACAAACGGATGAAATTTTGCAGTATTATTAAAGTTATTTTAATATTATTATGTCCCGTACATATTTGGACTATGCTGCGTTTTCAAAAAACAAATATGAACGTTTTAAAAACTAGCTTTGCCGTTCCAAAGTGGTTAAGCTGAATAAATATTTTTAAAAATTGACCAAAAAATGTCAAACACGAAAATACGATAGATCGTTTACAATTCAACCCTTAATTACCCCCTTGACTCATTTTGACGCGGGGACAGCTGTCGATGAATTTAAAAGTGCATAATTACAAAAACACGGATATGCGCGAGCGTCTCTTCCTACAGGCAGGTTCCGTATATTATTACTTAAATGCAGACAAAACAATGCGAGAAAAAGAAACATGAAATTAGATTAATTGAATTTAGACTCTGGAATCAATGAGTAAATAATAATAAATTAGGAATGTTTTAAGGTTGATAAGTACCTACCATTGTGAAGAAACCTGCGCATGCCTGCGAAGAGATTCAAAGGTTGTGCGTGAAATTGTCCAACCGCACTGGGCCCGCGTGGACGACTAGGGCCTTATCACCCTATACAGGTAGGCTCGTGCCCCTCGGTAGGGACGTTTAATGAGCTGATGATGATAGCTTAAATCGACAGGATGCATTTTATCACATGAGTAACTTAAACTTACACATCGATGACTACAGCGTTATTTATATAATAAAATAACTTTCAAAGTTATATTTTAACCCTCAGAAAACGCCCAAAAATAATAATTTGTAACTTTGCAATTTTTTACTTGAAAAATAATAAAATACCGTTTTTAATGCCACGGACCCCTAAAATAGTGCATAAAACAAAAAGCTCGCCAAACAGCAGTGGCCCGTGGCATGTTATGAATTTCATAATTAGCAATTAGGATTTTACCGTGCACCGGGCTTGTCAATTATAAGGAAACCCCGCGCAGGCGGAAATAGCCATTGCAATTGTAAATGATGCATTACATTTTAGAAAGTTCTGGAATTATTGTCTTACGTAGGTCATGAGTTTACATACTACGTGGTATAAATATAAATAAATATCCACTGACACTCACACAGCGCGATCTTGCTCCAAACTAAGCATTAGCCTGTAATATGGGCACTAACCCTGTGGCCTAAAAATGTGGGCTGGTCACGGATGTCGCAGAACCGATGACCATTGGAGCAGACGATTTCTTGAGTGGAGACCGCGTCTCGGCAAGCGTAGCGTAGGACGCCCTCCGGCCCGATGGACCGATGACTGGCGAAAGGTCGCTGGTGGAAGCTGGATGAGAAAAGCGGAGGACCGGGATATCTGGCGCAAAATGGGGGAGACCTATGTCCAGCAGTGGACTGCGATAGGATGAAGAGAGATTATACTTTTTTTTTGTAAACACCCAGACCAATAAAAATAGGCATTTTCAAGCACACAAATGTTTGTACTGCCCGGGGATCGAATCCGGAACTCTGGTGTAAAAGCCGACATCTCAACCCCTTACACCATAAGGGTCGTCACTACTTATAATACTTTCCAGGTTCATATTTTCGACAAATGGGTATTAGAGAAAGAGAAATTATTCTTTAATCGGCCCTTGGTAGTCCACTGTTGGGTTTATCCTCCACACCGTAAATTAAATATTGCCGAAATCTCTACATTTTGCGTATGGGTTTTGAGTTCAATGAGTGGTTTTTAAGGGGGTTCGATCCTCTGACAGTGCAAATATTTGTGGGCATGAACATGACCGTATTGGTCTGGGTGATACATAATAATATTTATATATTTTCAAATAAAGATTAGAAGTAAGTTTTACCATTGTTTAGGTACCTATAATACGAAATGCTTAGTTTGGAACGAGATGGCGCTGTGAGAATGCCGGGGGATATCATCGATTTTTGTTTAAAACTTTAGTTCCCACGTAGAAGGTTCAGCAGTTAGATCGTTCGATTGACAACTATGCAAGTTAAGACTCCACTGGCAGATAAGCTACCGAAAATAAAAATATTATTAAGAGAAATATATGTACACAGTATGTACTCACACACCATCACACACACACGCGCGCACTTACAATAACAAATTCACACAATAGTTAATAATTCATAAAACTTATACATGTCACAAGATTCAACTCGGCCCTGTGAGGAGAGGCTGGCAATCAGTCATACAGGTTTTCCTAGTATGACAGATTGCCCCAGTCTCTCAGACGTCTCAAATTATGATATCTATAACATGTAACAAGATATATGATTGTAAGTATTTGTGAGAGAAATTAAATTTTAAATAATACATGAATATATACATACATATATATAACAAGTGACGACGAACCTATTATCATTACCTGTAACTGCTCTAATAATAGGTATCATTGTATCATACGGTTAGTATAAGGTGGAGCATTGATCACCGACCGCTCGTAAAGCTCTCGGCCGAGCAAACAAACGAGCACAATCAGCGACGAGCCTTGAGCTGAGCGAGCGATATTTATGACTCCAGATTAGGGCTGTCAATATCGAAAAAAAAATGTGAAAATAGTTTTGAGTACAACAATTTTTATTACATATTTCAAAAAGCAGGAAGCTTAAGTCGTGTTTTATTGTACTATCATCAAGATGTTTTGATTGACTTTATAAAAAAACTAGCGACCCGCCCATGCTTCTCACGGGTGCAATGCTGATAAATAGGCACGGTGTGGACTTTTGCCTCCCGATCTGGAGGGTGCAGGTTCAAATCCCCTCACATTTCTAAATACATTCCAATGTATTTTCTTAATACATTGGTACGTGTATAAACGTACATAGTATGTTCATCCGACGCCCTTACGGTGAAGGAAAACATCGTGAGGAACGCACTCCTGCAAAGACATTCAAGGGTTGTTTACCAATTAGCACACAATGCTATGACGATCTGCTTATACAGTCCTAAAATTATTGGGGTATCCTAACTAACGGTTTTGTTTCTGTAGTATTTTTTATTGCTTATGTAGGCAGATGAGCAAGCAGCCCATCTAATGGAAAACGATAACTGTAATACCGAGCAAATGCCGCTCTCTATCAAAAGAACAGAGCTCTCTTCAAACCTCTTTTCCTTAGAGTTTACATCCTCTGAAGAAAGGAGGCCTAGTTTTTAAAATTACTTTGCTAACGTAGATAATAAACTTAGGATTCATCGGCAACCCTAAGTCGGCAATCAATGAGTGCGATATTTTGACATTTCATTACACCAGCAGACATCTTCATATCAGTAGAATTGTTTATAGGGCTGCGCTGCCGCGGGCGGTTTGCCCTCGCACTTCAAGGGAAACATGTTCCTCTAACCATTACTCATAGGCTTGACGACTACATCATAGCTTCTTATGAGAAATTTTATCTTTAGCTAGTGAAATTACCGGGTATAAGAGACTCTCTCGGGTTGTCTCGGGTGATGGACGCTGTGCAGCATTGATGAAGAATATTAACTGTTTATCAGTCGTTGGTCTCCTTCAACGCCGCTCTGTCGCGGTCATGCGTATCACTTACCATCAGGAGAACATCCTGACCATCCTGTTCACTTTGTAACAAAAGTGCGTTTAACATTGGTTTAGATCGCTGCGCAATCCAGGGGTCGTAGGTTCTGATCCCGCGACCTGTGAAACTTACTAATTTATTTCAATTTTTCCCAGTGAAGTATTTTATGTGGTATGAAGTAATTGGGACTACCTTTTCGATCATATGATAACAAGAAGTAAGTTTCCACATACACTTCATAACACATTTACACACAATATTAATTAATATTTATTTTTAAAAGGAGACAGCAGAGAGGTTTCTTTTAATGATTGGTAATCAAAAAGCCAGAATCGTAATTTATTTATCGATGTTCATTACAAAAAGTCATGAAAAGAAAGCAATATTTAAAACAATACAACCTTAACGGTATGTCTCACGAATTTTGCATGCACTTTTACCAAAAGAACGCACGGAGAATCGCAGCTGTTCTCGCGCCATTATCGATTGTGATCGATTAAATCGATTCCGATCGTAATTGATTGGGCGCACGAGTCGATCGATTTATAAAATTGGTTAAGCGTGCCGAGTATTTTGAGTTTCGTATGTCTTTAGGAGTGATGTTATGAACATGAATTAAATGTTCTTAAGGTATTTAACCGGGTTTTTCTGTTTCTTTTTATGTTACAAAGTGTACAGAACAGTCAGGATGCTCTGACGGTAAGTGATACGCCTGACCATGACAAAGTGGCATTGATGGAGATCAACAAGTGATAGAGGGTTATTAGGTATTCTACATAAATGCCGCACTGCGCCATAATCCAAAATAACAGATGTTAGGTCTCATACCCGGTACTATCAGTATCTACAGTATCCTCATCTCGAAACACAGAATTGCAAAACACGTCTTTTTCACGGAACGATACCTACCTTTATGACTCAGTACCCAGTCTACCACCCAGTTTTGAAAGAGAAATTGTCTAAATGATCCAAATATATAAGAATTTGTGAAAATTTTAACAAAATTAAATATGTCAGGCGTCAGACGTTTTTTTAATAATAATAAAGTTTATAATATTTATACAACCACAAATAAGCATACAGATGTTTACTTGTGACGACATAATAACTGTGTATAAAATTGTTTTTAGTTATACATACTGTATGTTTTCCAAATACTAAAAAACCTAACAATTTTTTTTTACTACAAACATCACTCAAATAAAGATGGCCGACGAAAACAAATACAAAACCGGCATCATTAATTCGTCACGCCTTACCTCCAGGTGATGAAAATTCAATCGAGATGGAATTATATTTCATTCCGACATCAAAATGAATAATAAAACAAACTGTAAAAGAGGCTGGAAGTACTGGGACTATCAATGTGGAGATCTTCCTGGGACACACGTTCTTTGCGAATGGGTAAATTTATATTTACCGATCGATTTCATGTAATGTTTAAAACGTCAGCTTTCTTCCAGAATCATTACCGGAGAATGAAAATTAAAATATCTTATACGTGGTGTAATGGTCGCGAAGTCGGCTGCAACACCAAGGGTTCCGGGTTCGATCCCCGGGCATTTTAAATATATGTGTGAATGAATATGTTTATTTATAATGGTCTGGGTGTGTTCTTTGTATAATATGTATGTTCTTTGTATATATATTCAAAACTGATTCACTGACTTACTGAATAGTAGAAGTTAAAATAGAAGCTTACATTTTACTTTCTTTTAATAATACGTACATGTACAGCCAGCCGAATAGAAACAGATATTTTACGCACACTGATGTACAAACTGTACTGATTTCAACAAATATGGTAGAGTCATAAAAAATATAATGATAATAATAACAATTGACGATTCAAAAGTATCTATAACAGATTTATTTGAATAAAGTTTTTTTTTGTTTGTTTGTTTGTTCATGTCTTTAAATGTTTTTGCAAAGCTGGAGTTTCTACGCAACCGTATTCCATAAGCTTAAAGGCGCGAAATGAGAATAACTTTTGGCGGGGCCATGTCATAAATCAGTGGCAACGCGGCTCAATTAAAACGGAGTCCTATCTGATCCACTCCCGTACAAACTTGTGACCCTTTATTTTTCCAAGATATATCTGCCTTAAACGCTTTTGTCAACCGTTTATTTTGTTTTTATGGAATCACTGGGCTCATTATAGGTTATATTGCTGTATCCGTGTTTAAAAGAACCTTTAGATTGAGTACTGATTTGATTGTGAATTATCTCATGTGATTTGTTACTTTGATTGAATAAGCAAGTTGTTTTGTCAAGAGCTGGATGAGAAAAGTGGAGGACCGGGATATCTGGCGCAAAATGGGGGAGACTTATGTCCAGCAGTGAACTGCGATAGGTTGAAGAGAGAGAGGTTTAACGCAATCTCTTAAAACAGTGTTACAATAATACTACTTCGTCTTTTCTGGTACAAAAATGCTGATATATCATTATAGGTAATACTGTTTTTAGAGATGGCTGTTACCCCCAGGTCTATAATATTAGCAACAATATACACTCTATGGAGAGAAAATAATCTTGTTTAAGGTCAACAAACACATTAGAAAATAACTCATAAGACCGAAATTGTATCTACTTTTAATAATTGTATAGCCGTGACATCTACTTTAACTTGGCAAGTTTATTGTCATCCCACTTTGCGTTCAAAATTTCGTTTGAGGTACCGCCCCCGTCGGCGGAGCAAATAGTCCCGGCCCTCAGTACGTTCGTTCAGACCCTATTAACACAGACGGCCTCTTTTCTTCGCAAACGTATACTAGCTTCACTATTATAACGCTATACCATCCCTTACGCCCTAAGCAAAATACCAAATCTTGCTCTGGCCATCTTACTTAGCTGGTAACTTATATTAAATAATGTCCTAATGATGATTCACATACCACCCTTTTTTGTACACTAGGTAGTAAACAACTGATACACATAGTAGTATACATTTAACTGTTACACTGTTACGTACATTTTAAAACAAATAATGTTACTGGTACAAACAGACAATATGTTCTTGCACACAAATATTTATAGATTGATCCCGGAACCCGTAATTGCCGACATCTCAACTATAACAACGCAAAGGTTGACGACCCTGAAGACAAACCCTGTTTCCGAAATATAATAAACCCCATGAAACGCATTCCGAAACAAATATTTCATTTGAACCGTGTTCTAGCGATGATACTTTAGATATTGAAGTCTAGCATTCAGAAATAGTCCGAAACTAAGGTATAAACACAGAATATAGCCATAAAACCGTGTCTGTCTCTCGACATAGTTTGAACGTGTGATGTTAAGTTTTATTTTCGCCCGAGGCGTGACCTGTCGAAGACTTCTGTTTGACACGCTTGGTTCACATGCAGCTGACGTGTTTACTTTTTACTTTATTGTTTAGATTTAAGATATTTTTTATAGACTTTTATAGCTTGCAACTATAATATATACTTATAGTACGTCCCGTGCAAAGTTTATATTTTTAAATTTTGTATTAAGTACATTACTCTCAATGGTGTGGACTTTAGCTTTCCAATCTGGAGGGTGCAAGTTCAAATCCCATCATATATCAATGTTTTCGCATTTTCGAAATTTTATTGACATTTATTCGACGCTCTTAAGGTGAAGGAAAACACCGTGAGAAAATCTGTGCACGCCTACTAAGAAATTAAAGGTTGTTCGTGAAGTCGGCCAATCGGCACTGGGACTGCCTGGCCAACTAAGGCCTATACACCCTATGCCCTGCATTGGGGACGTATAATGAGCTGATGATGATGAGATGCTTAGATGAATGAAATGGAAATGAATGACCTGGTGTCGTAGTTTTAAAATGCTATTACCTTAATAGCTCATGACGGTTAGCCATTGCTTATGGACCAACAGTAATAAAGCGTTCCACACTAATCTCCACACTAAGTCAGTGGGTAGGAGCTAGCAGTGCCTTTTATAAGATTGGGTTCAATGAAAGAGCGCATCTGCGCTCCAACTGCCGTTCACTATGTTATTTTCCATAAACCGCCTCCAACGGCACTCGCTGAAATAATAGAGATGGTAACAATTTTATCTATCATCATCAGCTCATTAAACGTCCCCACCGATGGGCACGAGCCTACCCGTATAGAGTGATTAGGCCTTAGTCGTCCACGCGGGCCCAGTGCGGATTGGACGACTTCACACACAACCTTCGAATCTCATCGCAGGCGTGCATGAAGGTTTCCTCACGATGTTTTCCTTCACCGTAAGAGCGTCGGATAACGTACATATATTTCCGAAAATACATTGGTACGTGTCGGGATTTGAACCTCAGCCCTCCCGGTAGGAAGGCGACAGTCCACACCACTGAGCCACCGACGCTCTTACAATTTTATCTAACCATCCTACTATTTCACTGCTCTCAGCCATGAAAGCAGCTATTCTAAAAGCACAAGAATTATGCGAAACATAGAGTGTGACGGCAAGCAGCCTGATGAACTTACGACTCACGAAAGATTCTCCATCCAACCTAAAAAAAGTGGAGTCTGGATGAGGAATGCGAAAGATATCTGGCGCTGAGTGTGTATGAGTGGACTGCGTAGTGTTGAGATAAAATGGTTATTACGCAGACGAAATACAAAAACTTCCTGCAGTCAAATTAGAAAACTTAAGCTTTATTTAACATCTTCCGCCATGTAATCCAAGCAAAAGGACTTGGTGTGAAATCAGTGCCTTGATAACGTAACGACCGTCCCTTACTCGGATTCCTGCGCCTGCGCAGTATCAATTAAATGGCCAACACCATCTACTCGAGTAAATTGAACAGCGAAATGCTGAGACGTTTTTAATTAATCACTGGCCCGATCGCTTTCGGCCCGGCTAAATGGGTTTGACGGATTTCCTTCGTGAAAAGAAATGGAACGTTTGCAAGATTGCGATATTACTATTTGTTTATGAGTAGACTGTTTTTGTTTATTTTTTGTATTTATTCAGACTTTTGGCTCGATAGCGTAGTGCATTCAGTTGCATAAGACAATCAAATATTGCAAAGGTCTGAAAATAATATCTCGAATATCTTAGTTCTTTGTTGAACCGTTGGTCCTGGCTTGTATCTAAGGAACGTCATCATCAGCTAAACATCCCCACCGAAAAGCACGGACCTACCCCTATAGGGTGTATGGGCCCTAGTCGTCTACGCGGGCAAAATATGAATTCACCGCAACAAGACGATGAAGATGAAGACTTCACGCACAATCTTTATCTCAGGACAGGAGTCATTGACACCCACTTTGCAGTAGGTTATTATAGACTGATAATGGTGATGATGAATTTTCATCATTCTTGATTGTAAGCTCGGATGGATAACCGATAAATATTACAAAGCGCGGATAGTGGGTTACGGCCTAAACGCCATATAGAAATGCTGTATGGGAAAACCTGTGCCTTGTTGCACTATGTGACCTGCCCACTGTCACTTCAACTTGCTAATCCTGTGGGCTATGTCGGTCACCCTAGTTATCCTACGGATATCCTCGTTTCGGATCTTATCGCGTAGGGAGACACCTAACATAGCCCTCTCTATAGCACGCTGAGCAACCTTGAGCCTATTTAAAAGGCCCTTAGTGAGCGACCACGTTTCGCTAACGTAGTCATAACTAGCAACACACACTGGTCAAAGACCTTTGTCTTGAGACTTAGGTATTTTGACTTTCTTTGACTTAGGTATTTTGGACGAAAAGATCTACTGTAATATCTCTTTCTATTTAACCTATCGCAGTCCACTGCTGGACATAGGTCTCCCCCATTTTGCGCCAGATATCCCGGTCCTACGCCCTATTAGTAAAAATAATATTGAAAAATTGTTACTGAATTTAAGTATGCACTAAACACCTATAATAACATAATAATAATTCGCGCCCCACAGTCCCCGGTCCAAGCACTCTGACATCCACGTATCAACTGACCAATCGCTATTACCCGCTGACGTTTCGTTTCACGCAACTGACGCCCGTGACAGTTGGCGGCGCATAGATAATCTGCCGGTGACGTTGTGCGAACGAAACGTAATTGGTTTTTATAAATATTGGTATTTTTAATTAAGCCGTAAGTAAACGTAATTAAATGGGCGGGCTCCGTTGATGAATTAACAGCGATGGATATCTAATATGGATTTGTGTTTGCTCTAAATTCTTCTGTCAGTGTAGATAAATGGTTACGCAGCGGTAAGTTGCGTTGTGTTTTTACGTTTTCACAACGGGTTTTAATTGCGATTTTCGCATTTAAATATAGAAAAGACGTGTTTGAAGATCTAGTTTCTGACTATATCTTAGGCAGTATTGATAAATGTAAAGTTTAATTGTAGTTTTATCTATTTTAAGCTCTCTCTGAATTGGTACGAACACAAAGTTTAGACCCATTTGGTGTTGCGGTTGAAAGGTCGGCTGCAACACCAAGGGTTCCGGGTTCGATCCCCGGGCAGTACAAACATTTGTGTGCATGAACATGTCTGTTTGTAAAGGTGGGTGTTTTCTATGTATGATATGTATGTATTTACAAAAAAAAATGTATATGAGTATATTTATCTGTTGTTTAGTACCCATAATACAGGCTTCACGCTTAACTTGGGACTAGATGGCGCTGTGTAAATGTCAATGGATATTTATTTATTTATAAAGTATTGTAATTATTTAATCAAAGGATTCAAAAAGTAAAATATTTTGTAAAAAATGGACAACAATTAAATGACCCGCTATGTTTCAACTTCCTAACTGTAAATATCGAAAATGTTAACTATCACGCACTAAAACAATGAATTTTCATCATATTGACCTAATGAGCATAGTTTGAATCTTTACGATCACCGATATCTAAGATTCATACTTTTTATTTATTTTAGAGCAACGTTTCATCTTTATATGGCACAAACAGTATAATTGATCATTGCCCAACATAAAATCAATTCGACTAAAACTTCTCAAGCTCAAGCACCACCTTGTTGATCATCGAAATATATGAAATAAAAGGTAAAATTATAAATGTATTATTAGTCCAAAATGCAAGTAACAAATACTAACAATTTTCCAAACATTCAAGTAATCACAAGGGAGCTATAAGACATCAAAAATATTCAAAGCATCCAGAAAATTGTAATTTTAAATTTAGAATAAAGGTCCCTATAACTCTTCGGGTTCCCACAGGGCGCGTTGACAGCCAATGATTTAGAACCTCTTTGCTCCTTAATTAATACGGCACGTGGAAATCATGTCATCTCCCTCCATCCTACCTTTTTCGCCGGCCGTGACACACACCGTCTCTCTCTAACGAACCGTAAAATTACTCTAAAGAATATTGAGACATCTTCCTTTTCGAGTGATTTATGCGTGGTCGGTTAGAAATTTTATCGATTTGTTTACTTTTGGAATTAGTGGCAACTAAGGTGCGCTTAGCGATTAATGTATGCATGGTAATCCGTGTAAGGATACTTAGCTCCTAACTTATGAGTTGGAAATAGGTGTCTCGTATGTAAATAAGTATTTTAACAAGAACCGATAATTTAACGAGTATTGTGAGGCGAACGGATTAAGGTGCCGCGTTTTAACTAATCTTATAACCAGTGTATCAAAAATTAATGTTTTTAAAATGGTAAAGGTATTCGAAGACCGATTTGGTGAAATGTATGAGTTTCGATACAAAACCTAAAAACATCACACACACACTTGCTTATTAAAAACGATACTTAGGACGTCACAGAGTGGGACTCTGCATAGCCCATCACTGGGAAGGCTAGGACGTGAACAGAAAATTATCCAAACAAAATAAGCTCTATATTTTCTTCTTAAATGTTTTATTTTTGTATAGCCAATAGCTTCAATTGCTTTGGGGATCTCTTCTGCAAATTTAATATAAAGACTTGTAAGTTGCAATCTTTAACAGTAACTTTTTTTTTTATAACATAGGGAGGCAAACGAGCATGCGGTTCACCTGATGGAAAGTGTCACCGCCGCCCATGGACATTTGCAACAGCTGAGGTCGCAGGGATGCGCTGCCGGCCCTTTATATAAGAATACGCTCTCTTTTTGAAAGATGCCAGGTCATATCGTTCCGGAAACGAAACGATATGACCGATGAACGAACTTCGACCATTTTTGGGATATTCTCTGCAATTTCTAATTTCAAGACTTACAAGTTGTCAATCATAAATCCTTTTAATTGCGGAGGATCGGGATGTCTGGCGCAAAAGAGAGGCAGCCTTTGTCTAGCAGTGAAAATCAAGAGATTAAGAGAGATATCACCTCATCATCATCATTTAACCAATGTACGTCGACTGCTAGACATTGGTATCCTACAATGCTTTCTATCTGTACCGAGTTGAGGTGATTTGAATCCAGAGCTTTCTGTTGACCTTAATTGGGACATTCATCCATCTTGCTGTGAGGTTAACTACGCTGCGCTTTCCGTAGTATCCACACAAGAACCTTTCTGCCCTAAAAGCCGTCGATTCTCAGGGATATCTGGCCCGCCCATTACCTACCACTGGCGACGCGGCTTCATGTTGGTGAATGAATATCACCTTATAAACAATGTAAAAACGAAGTTCTTAAAGTGACATTTGATTTGGTGAATTAGCTCCTTATTCTCACAAAGTCAATGTCGTGCGATATTGTAATGGGGGTAACAAGGCACGCGAGCACGTAAGCACACAAAGGGCGGTTAACGCGGCAATTCGACGCGCTTTTTGCTTAACACGTACGGTTATGGTGTGCTTAAAAAGTACGCAAGATTTCAAATTTGTGAGTTTTTTTGTCATTTGACATTACAGTGGATATTTATAATAATAATAAATATCCGCTCACATTCACACAGCGCCATCTAGCCCCAAAGTACGCAAGATTTCAAAAAAACTCACAAAGTTTTTTTGTCATTAATAATAACAAAAATATCCACTGACATTCACACAGCGCCATCTAGCCCCAAGTTAAGCGTGAAATCTGTATTATGGGTACTAAACAACGGATAAACCTACTTATATACATTTTTTTTGTAAATACATACATATTATACATAGAAAACACCCAGACCATTACAAACAAACATGTTCATGCACACCAATATTTATACTGCCAGGGGATCGAACCCGGACCCCTTGGTGTTGCAGCCAACGTCTCAAGCGCAACAATGGCAAAATTTAGTTGAGTTGTATAAAAACTGACCTGTAGGTACTAATATTAAGAACCATTTTGTAAACCAACATGCGCCATAAATGAATATGAACTTTGTTATTGATTAAGTATTAAATGTTGATAAGTATAAATATGTACATAATTGGGATTTTCATCATAAGCTCATTAAACGTCCCCACCGAGGGGCACGAGGCCTTAGTGGCCTAATCACCCTATACGGGTAGGCTCGTCCACGCGGACTCAGTGCGGGTTGGACGACTTCACGCACAACCTTTGAATCTCTTCGCAGTTCGCAGGCGTGCGCAGGTTTCCCCGCGATGTTTTCCTTCATCGTAACAGAGTAGGATAACGTACATATCTCTATTTAACCTATCGCAGTCCACTGCTGGACATAGGTCTTCCCCATTTTGCGCCAGATATCCCGGTCCTCCGCTTTTCTCATCCACGTACATATAATTTCAAAAATTCAAAAACACATTGGTACGTGTTGGGATTTGAACCTCAGCCCTCCCGGTAGGAAGGCAACAGTCCACACCATCCGACAAACCAACATCCGACCAATAGCCACCGATGCTCTATATAAATTGGGATATTAATTGTATTTAAAATGAAATTAAGAAAGAAAGAAAGAAAAAATCTTTATTCAAATAAATCTGTTATAGATACTTTTGAATCGTCAATTGTTATTATTATCATATTTTTTTGTGACTCTACCACCGGTTCGGGTAAGTAGGATCTTCGACAAGAGCCGGCAAGAAACTCGAGTTATTCTTTAAGAAGTCAATAGGGGTGCTAACTAACATATCAAGTAGGGTCCTTTTCAATATGGCAAAAATATGTCTTTGCATATATTGTCTTTATCGGTAAGGATACACGTTTGACACGTTTTTTTTAATGTACGAGAAACATAAAGGCTTCAACATTATAGCATTTACTAGGTGGTAGACTCGATACTGAGTCGTCTAGGTAGGTACCACCGCAGTGCCAGATATCATCCCGTGAAACAGGAGTGTTATGCACTTTTGTGTTTCGGGATGAGGGCACTGTAGCTAGTGCAATTACCGGGTATAAGCGACCTAACATCTGTTGTCTCGGGTGACGGGCGCAGTGCGGCATTCATCATCATCATCATCAGCTCATTAGACGTCCCCACGAGGGGCACGAGCCTACCCGTATAGGATAATAACTGTCTATCAGTTTTTGGTTTCCATTAATGCCGCTCTGTCATGGTCTGGCGTATCACTTACCATCAGATGAATGACCAGACAGTCCTGTACACTTATAACATAAAAAAAGCAAAAGATTGATTCCAAATGAAGTTTCAAATTATATCTTCTTAAATTTTTTTTCGCTGAATCGCGGCCTGCCGTAGTGTAGCCAGGTCGGATTCATTTTAAATCCTCGGAGGAATCCTCCGAGTTTAAATCGGTACATGAGGTCAAAATAATCGGGTCAGGTTGCGAATCGGGACAGTAAAGAAAAATATGTGATGTAAGGAAACTGATGAGTGCCATTTTGGATTTGACAGTGATATAATTAGTAAAAATTATATATTTTTTACGTAGATTTTTTTATTAATCGGGACATTTATGTCCCAAGCAGGCAGGGGCGTGCACAAAAATTATGAGTAGGGTATGCAAAGTGAGTAATACTGATCGCAAAAACAATAAATAATTTACATTTTTAACAAATTGAGTGCTGTTGATGACAGCAGATCGCCTATGGTTCCAAATCTGTAGAGGAAATTGGGCGAATAAGTGGGAATAATTTAATATGTCGGCGGTTTTCCGCGTTGTCTGGACGCACAAGGTATGCACTGCTTATTTGCATACATGGAGTGCACGCCACTGCAAGCAGGTACAAATCGGGACACATCTCCAGACCCCCGTTAATCGAGACGTCCCGCGCAAATCGGGACACTGGGCAAATCGGTATTTTCCACCATCCGCAATAAAATACCAAACGTATTTTTATAAAAGTGCACCTTATTTTATATGTCGTTTCATTGATCACTTTTGTTTATTTGCAATATTGTATTTTTAAATACACTGAAACCAATTAATATTAGGTCAATTGATGATAGTGAGCAATGACGTCACATATCAATAATCTCATACAAAATATATGGAGACGTTAGTTTTGGACAGTTCATAAAAAGTGCGTCAACGATTAGTGGTGTCAAATATCCAACTCTAGCCTGCAGACATGGCTCTAACAGATGCCTAGGCTACCTCCAGGGTGGCGTTTAAAAAAAAACATTAATATTATTAATGATAATCTAGTTTACTCTTTATGCTGTCATTATTATTCAATAAAATATTTTTAAGTCAGTTAAAAAGCTTTTTAAACTTTACGACTTCTTGTATCTTAATTTCATAAAATGTTTATTGGCTTGTTTTGTTCATTTGTATTTTATGACTTCGTAAAGGTCGGTTTTATTGCATTAAAATGATTGCGTTTGTCTTAATTTGTAGTTAACATGGTTAGAAGTCTTACATTTTGTTTGTTTTTATATTTAATTATGTATTAAACACACACGTAATTCACTTCACATCAATACTACAATAAAAATGAGTACAATACGGCTATCTTACAAGCAACAAAATAGTTTTATTTTCAAACAACCAACATGAGAAAGATGAACGCTGGTAGCCTTCTGCCATGTGAACAATAGAAATCAATATATTTCAATGTAATAGTTAAGATATAAATTTGAATTCAAAATCCATTATATTCAATTAAGGTCCAAGGAATGTCAGTGGATAATTATTTACTCATAAATATCAAAGAAGCTACCACCAGTTCTGAATAAACCTAAAACTTAGCAAAATCCGACAAGAAACTCAGATTTTTGTAATTATTAAAATTACAAAAATCTGAGATTTCTGTTCTTAATTTTGTTTTTAATTTTAATATTTTCAAATTATAATAATATCAAGATCATAAATAATACGAACATAGATATTAAACTAACAATAAACAGCGAAATATTAAATAAATGAAAGAATTAAAAAATATTATAGTAAAAAAAACTCAAAACTCCCTGTCATAAAATGCAAAAGCGAAATATATAATAAATGAAATAGATATTATAGTCAAAACAAAAAAACTTTTATAATACCCAGTCATAAAATGCTAAATTCGCCATCGCCTATAACCGTTTATAAGCTTCCATACAAAACTCACCCCACAGTTACCTTCAAAAGCCGTCCGTTATCTCTCCACGGGCGGGTGGTCAGCATGGTCCTTATGGTCGGTGCCATATTGTATAGCGGTTGGGACCAGATGGCCCATAATGCCCTAATTGCTTTTGTTATTAGGCGTTTGTTTTGCGACCGTATTCTGGTCGCGTTTACGGTCAGCTGATCTCTTTGGCTGTATACTTTAAAATGATAAACCTATGGGTCTATTGAATGAGATATTAATTATTAAAACTATATGTAAAATGTAAAACAATAAGAGCTCTTGTCTAATGAATAACCTTGGATACATACACAATGCTAGATTAAAACTTAAGTTACTTGTATCATGGGGATTAAATAGCAGTCCAGGAATTAATATTTACGTATTTATTTACACCCAAACAGACATAACAAAACATAATATAAATACAAAGGCACAGCTTATTTCATAGTAAAATATATCTTTCTCTTCAACCTATTGCAGTCCACTGCTGGACATAGGTCTCCCCCATTTTGCGCCAGACATCCCGGTCCTCCGCCTTTCTCATCCAGCTTCCACCAGCGACCTTTCGCAAGTCGTCGGTCCATCGGGCGGAGGGCGTCCTACGCTACGCTTGCCAAGTCGCGGTCTTCACTCCAGAACTCGTGTGCTCCAACGGCCATCGGCTCTGCGACATACGTGATCAGCCCACTGCCACTTCAACTTGCTGATCCGACGGGCTATGTCGGTAACTTTAGTTCTCTTACGAATTAAATCATTTCTAATCTTATCCCTAAGAGAGACTCCAAGTATAGCTCGCTCCATTGCGCGTTGAGTGACTTTAAACTTGTGAACCAATCCCGCAGTCAGTGTCCATTTCTCAGCTGCGTATGTTAGTACGGGTAGGACGCAAAATATATCTATCTACCTTAATATTCACTTATATAAGGCTCCTGTTAAGCAAAATTCTTGCTTGCTTTTATTAGTGAAATACGTAAGACTATGTACAGAAAAACATTATAGAGGAATTCCATCATAAAACAGTGAGTAGAAAAAAATAACACCTCTCAACCTCATAATAACTAGCTCTCTGTTAGTCAACAGTTTATTTTTAAAAGTAATTACGTTTAAAAGTAAAGGCTCGGGACTCCGAATCCCTAGCTTTTAAAAATATTGACACAAAATTTTTAGAAAAAAAAACGCAACCTAAAATATTGAAATCGCTGAATAAAGCCTCGCGCAGAACTGGTAAAGCCAATATGAAACAAAGTAGCCAGCTCATGAAAACAAACGAAAAAACATATATACTGTTTAAGTTTTTCCGTAAAACACATGTTATACATAGAAAAAGCTTGAATACTCGTATGTGCTCAAAAGGGCAATTATGGACTCCGTAACAACGTGGTTAGCGAACGCGTGTCACTCAGCTATAAAACGAACCCTTTAATGTAAGAGTTATTGCTGGACTGTAAGCTTTATATGAGAAAATACGATGTATTACAAAGCTGGTCAATTAGCGGTCATTATTGGATTTATTTAGGATTTTTGTAAACTCTTTCTGTAAAAATAGGTCAATTAATTATGAGTTAAAAATTCGATTGCAAATTAGGTCGAGTTTAGAAGTTCTGTATTTCCTCTGTTTTGGAATGGTGATCATGCCTTCAATAAACTAATTGAAGAAGATAAAATGCATAAAGTAACGTCCACTATGCCTTTTCCTTGTGCAATCCAGATCCAATCGTAAAACCAAGACATTCGCAAATCGCCTGTCCCGAGGGTTATACTTATAACTTATTGATTGCATATTTTGAAAATTAAAAGAATTTTCTTACAGTACCTTATTATCTCCGTTAAAAAACTATTATGTTGCACTGTATTTTGTTATATTTTATTTAATAATTCTTAAATTTAATGAAAAAAGATAAATAGACTTTAAGATTGAAGTCATGCTCATTAAACGTCCCCACCGAGGGCACGAGCCTACCAGTATCGGGTGTATATGCCTTAGTCATCCACGCAAGCCCAGTGCGGATTTCGAAAATTCGAAAAGACATTGGTACGTGGCGGGATTTTAACCTGCACCCTACAGAACGAAAGACAATAGTCCACACCAATGATCCACCGACGCCCTAAGATTGAGGTGGTGGAATTTTATTTCAAATTCTTGATGATGTCTGGAATAACTATTTGTCTTTCTATTGCTCTAAACGACGAACAAGCAACTAGTTCACCTAATGGTTATTTCCATTAAAGCTTGGTCCATTCAGGTCAGTTCATCAGATTAATTATTTAATTATCATTCCGATCTGGAGGGTGCAGGTTCAAATCCTGCCACGTACCAATTTCTTTCCGAATTTCCGTAATTATGTTCGTTAATCCGACCCTTGCCTGAAATTAGATAATATCTAATCATGATTAAGACAAACCAACGCAACCAAACGATGGCGGTGGTCCTTCACCCTTGTATTTCCAATCCAAATGTTTCCTTTTCATAATTTTATCTACGCAAAAAGTCGCTAATGGTTTGCAAGACTGCCTATTACTTGCACCTTTGCAAACTTATGCTGATGAAGTCAGAAATATCAGGCACGCAAATGGCCCGGTTGTTTATGGTAATGTCGTGTGTCTCGTACCATAGATAAGGATGATCGCTTCGCCACCTAATACGATTCCGATTGGCAGGTGGCTTTGGGAATGCAGCGGTTCTCAAACTTGCGCGTATATACCTTGTTATTCTTTGACTTATATACTCGCATGTTTTGAAGATGCAATTTTATGGAGCGTAGAAAGGTACTGTATCAAAATTAGGAAGCATGCAAATCGAAATCAATTGCAATGAAAATAGGTTAAATATAAATAAGCATTTATATTAACCATATCAGTTATTATTATAATATATATATTTTAAAAATAATTTTGATGTCATTTAACATCAAATTGTACAGAGATTGAGATTGTAGAGCGTCGGTGGCTCAGTGGTGTGGACTGTCGCCTTCCTACCGGGAGGGCTGAGGTTCAAATCCCGACACGTACCAATGTATTTTCGAATTTTCGAAAATAGATGTACGTTATCCGACGCTCTTACGGTGAAGGAAAACATCGTGAGGAAACCTTCATGCACGCCTGCGAAGAGATTCGAAGGTTGTGTGTGAAGTCGTCCAATCCGCACTGGGCCCGCGTGGACGACTAAGGCCTAATCACCCTATACGGGTAGGCTCGTGCCCCTCGGTGGGGACGTTTAATGAGCTGATGATGATGATGATGAACATCAAATTGTAAACTAGGAAGTTTACAATTTGATGTAAATTTGAGATAAGGATATCTTTTAAAATGTGAATAGTAGGTAAAAACAATCTAAATATCTTACTTTTTAAATTTATTTATGTACCTTATATTGAGTTTATTGTTAGTATAATTATGCATATAAAATAAATAAATAAATTTTGTAAAAATTAAGGCATCCTTGTCTAAAAATAACACTGAGGTACAAACATAAGTAAACCAATCATAGAAATGCAGAAAATCTATCAAAAGGCCAACCATTTCGCTCTATAATTAAAATTTGATCGTAAAGTCTACGGTACTTGCTTGATATATGATGCTTACAGCATCTGCGTATTGAATTTGATTTCATCTTATTTATTTAAATGCAATGTAATATGGATTTAAATTTTCGAAATAAATGATTTGATTAAAGACCTTCGGCGTCACAGATCACAGTTTGAGAGCCATTGCAGTAAAACATGCAGTGAAGGCAAAAACGTGACGATTTATTGACAAGCGGTGGCCGCCTCTTTCGATTTAATTTTCTGGCATTAACTCGTGTTACTGAAAGTGCGACATGCATTTAGCAGATAACGAACTGATGAAGGGGAAATACTTTTTAATATATCATGTTGCTAATATCATTTAATACTTAAATAAATAGTAAAAATGATCGTCAGTATCTCTTTTGCATATCTTTTAAGGATATTTTCACTTATGTCTGATGGCTTTGATAGCTTTAAAAATAGCTGCGAGTGGTGATGGTTTTCAGCATTACCTTTTTTGAAAATATATAATTCCACAAACATTCACACAGTGCTATATAGCTCCATACTAAGCATTAGCCTCTAATATGGATACTATACAACGGATAAACATATATAACTTATATACGTTTTTGTGTAAGTTCTTAGAAAACACGCAGACACAAAGAATACAAAGAGACATTCGTGGATACAAATGTTTGTACTTCCTGGGGATTGAATCCGAGGCCATGGTGTAATAGGCGACGTCCAACCATTAAATCATATGGGTGTCAATAAATAATCATTTTTATTTAGATGAAATACAATCCCACCTGATGTTGATAGGTTTATTTTAGTTACGATTTGGAGCGATGAAAAAAAATGTATTTTACTATTGTCATACATACCTACTTTTTATATTGAACGTCATTTTTGAAACAATTATGTTTAAGTATAGCGGTAAAGGAAAACATCGTGAGGAAACCTGCGCAGGCGTGCGCCTGCGAAGAGATTCAAAGGTTGTCCGTGAAGTCGTCCAACCCGCACTGGGCCGCGTAAACACTAAGGCCTAATCACCGTATACGGTGATGATGATGATAGCCAACAAATACGATTTCTATTGAGTTTACATTCAATAATAAGGGTGAACTACAGAAGTGCCAACACTGCTTTTTCACAGGACAATAACTAGAGCTGCGCTAGTACCAACCTAGACAACTCAGTATCGAGTCAACCACTTAGAAAATGTGTAATTATATTTGCGCAATTTAGTTTAAATAAATAGAGATCAATCACTGCATACATATAACGTTGCAAAAAAATCACACGCAGTCATTTAATTCATCATTTGCATTTTCATTGGCCGCACACATTCAACATCATTATGCACCGTGACGTTTACGAAGAAACGTTAAAATAACGTTAATTTAACGATTTGTTATTAATAACTGCTAATTGTATTTGCATCTTAATCGTTAGTTATTTACATGGCGGTATACAGTTAGAAAACGTTAGGAATCTGAATAATTGGTTGTTATTGCTTTCTCTGCATGTAGGGTTCCTTAAACGAGTAGACCAATAAAATATGAGATTTTAATATTTGTAAAAATATGTTATGTTTTTTTAATTTATTAATAAAATTACATCTACAGACTCATGGTCCGTACTCTTTTTAGTTTAAGATTATTTTGTAATTTAATTATTATAATATTATGTTAGTGCTCCGCGCATGGGGCAAAGGAATTGGTTAAAGGGGGAATGGGATAACAGAATTAAAATAACTTTTAAATTTTAAAATATGTTATGTTGGTATAGACAGAAAACGACAAGTAATTTAAATCGACAGTTAAAGTTCAAAAGCTTTTAATTGGAGGTTTCGGAGACTATAGATACTAAAGTCGCAGAACCGATGACCGTTGGAGCAGAAGAGTTGTGGAGTAAAGACCGTATCTTGGCAAGCGTAGCGTAGAACTCCCTCCAGCCAGATGGACCGACGGTTTGCGAAAGGTCGTTGGTGGAAGCTGGGTGAGAAACACAAAAGTATATACATACAACTCCGGGACTGAACCCAGACCCATAGTGGTATAGCTCACTTTATAAGTTTGGTATTAGAATGTATGTATAATTCATATAAGAGTAATTCAAAGCCGTTAAAGAGTAATAATATAGGCTTGAAGTTAAATTGCTTTGGGTGCTTCTCTCTCAATAGATGAAAACCACTAGGAAGCGATTTAAAAAAAAATATTTTTTTATTTTATGTTCCTCTAATTGTATAAATCGTATGTATGTTAAATTTATTTTAGCTTTTACCCTTAATTAATTTAATTATTATTTAATATAGATTTAATTAAATAAATGTATTTTCATTTTGTCATAAATTTATTAGATACTATACAACGTTAACCTCATTTTATTTCATCCAAATATGTAGTTAAACAATTAAAAAAACATTCATTTGCTTCAACCATATCCATATCAATTGGCTTACCTCTTTAAATTCTTAGAACACTACGGAATCCTAGAAGAAATAATCACTGACTCGCTTTGTTGACTGTCAGACGCCATCAGCTAATTATACTCGAATGATACGCCATCTGGCATTTCGTTGTAAAACATTTTTGTTACAGTTTAAATTAAATTTGTATAAATCAGTACGTATGATTAGGAATAATAAATTCATTTAAAATATGTACATACGCATGGCGTATATACAAAGGTAGATACGCCATGCGTGCCTCAAAAACGAACCGCCGAAGTACAGTTTGTACTCTTTTGCTTAGGTAAACGTGTTCGAAATTCGTAATATATGTATGTGTGCTGTCACTGCATTCGGAACACTGTTTTCGATAGTTTTGTAAGTATATCACGAATACATACTTTTTTACATCATTGGGGTATATTTAATCAGCCCTGACTAAATGTATGACCTGTAAGATTGTTCTTACGGTAGGAACTTATTGTACGGTAATCGTTATTTATCACCCATCGATTCGCATTGGACTCGCGTCGTACTTTACGGTCCAATCGCCCCAGAGCTATGCCGTAAACGGGCATTGTATCCTGTGGTGGGACTTTATAGGCTTATGATGAAAATATAACTATGATCATCATCAGCTCATTCTACATCCCCACCGAGGGGCACCCGTATAGGGTGTATAGGCCTTAGTCGTCGCGGGCCCAGTGCGGATTGGCCGACATCACGCACAACCTTTGGACGTAGGTTTCCTTACTATGTTTTGCTTCACCATAAGAGCGTCGGGTAACGTTCATATGACTTCGAAAATTCGATTGGTAATTGGCGGGATTTAAACTTGCGCCCTTCACATTGGAAGGCAACAGTCCACTCCAATGAGCCACCGTCGCTTATTTACTTATAGGCTGATAACAATGACGATGAGAATCTCACAGGATATTTTTCGAATAGCACCAAAAGTAGCATGCTGTGACCCCTCACCTCGAAACAAATACAAATGGTTAATTTAACACAAAGCTCTAAAAGCGCACCATAAAGTCCCAAGTCCATTTAACTCATTCCAAAAACAATAACACCCTTTCGTATTTTCGCTCCGAAAAATTAAAAAGCGAACAAAAAAATGTCTAGCCCCCGGCTTAATGACGATCATAAAGGGTGATAAAACCACACGTTCGACTAGTGACGTCCAAATGACGTTATCGATAAATCGACTCGATTGCCCGCTATATCTTGATCTGGAAACAATAATTTCCAGTTTCATGAAAGAATATCGAGTGTACGAGATCGGAATCGGCTGGGATCGAATTTATGGTCAGCACGTTGTTTATCTAAATTGTTTTGTGCTTTAATTGGCGGTGGACTGGGGTGCTGTCGTTTTATTGGAATTAGAATGGTGTGCTTAAATTCTAACGCTAAACTGCAGGACATGTTTATTCCTAAAGCGTCAGTACTAAACAAAGTGTTCATACCTACCATATCCATTTATAAATTATTTGTTTTTAACATGAAAATTGTAAATCAACTGCAGTCAGTTAATGATCAATGACAATATGATTTCCACTGTGTCTGGTATCGTGGCGTTCTAGTTATTAAGACACATAAACGTGTTTATACAGTATTCGTAAGTTTTTCGTGTACTTTTAATTGTATATTATACATATATACAGCAAAAAGAATATGTACTTTTAATTTGATAATTAATTGCATGGATGTTCTCATAAGTATTGCTTATTAATATATAAAAACCCACAACATTGTTTTAACATTGGACATTATGAACGTAAATTTACTTAACTAGCACCGAATAAGGAAACGGATATGCGAAACTAAAGTTTTTTATTACAGGTAAAATCCTCTCCTTCCTTAACAAAAACCTTTAAGTAATAAACGCCCAAACTTTTGTACATAAAATTCTATCGATATCGACACCCATGCCTCGTGGCACATCACTACAGTAACCACATGGCGTTACTCACGTGGGCCGGGGTAATTGGCCGGCGACGCCATATTGTTTATTTGTCGTGACATTTGCGAAAGTGAAAATCGGAAACGCACAACTAAGATACAATGCAGCGAAATAGGTTAACAGTGAACAAGGGACATCAAGAATTTAATAATCGTAGAAACTTTATTTAGTCCATATTCAAACAATTCTGGGTCCCAATTCGTTAACTTATAAATGCGCTAGAATTGAATTCAATTTCAATAGTAAAGTTTTGCACTCATTTGTGTTGTTTTAGAGTAGATTTGAATTAGTAACATTATTAAAAAAAATTTTTTATTAATAAAATTACATCTACAAACTCATGGTCCGAACTCTTTTTAGTTTAAGATTATTTTGTAAATTAATTATTATAATATTATGTTAGTGCTCCGCACATGGGCCAAAAGAATTGGTTAAAGGGGGAATGGGATAAGAGTCAGAATTAAAATAAATAAATATTTACATTAGGTAAAGTAGGGGGTGAATAATAAAAAATAAAGGAAATAAATGACATCATAAATACTCTCTCTCTCTGTTTATATTTATTAGTAGCAACAAACAATTTCATCCCATTATCATGCACACAAAATTTAATTGTCTGGGGATTAAACCCGGATCCCTTGGTGTACTAGCCAACATCTAAACCATTACACCATATGGGTCGTCGTCAAAAATAAACCATGATATGCTTGTGAATGTTAGAAAATACATAGCCTTCATTTTAATCGATGGTTAAACTTTCGTTCAGTGAAACAAAATATGGTTTTTTAATAACACACACAGCCTACACCTGGTAATTATCATATCAGTAATTACTCATCCGGAATTGTGCTATAATATTAAGTAACGAGGTCGTAATTTTGACGGCGAATTTTCGTACTTAATTACAATGTAATAATAGAGTCACTAGCTTTATAATTGAAGAGTGTGAATAGAGATTTCTTTAAGATTGCGAAATGTTTGGCTCGTAATTAGAAAATAAGGTCAAATATGAAAGAAAGTTGGTATTTGGTTGGTATTATACATTTAAAATAAATATTCAAATAAAGAAAAACCACATAAGAAGCAGACTTGAAGTGCCCTCCAAAAGCGATATTATCTTTTTTTAGACAATCAGGTTACTCAGACTGCAATGTAGGCTTCATCATCAGTTGGACTTCACGCACAACCTTTAAATTTCTTCGTAGGCGTGCCCAGGTTTCGTCACAATGTTTCGTAAGAACGTCGGATAAACGTACATATAATTTCGAAAATTTGAAAATGCATTGGTACGTATCGGGTTTGAACCTACACCCCCCAGGTCGGAAGGCAACAGTTAACACCATGTGCCACCGATGATTTTTTATGTATGTAGGCTTACTCTAGGTTAATAAAACATGTTAAATAAACCACTACCACCATAATATTAATATTGTTCTGTGTTGAATCATTTGTAACTTTTTATATTGTGTATATGGTTAATAAATATTTTTCTTTCTTTCAATGTCCTAACAAAATGGGGAAAATTGCATAATGTGAAATTCACTATGCGTTTTCTCCGTGGGATTCGAATCAACGCTCTACCCACCGAAGCTAACTACAAGCTAGATACGACTATAGTACTCGTATATATTAAATTATCTGTGATACGACGGAGTTTGGGTGGCACTTGGAAGGCGGATTAGATTCATTCGGAGGTTAATTATTGGAGTAACTCGGGAATTCACCTTTTTTACGGAGAAACAATCATATATCTGATGGTATTAAAATAGTCCCACGCGATCAAATCCGCTGGTAAAGTGAGATTTTTGTAAAAAGTTCGACGTGCAAAATTCTGTTACGATTGTACATAATACTGCCATACAATATAATAGCAACACATTTATTTTTGACAACCCCTATTTGTACAACCAATTTATGCCCCTTAAAAATACCTATTCAAAACCGCCAGCCTATTTCATGCTTTCGGCAGTTGGATTAGAGTTCAAATTCCGCTAACAAATCCTAGAAAGGGACCAGCATCCCTATTGAAATGGCAAGATGTGATTTGTCGCGAGCTTTACGCCACGCCCTTTTATTGAGCTTACAGCTTCGCTTCTCACATTACATATTTAACGGAAAAGCTGGGTTGTTATCTTCAATATGAATAAAACCGATCAATTTTATTTACCTTGAAGACTAGCTTTTGCTCGCGTTAAGAAGTGTTAGGGTCTATCCCCTATTTTGTCCCTTTAGGGGTGGATTTTATAAATATTCTTTCTAAGGGGATATCTACGTCATAGTAGCTTTAGACATGCAAAGACGAATTTTCCTATTTTGGTTAGGGCTTAGGGCATTGGAGACAGAATAAACTGAAACTCTGGAAAGAGGGGCCGTTTATGCTTGACGAACAATGTGTCGTAATGGTTGCTAGGTCGGCTATTACATCAAGGGCTCCGAGTTCAATAACCGGGCTGTACAGACATGTGTCCAAGAATATGTATGTATTGCCCGGGATTCGAACCCGGAACCCTTGGTGTAATAGCCGACCTCTCAACCATTAGATGAAATGGGTCACCGGTAAGTATGTTACACCGTTGAAGTACCTACTTAGTGATCAAACGCCTACATAAAATCGGGCTAGATAGCGTTGTATGAAAATCGGTGAATGTTCATTACCTTAAGCTTAAATGTCTGATGAATTTTGCTATTGCGGATCAAGGGAAGGTAAATTCTGATGGTTGCTGTTACCCACAGATGGCTGTAGCTACACATCTACACTTTATGGCCTCCTCTAGGAAATAATCTACATTGAAGTATGGATTGTATGAATGATGGATGGGCAAGGTCTTACTGCTGTGATGAGCTTGATGATAAACCCAATGATATTCTGTATATAATAAAGGTAGATACGCCATCCGTGCCTCAAAAACGAACCGCCAAATAGAATACAGTTGTTGGCTCCTTGTTTAGGTAAATGTACGCTCATTCGAAATATGTGTATGTGTGCCGTCGCTGCATTCGGAACACTTTTTTCTGATGTTTTGTGAGCATATCACGAATCTATACTTTTCACATCATTGACTAAACCAGTGTCTCAAGCCGAAAGTCTTCGACCAGTGTGTGTTGCCAGTTATGACATACGGAAGCGAAACGTGGTCGCTTACTAAGGGCCTCTTGAAAAGACTCAAGGTTGCTCAGCGTGCTATGGAGAGGGCTATGTTAGGTGTCTTTCTACGCAATAAAAACGAGGATATCCGTAGGAGAACTAGGGTGACCGACATAGCCCAGAGGATTAGCAAGTTGAAGTGGCAATGGGCAGGGCACATAGTGCGTAGAACCGATGGCCGATGGGGCGGAATGGTTCTCGAGTGGTGTAACGGAAAGCGAAGCGTAGGCCGACCCCTAACCAGATGGACGGATGGCCTGGTTAAGGTGGCGGGTAGCAGATAGATGTCAACTGCTAGGGATCGGCCCGCGTGGAAACCATAAGGGGAGGCCTTCGTTCAGCAGTGGACATAATTAGGCTGTAATAATGGTGGTGATGATGATGAATCAACCAATGATATTGGTTCTTGAAGAAATGTAAAACGCATAAGCCAAGTTCTACGCAGCCTACTAGAACAAATTCCTATTGGACCCCCAAGGGATACGATCAATAGCATACTATTCATTTCAATTGGCCAATTCACAGACCAAAATTACCGTTAGTGCTCGAATAAAATTAAATTTGCAATCGTAAAAAGCAGGTGGTCTCTCCGTTCAACAAATATATAAAACTACATTTGAAATAACGATACCGCATATTGCAATTGCAGAAAAAAGCGGTAAACATCAAAAGGGTTAATTTTTACGCTCACAACAAAGTAATTATAAATGTGCTGCTTAATTTATAGCGGTTTAACGTAGCTGTGACCTTTTCAAAAGTAATGCCGATAATAACTAAGTAGAAATGATTATGTCGATTAACTATTTCATACGCGGTAATTGTTGTCAGGGATCCCCAGAATACCACTTTTGGGACTATAGTCCAGTGTTGCCACCTTAGCCCTGGAGCTAAATCTAGCACTTTTTAGTATAGGTGAACTCCTATTTTAACGATTTAGCCCGAAAAAGATCAATCTAGCTCTTTTTCACTGTCTTGACAATATTACCAAATGATGTTTTCGACATGCTAACAACAAGTACTTTTTTGCTACTTCATCGGTCATGATGACCTTTTTTTAGACGCTCCAAACAAAACGGCTTCATGGCATGATTATTTCAGCATGTTTAGAATAGATTTTTTTTTCGCTCAATCTAGTCCATTCTAGCCCTTTTTGACTTCTCAAAAAAGCCCTTTTTCTAAACCTCAGGTGGCAACACTGCTCTAGTCTGTCGACGGTGGTAATAGTTATATCAACGTCATCAGCCTATAAAGCCCCACAACGGGGCCCGGGCCTTCCCAGTATATGGGAAGGTTGAGTCTTTTAACCGCTTCCGTGGTCAAAACATTGTGTTGAAAATGCTGCGCGTGTGTATTGAGTTCGAATCCCAAGGTATATATACAAAGGTATCTTTAAAGAGATCTACGGAAAAATCAGCGTCTAAATGTTTACAAACTCCTTGACTTATGCTGACCTATTCACTGCGGCACATTTTGTACATATACATTGCTATTAAACCATTTTCTGTATTTTATTTTTTATTGATTTTATTATTTTTTTACTTTGTTAAACAATAAAGTAACTAGACGCACAATTACTTCGAAATATATTATTATGCTTAATTAATATAATTATACTAGCTTTTGCCCGCGGCTTCGCTCGCATTAAATTCGGGATAACATGGTACTTTCATTTATCACTATACATAGGATTTCCCCTCCTCCAACTTTAAAGGTTTTCGGGGTCAATTTCAGATTTTTTTAGCAAAAAATACGTTATAGTGAGCTAACCTTAAAAGATAGACATATGCTGTCGCGACTTTTTTGTAGACCTTTAAAAGGAGAGGGAGACAATATTCTTCATACATGATTTTGTGAAACTTTAACCATTTACTCAGCGTACGCAGCGAAGCTCCAAGTATGAAAAAATACCCCCGATTTGAAACTTTCTTCATTGCTGCTCCGCTTCTATTACTCGTAGCGTGATGATATATAGCTATAGCCTTCTCAATAAATAAGCTATCTAACACTGAAGAATTTTTCAATCGAACCAGTAGTTCCTGAGATTAGCGCGTTCAAACAAACAAACAAACTTTTTATATATTAGTATAGATTTAATGTTAAACGTATACGGCGCTCTGCAACTGTAGCCTTAGTTTTCGATACCTAACAAATGTTGCAATGCCCTGACAGGGTCATGTTTAGGAACCTGTACTAATATTATAAGACCATTGTTAACCAACATGCGCAATAAATGAATATGAAATATCAACAACAAAACTCGGAAAAAGGCTCGTACATTTTGGCGTAGACTTATTTTTATATTTATGACATAAAATTTTTCAAAACAATTTTAATCTTAACGCGTCGTTAATGGGGTACAACACCAAAAGCACGAGCATACTACTTTGCCAGTATGACATGTAGCGAGCGACATTATGAATGAAAATTCTGCCCAACTGACGCGACCAGTTTTGCCGCGGGCATATTTGAAAAATTTTGCATCTAGTTATTATCTTTATTTAAGATTTTTCTTATTTTCTTTTCATTAAATAATGTAAACTTTCCAATTGTTCCAGTTGTTATGCACAAAGATAAAGAAGACATCCACGGGCATAGACGGGAGCACTCTCCCTACGACCACGCCATGCCAGACGGGGAGATGTTTTTACAGGTAACTACATTACACTGTTTTTTTGCCTACAGTATCATAGGCTCAAGGTCAAGCAACGAGCGATGGAGAAAGCTATGCTTGGGGTTTCTCTACGAGATCGAATTAGAAATGAGGAGATCCGTAGAAGAAGTAAGGTCACCGACATAGTCACTCGCATTACAAGCTTAGTGGCAATGGGCTGGGCACATAGTCCGAAGAACCGATGGCCTTTGGGCCGGAAGGTACTCGAATGGAGACCGCGTACCGGCAGCGCAGCGTGGGATGGCCGCACAAGATGGTCAGATGACTAAGAAAAGTTACGGTACCACTGGATGCAGATAGCTTCTGACAGGTCGGCGTGGAAGTTATTGGGGGAGGCCTATGTTCAGCAGTGGACATTATGTGGCTGAAATGATGATGATGATGATGACAGTTTCATAAAACTAACACCAATTTTTACAACCCTATTACAAGAATGTGTCGCCTCTATAATGAATTAATCTCTGAGCACTCTACTTTGGATATTTTCGCTTGTAAATTGCATGGATTTCGTAATTAAGTCTTGGACATTTTTAGTCCAGGCCTTTAGCTGAATTTTCATTATTACTTTATTAAGATGTTTCTTACTAACATTACATGCTAAGGTACAAAGCTATTATGTATTATACACGTTAGTACCAAATTACAGATTGTACCAAATTAGCTGTTCTGAGAGTAACCTCTTAGAGAGGTTACTCACATTACAGCTAATTTGGTGCAATCTGTGCCCACATGTTTAGCTGCCGTCTAGGATGTTTATTTTATTGATGAAACTAAAGACTGTATTTGACTGTATCTTGTTTTGTGAGCCTTAAATAAATTACATTTTTGATACATTTCATAAGGCAGACTATCTACTACTAACGTCCGTATTCTATAACGAAACTCAATGTTGATTTTTACTAAAATTATTTAGAAAGAGATAGCGCTCTATACGATCAAGAGCGCCATCCCATTCTAATTAAATTTAAGTAAAGATTATTGTTAAATCTCGTTCTAGAATATAGGCTTAAGTGTTGTAAAATTGATAGCGTAATTTAATAATAATAGTATGTGTAGAATATATTACGAGTATCAACAAAAATAGTAGACTTACTATTCAGTTGATAATATCAAGTTACATAATATTGGAGCGTCGGTGGCTCATTCCCTTCTTCCGATCTATAAGGTGCAGGTTCAAATCCCGCCACGCACCAATGTGTTTTCGAATTTTCGAAATTATATGTACGTTTAAACGACGCTCTAACGGTGAAAGAAAACATCGTGATGAAACCTGCGCTCGCTTGCAAAGAGATTCGAAGGTTGTGCGTGAAGTCGGCTAATACGCACTGGTCCGCCTGGACGTTCAAGGCCTACGAGTAAACCTTATACGGGAAGGCTCGTGCCCCTTGGTGGGGACGTATAATGAGCTGATGATGATTACTTTATATACAAATTTTATTATTCATACGCGTAATACTATTAAACAATTCAGTAAAATTTATTCAAATATATATGAGTAATCTCTAATCAGATATAATGCTTAAACATATTACACCAACATCATTTCTTTAACCATACATTATTTTATTCAATACATTAATAATCCTAATTGAATTGCTAAACTTCACTTCAAACACGAAAAGGTATTAATAGATACGAGCGACGAATTATTTAACAATTCTCTTTTATTTGTCGTATGTATTGAGAAGTTATTTATAAGATGGAGTCGACAGGTCATAAATAAGTGATGGTAGCTACAATACATCAATGGTACCACACTGGCAATAAATATATATGCCATTAGCAACAGTATTTCATATTTTACGTATTCGACTTGGCAGAAGACTCGTTTCCACTGTCAGTTTACGGTTACGGTTTTTATAACAATTAAATCTTGATCTCTTTTTTAATTGTTTAGGTTATTAATCAACTTGTCTTCTATTTTATATAAATATTGTGAATACGCAAGAACTAAAGTAAAATAAAAAGTAAATTCAAAAACCAAAATGTAGCTACATTCAAAACCAAAAATATGTATACTGTTAATACACAAAATAACAAAATATTGAAAAGGAATCTATACCTAATGTCCTAGTCAGTCTCATTCTCTATTATTTACATTGAAAAAATATTTTTGCTAGTAGTGTTAATACACCTAAGTCAATGTGCAACAATATTCCATTTATCCGCACAGCGCGCTATGGTGCCTCGTTCATAATGCGCACCGCAAAGGAATGGTACTCTTTGCCTCCTTATGTGTTCCCCGATCATTACAACCTGGCCGTCTTCAAGGCAACTGTGAATAGGCTGTTTCTAGGCAGGCATGATCCATCCTAGGCCGCATCATCACTTACCATCAGGTGAGATGGCGGTCAAATGTCTGCCTATAAATGATACATTAACATAGTGTATTTGTAGACTTATTATTTTTATTGCAATGATCCATTGCAATAAAATAATAAGTATCAATATATATATAATATTAATTATATATATATTGATACTTGTTGACTTATTATTTTTATTGCAATGGATCATTGCAATAAAAATAATAAGTCTACAAATACACTATGTTTCGATTACAGTTATTATTGCAATAAAATGGTATCTGTATATGATATTGGATCTCAAACACAGTCTTAACAGATGATAAGATATAGAAAACAAATAACTAATGCTTCGATTCCATCAACGATCATAACTAACGATAGTTTATTTTGCATATACCAAACCAATAATGCTGTATTTGGAATTTATCGTGACGTCTTTCAATGGGAACAAGTTCGATGGCGGTATTTCTAGAACTTCGACTATAATTTAGCGTCACTACATCGGGAAATTACTTTGAACTTAGGGGAAAATTCGACGTTGCTGAGTATTGCGCTCAGTAAGTTTGAATTTGCGATGGTTCCTACTGGTTCTATTTTTAGATTAAATACGTGTTTGTATTATATATTGTATGAACTTATAAAATCGTGAAATATATCATTATTTGACGACCGCTGTGATAATAATAATATGGTGCAATAGTCGAGAAGTCAGCTATTTTCACCAAGGGCTTCGGTTTCGATATATGATCGAAATACGCCAAATAAATCTGACCTATAAAAATTTTACTTATTATAATTCAAATATTAACAATGATAGCATGATGACTAGAATAAGAAGAAGAGTTATTTCCTCAGTAGTGGATGATATAGATATCATCATCATCATCAGCTCATACAACGTCCCCGAGGGGCACGAGCCTACCCGTAAGGGTGTTTAAGCCTTAGTCGTCACGCGGACCCTGTGCGGATTGGCCGACTTCACGCACAGGTTTTCTCACGATGTTTTCCTTCACCGTAAGAGCGTCGGATAACATACATATAATTTCGAAAACATATTGGTACGTGGCGGGATTTGAGCCTCAGCTCTCCCGATAGGAGGGCAACTGTCCACACCATTGAGCCACCGACGCTCTACATAGCTATAAAGCTGTAATAATAGGTAATTAATTTATGTGAATATTGATCCTATTTCAGGCACTCAACGGCTTCCTGATGATTCTGACTTGCGAGGGAGAGGTCTTCTTCGCAACGCACAGCATCGAAAGTTACCTAGGCTTCCATCAGGTAATCTCTAAATACAACTTAAGACCTTGTGACGACAGTATGGGTTTCCTTTTCAAAATGTAGCTAAGTGCATATTAGTTGTTATTTAGTATTTTAGATGCCAGATTAATTTTTGTTCATAAAATATATTCGAACTTTTCTGGTATGGTGTCTCAAGAATTCGTCTGACACTAGTTTTTTTATTATTTTATGATTCGCAACACTGTTTATTAGAAATAGTGCTATAGAAATATAATGATACGTTGAGACTTTGGGCACTTTATCATTTGGCTAAATAGCAACTGAAATCAATAACGCGTATAGTCAACTGAAATCAATATGTTAGGAATATGCGATATTCATATTTATGAGTAAAATCACAACCCAAAACATTTCGGCACAGTAAATATCTGCCAATAAAAATGGAACTATGTATATTAACCATCCTTTTTCTAAGTGTACATCTCGTACATAATATATCCATCATAGTATCCCGAAAAGATAGTTCTTTTCGGGATCATAAAAACCCGGATAACTCCTAATTCCACATATTTATGCGTGAATTGAATCGTCCAAAGACTGGCTCTAGCAACCAGGTGCGCTGCTATCGACCGGTTGTTAATGGCTTTGGAGAAACAGAGGGTCTTACGCAGGGGTGGAGGGGCGCACACAAATCTGGTTAATGAACCTGAACACAAACCTTAGACAAGTCACGTGGTGAAAAGAATATCATTCATGGTCAAGATATGCGTAAAATGTCACTGATTCAGAATTGTAACACTATTGATTTAGAGATCTTTTTATTGGTGGTTTATTAATAATAATAGACATTAAATCTTAGAGTTAGGTCTGTATTCTAGAACAAAACTCAAGCATTTCTTTACTTGAAAAGAAAGTGATGTCGCTATCTGTCGTATACACAGATTTCCCAATACAAGGAGATGGGGCAAGCCGCTGGCTGCCAGTTTACGCTCTGTGAGACGAGTCAAGACGCACGAATATTAGAAGACATTACCGTTTTTTCCAAAATGCCATACTGTGCAATTGTAACATGCCATCATCGCAATGAATCAGTAAATTTACCAAGAAATATAACAACTTTTCACAGGTAGGAACCGAAAAGAAATTGCGACACTGGGACTGCCTATAAACTTGGCGGCTTGTCCAGTCTAATTGTATATTCGGATGTCTGTGGTCGTATATAACGCTATCCCATTCTAACTCAATTTAAGTAAAAATCAACGTTTAATTCTCGTTTATAATACGGTTCTTAGTTTATTGTTTTAACTAAGATCTTAGATCACTAAAGCATTTGATGGATAGTACCTACTTAACACTCTAAGATGGATCACGCCTATCTAGAAAATAATTGTTCACTACCGACTTGTAAGCCGCTAAATGAAAGCCTCAGGATACAAAAAAATAAGTAGATATTTCCATCTTCCCTGGTGGTACGTGTTAGCTAAACTCCCTTTCACTGATCCCAAAAGGAATTGTTATGCAAAATAACATGTGCCGTAAAGATATCATCTTAATTCATTAGCCATTTCACCCTTCAGGCCCGAACACCAACAACAATTTGTTATCTTGAGAAAAATGGCGTTATTGATGTACGAGTGAAGACGACATTTCACGACCTCCTTCAAACTTTTGTTGCTTATAGCTTAGAAATAATCTAATTATTATCAGCATATCCGACGCTCTCATGGTGAAGGAAAACATCGAGAGGAAACCTGCGCACGCCAACGAAGCAATTCAAAGGTTGTGCGTGAATTCGGCCAATTCGCACTGGAGACCCTATACGGGTAGACTCAGTCCACTTTGGTGGGGACGAATAATGAGCCGAGGATGATGATGATAATCAGGATGTGTTTCTAGAAGTTATTTAATAATATATTTAGTTTTCGTATAAACAGACAATGTATATAACAATTTCTATTGAAACTAACTGTAAATTTAAAAGGATTACCGTATTTTTCACAACAAAGTTTAAATACATGTCCCCTTTGGTTGTAACCATTGGTTGATTGGCTGGCACGTGCCTCGCCAGGAAGTGCGGAGTGCCCGACTCGATTTAATGATCCCAAATCGATTTGTTTTAATCGCGAACCACCCTGCGGTGATCACTAATAACAAAGAGTGTTACATTGCAGAAGGGGCAATGGACGGAAAAGTTTTGCTCAATAGTGTAGGCTGTTAAAAAACTATGAACTAAGTAGATGCACATTGTCATATAAAAATGTGTAATTATTTATGCTGTCATATTATTCAGAGCTATACATAAAGGTACTGATATTATAAGTGTAGTAATGTATTCTTTTCTATGTTTGTCCATCACGTCTCAAAAACGCGTCGGATTGACGTGTTTTCATATTCGATTAGTAGTTTATATTAATGATGATATAGGTGGAACTTTGTTGGTACTTTTCGATGCTATAAGGTAAAAAAGTTTAACATTGATTTGCGTCAAAAATTAGTACATATTTTTAAAATTATCATTTTTTGGGATAGGCTGTGTCAAAGCAAACATTTAAAAAAACTATATAATGTTAACAGACCACTTTGTAAGTATCGAGCCTTCTGCATCAGCGACTCATTGACGAATGTTGCTCAGGTAACCGAATTACTCGGTCGTTCTAGCCATGAGCGAAACAATAGCGGTGGGGGTTAGAAATAAAATTTATATACGATGGCAACTGAAAGTTTTATGGGCTGGGGTACGATTTGCGCCGAACGCGGCGTTTTTACTTCTGATAGCAATATTTCATTGTGGACTTTATTAGCTGTAATGCGCGGGCATTTATTACTTGGTAGATGTTTATAGGGTTGATTGGGAATTTTGTTTGTGTATTATTTATGTATTTATTGGTACAGACTCGCTAGCAGCATAGAATTCTGCATTACAACGGAGAGAGAGAGTGTAAAAAACATGTTTTTGCAGGCGAATACAACATTGAACACAATACAAAATTTGGGATCTTAACATTTTGAACCAATCCATCAACTAGCAGGTTACAATTAAGTAAAAAAATATTAAATATCTAGTAGTAAACGTGCGTCTTTTGTAATATTAAAGAACTTAATTATAAACATACCTGTTTTTAAAAAAGTTATAACGGTGACGTAGATTTTGTTTGACGACATTGCTCTCTCAAAATGTAAGTATAAATAAAAAGTAGTTCGAATATTCTAAAGCATTTTAGAACATTGAAACTTTAAATAGATGTTGCTCATACAAAAGCTAAACTAACTGTAGCATACTTGGTCTCAACTCATAGGATGAGCATTTTTTTTATGTTATAAGTGTACAGGACGGTCTGGACGTTCACCTGATGGTAAGTGATACGCCAGACCATGACAGAGAGTAAATATATACTTATCTTTAAATTGCATATGTTTATATTTTTAATGTAGGTAATTCATCATCATCTCAGGCAGAAATATGGGCAACCCGGTCATAGACATGAAGATAAACAAGTAGGAGATATATATTGCTATAACCAAAGAAATGTAATGTTTTTATGTTCTCGGACAGTATTTGACTTTTATAATATATATTGTTATTTCTGTAACAAACAAGAAGTTTTAAAGTAACATGTAGGCGTGCTGTTTTCAATTCACATTCCCAATCGGTAAATTTACCATGATTCCATTAGTGTTCTTCAACCGTTGGTTTAAAGTTTAATTTTAAACCTAAGGGCTTAAAATTAATTCCCTCTTTGTCCCTTACTATTACATTCGGTGAAACGACTTCGATAACAAAACGATAAGCTTTTTAATAAACCGAAAGGCTTTTCGCGTCACTTATCGCTGGTGATTAATATTTTTCATACAATAATCAAATGAGTAGAATAATTACATTTTTTAGGGTCAGCCGACTTGGCTTATCATATTTTTTTCTGATTAATAACTCACTTTTGCCATTTACATCCAAATGTGGTTATAATTTTTTGAATAATGGCCGTTTAACGGCGACTTTTTTCGCTTTGGAAAAGTAATTTAATAAAGCCTTGACAGTTGGGCAAATTAACCTTAATTTTGTTGGCGCCGACTGTTAGGTGGAAGGTTAGTTAAGCGATGGCAGTTTTTAATACACGGTTTAGGTACTGTATTATAATCATAAACGTATCTAGTTTTAGAAGTTTGAAATATTCAATAAGTTCTGAAGTTTTACGTGTGAGAACACCAATTGTCAGGTCTGTTAAACAGTATAAATTTATAAGCCTCACCAGATTTCTGTTAGCTAAGCAGTTTGTGTGTATTGTTCGGTATTAATATTAAAAGTTCAGATATTTCAAGAAACTCAGTACAAACTTTGAGCTAAGTAATGTTTCACGAAAACTGTGTCAGTACTGTTACAGTAAAAAACGAGCCAACATTGAACATCATTTATCATACCCACAAAAACCACGGAACACAAAAATGTTTTGGCAAAACAATGGCGTATCAACAAAACATTTAGTTTGTATCGTAGCAACTGCGCCCTCCCCAAATGGAGCACAAAAAGCAATTACCCAACAAATCATCCTCTGACGTTTTATGCCAGCGCAATATGTTCCAACTCACATAGCTGTGTTCCAAGGTACCCCATTTCGTACCCACCTTTAGCGTATATTCATCTACGGCAATGATTCATTTACATGTCAACGTTTAAAAATAGGGGGCCCAGTACAGCGCCTTGAGGGACTCCATTGATTATCAATTAGTTTTGTGCATGCATCATATATTTTCGATGCGTTATCCACAGTGTTTACACGGTGCTTTATAACGTGACGTGTTAGAAAAGAACCGGTATCGATTACATTGCAATTTGTACTCTATTTAAAACGACGTAGCGCACAAAATGGTGGATTTGCAAAAGTAAAATTAACTTGTCCATCTTCGTTACAGATGATGTTTTAATGATCACATTTGAATCGAATTTTGGGGTTATCGACGCTTTATTGATTTATGAACGGTTTGATGACTTGCTTTTTACGCCGATACATTTCTTTTTATCGTGATCTTGTTACTGTGGTTTTATGATGCGCTCTTTCAATGAGAATATTCTATTATCTAAATCTATAGATATTTCACTTTTTAATTTAAGGAGCTTTTGTTTTATGCATTCTTTTCTCGACGACCTATTTGGTGTTGCGGTTGAGAGGTCGGCTGCAACACCAAGGGTTCTACATTCGCTCCCCGGGCAGTATAAACATTTGTGTGCATGAACATGTCTGTTTGTAATGGTCTGGGTGTTTTCTATGTATGATATGTATGTATTTACAATAAATGTATTTAAGTATATTTATCCGTTGTTTAGTACCCATAATACAGGCTTCACGCTTAACTTGGGGTTAAATGGCGCTGTGTGAATGTCAGTGGATATTTCTTTTTTTAATTTTGATTCTACGAATATTCAACATATATTGTACCTTAAAATAAACATATATAAGGCCAAGCGGCTACAAGACCACACATAACTGAAATAATGTTTATTGTTTAAGCAGAAATATTGGTTATGATTGTAGCACTGAATTGTTTGAATAACTGTTCTACTACTATTACTTATAATAATAAAAAATTCTTACATCTTTACAGTCGGACATTGTCCACCAATCTGTTTATGAGCTGGTCCACTCAGAAGACCGCGAGGAGCTGCAAAGGCAGCTGTTGTGGAACTCCTTCTTACCACCAGAAGTCAACAACCTGACGCTGCAGGACGTGCTGAGGTCAGATCGGACGCATTTGCTGGAGAGGAGCTTCACAGTTCGGTTTAGGTGTCTGCTGGATAATACTTCTGGTTTCTTGGTAAGTGCTATAAAATATCTCTCAGTTGTTTTAAATTTGTAACTACTGAAATAACGCACGCCCTGTTTATTTCTTTATTATCTTGGCGGAATCTGATGAAGTTTGTCTTTCTTAAGGCGTGTAATCTAATATTTTACCTTTACTCGGTTACTTCGGCAATGGCTGAAAATCAGTGCTTCACTCTTTGAGTGTATGTTACACTGAGTTATTGCCCTTTTGCGCTGCTGCGGCATGCATGTGTAGTTTGGAATAAATGCTCAATATATTAATAATGTTTTGTGTATATCAGTATTGTTGTGTGTTGATTTGTTAATTAGATGTTTTTTGTTATGATAACGAAGCATGTATGCCTATTAGTGCAAATAAATGATTTATCTATTTATCTATCATAACTATGTTTGCACTTTAGCAATCATCGATATCATATTAAACATATCACTTATCATGTTTCGAATTAGGGCATTTTGTGAAGTATCTTTTGGTTCAAGTCAATAGTGTATAATACAACACATGTTTGCTTTGAAATCCCCTATATTGTTAAAAATATATAAATATTTGTCATAGAAACAATCTAAATAAGTAATAAAACCTATCACAATTTACAGAGGCTAGATATTCGAGGGCGCATCAAAGTACTCCACGGGCAAAATAAGAAAACCGAAGAACCTCCACTTGCCCTTTTCGCCATCTGCGCACCCTTCGGCCCTCCCAGCTTGCTTGAGATTCCTCAAAAAGAAGTTATGTTCAAGAGCAAGCACAAACTTGATCTTTCTTTAGTCTCCATGGACCAAAGGTGAGTATGAGTCATTGGCAGTTCTAATTTTTATTTTACAGGATATACCACGAAGTGTAAGCATTGGAAGTCTATAATCCAGGAGTCACTAATTGGGAGACTATCCTTGTACAGAGGACATATTTACTTCCCATTTACTCAAAGCTTATCTACTAGCATTTGCAAACTGCTAAAAGTAAAACACTTTGTATGTCAGCCAATGTTAGGGAATCAGGATCTTGATTCAATCTTACATAGTGATCTTTCCATTATCATTGATACAAGGTATTGGAATAATCTTAGTGAGCATGTTTATTATTCGCATTACGTCGTGATAGTAAATCACTGTCCGAAAAACCCTCTTATTTTTTATTGGTATCGGAATAAAATATACTTTCACTTACTTTTGGAAGTCATTCCATAGATTGCAGCTATGCATAAATTACCGAATTTTAAAATGGAATATAATATCCAATACTGAACAATAATGTATCTTAAAGTTAAGTACATTCAATCGAATATGTATAAATGCACAATGATAACAAAATAATATAATGAAAATTTGAAAAATAATACCAAAACTCGAACTGTTACTTCTGTTATTCTCACTTTTTTATCCCTTTGCTCAAATTAAATTATTAACCACAAAACCTGCCCATGTTAAATTGTTAATAGGCACAAATTCGTAGCAAAGTGTAACTAATAGTTTTTATTGTAGACAAAATAGCCGAATCGCCGTAACCCAAAATATGTTTTCGTACTGTCAGATTTTATCGCATCCTAGTTCTGTTGGGATAACTTAAGAAATTCTTTGAATTGGTTTATTTAAATTAACTGTCTCGATGGTGAAGTTTTTGACTTGATGTGCTTGATCGGTCGCGATCAAAACATTAAACGCAGTTAAAATATAAACGAACACAAAGTTTAAGAACATAAGTATTTTTTTTCATGTTATAAGTGAACAGGACGGTCTGGACGCTCACTTGATGGTAAGTGATACGTCAGACCATGACAGAGCGGCATTAAAGGAGACCAACAACTGATAGAGAGTTATTATCCTCCATTAATGCCGCAACAGATGTTAGGTCTCTTATACCCGGTAATTTCACTAGCTACAGTGCCCTCATCCCGAAACACAAAAGTGCATAACACTCCTGTTTCACGGGATGATATCTGGCACTGCGGTAGTACCTACCTAGACGACACTGTATCGAGTCTGCTACCTAGTGGAAATAAAGTTCTTTGTGACTTTAGTACCATTCCTAATTATAACATAATAACAATAATAAATGCAAAATATAAAACAATAAAAAACATTTCCATTTAATTTTTTTTTTTTTTTTTTTACATTAAATAGGCCAGCGTTTGACTACGCCTTGTCTGGTGTTAAACATCGACGATGTCTAGGATGAAACACGCTGACCTAGAAGAAACCTATTTACTCTCGACTTGAAGACCCCCAAATTGTACACCTCGGGAAAAACATAAGCTGGCAACGAATTCCAAAGTTTCGCAGTGCGAATAATAAATGTGGATTCAAAGCGCTTAGTACGACACTTCGGCATCTCTACTATAAATGGATGTCGCTTCACCGTCTGCCTGGTTGATCGATGAAAGAAAGGACTCGGCGGGACAATATCATGCAATATTTGTGCACACTCCCCGAAGTGCAACCTATAGAAGCACGACAAAGAGGCAACCCGCCGCCGGTGGCTCAGACCTTGCAACCGATACTTGGGTAAAGAGCTGTTACCTATTAACCTCTCGGCTCGTCTCTGAATGGTATTAAAAGTTTCCAGTTGGTATTTAGCTGAGCCATCCCAAAGGTGAGAACAATACTCCATGCAAGGTCTTACTTGTGCCTTGTACAAAGCAAGGAGCTGTTCTGGAGTGAAGTATTTCCTCACCTTAGAGAGGACACCAAGCTTTTTCGAGGCCAACTGGGCTTTAGACTCGATAAAAGATCCAAAATTAAGAGACGCCGAGAGAGTAGTGCCCAAGAGCTCAAGGCTATCCGAAATTGGCACCGATAGACCACGGAAAGAAGGTGTGAGGTCAAAAGGTGTTCGCTTTGTGGAGAAAAGACACGCTTGAGTTTTTGAGGCATTAAACGCGACCAAATTAGCATCACCCCAATTAGAAACAGACCTAAGAGATGAGTTCAAACGCTCAACCATAGCCTCCCGCAGCGCCTGCACTTCAAACCCACTGGTACGCGCATTGGACGTGTAACTCTCTACAACTGTGCTGTCATCTGCATACCCAAGGATACCGGGTATCAACAGATCGTTAATATGCAGCAGAAAGAGCGTTGCAGAGAGCACAACTGATCAGACGAGCAACCATCAATGACCACCTGAAGAGATCTATCTCTCAGAAAGTCTGCAATCCACGCACACAACCCAGTGGGCAAGCCATAAGCAGGAAGCTTGCTAATCAGACCGTCATGCCAAACCCTGTCAAAAGCTTTTGAAATATCCAACGAAACGGCAAGTGCTTCGCCATGCCTTTCCATTGCTTCGCTCCAGATGTACGTGGCGTACGCAAGAAGATCACCAGTAGACCGACTGCGACGAAACCCAAACTGTTGATCACTTAAGAGATCATTCGCTTCAAGGTACGCCAGAAGTCTACGATTCAGAACCCTCTCCATACTTTTACAAAGTAAAGACGTGATTGAGATGGGCCTGTAATTAGCAGGATCAGCACGACTACCTCTTTTAGGCACAGGTTGCACGTTCGCAAGCTTCCAGGATTTCGGCACAACACCAGTGTCAAGAGAAAGCCGGAAGAGGCGTGTCAGCACGGGAGACAGTTCAGGCGCACAAACCTTCAAAACAATTGCAGGTATACCATCAGGACCGCTTGCTTTATTAACGTCCAGACCACAAAGTGTTCGACGCACCTCCGTCTGGCGAATTCGAATATCCGACATAGTTGTTGTAACGTTAGGCAAAGTAGGCGGTACGGCATTACCCGCATCAAGACGTGAAGACTGAGCAAACAGGGAGGCAAATAGGTTTGCTTTTTCCAACGCAGTGTGAGCCAGAGTCCCATCTGGTTTCTGCATTGGAGGTAGTGAAGTGCGGCAGAAATTCGCCTCCACAGATTTAGCCAAGGACCAAAACGCCTTACTACCCGCGGGATATGATGCCAATCTGTCCCCTATCCGGCGAATATGGTCAAAGCGGGATCTCTGAAGGACCCTCTTGCAGGACTTAGCAGCTCTGTTAAAGGCTCTTTTCTTTAGGTGTATATCCCCCGCCTTACGCTTACGAGCATCAGCCCAGGCCAGGTATGCCAAATGTTTCAACACCTCAGCACGTTCACATTCAGGACCAAACCATGGGCGAGCTTTGCTGGAAGAAGGAGCATCAGTAAATGGGATATAATACTCCATACCGAGACGCAGAACACCAGTGATGGCATCTGCACAGACAGAAGGATCACCAGAAGAAAAACACAAAGGCTGCCAGGGATATGATGCAAAAAAGGATCGCATTCGTCCCAATCCGCCGATTTGTATCGCCACACCCGCCTGTTGCCCTTAGGGCTGGGGTCGGGCGGGGAGTAAACAGAGACGGACTTGACCAAACAGTGATCAGACCTACCTAAAGGAGAGGAAATGGTGACAGAATAACGGTCTGGTTCGGTTGTCAGTAATAGGTCCAAGCAATACGGTGTATGGGAATCGACATCCGGAACCCTCGTAGCACCTTGCACCAGTTGGACGAGATTTAAGGATAAAGCAAGTCTATGCGTCTCACGTCCAGCATGGTCGGTGTCCGGTATGGGTAAAGCCAATCTTTCATTCCACTTTTACTTTTTAATTAATCAATGTTCATTCTTTCATTTCAGGGGGAAAATGCTTCTAGGCTACACAGACGCTGAGCTAGCGAACATGGGTGGCTACGACTTGGTGCATTACGATGACTTGGCTTATGTGGCCAGTGCTCATCAAGAGTGTAAGTACAAAGACGTAATAATAAATAATTCAAAGTTATACAAACCAGCCGACGAGGGCTCACCTGATGGTAAGTGCTTCTGTGTCTCCATTGATACTCGTACTCCGACGGAGTTACAAGTGGGTTGCGACCATTAATGAATAAAAAGGCAGTTAAAGCCCCGATAATCTCAATCGCATGTCGAAACATTAAGCTATGCTATATATAAATGATAACAAGTTAATAAGGGATTTATTCCAATGTCACCCTAGTGCAAATAACCTTCAGATAAGAATGAACTTACAGTAAAGTTGATTTCTTGTTTCAGTATTGAAAACAGGTGCTTCCGGGATGATCGCATACCGCTTCCAGACCAAGGCGGGCAGTGGCATGCTGAGACCTCCTCCAGGCTGGTCTACAAGAACTCCAAGCCTGACTTTGTATCAGCACGCATCGACCACTCATGTAAGGTAAAATTTAATAATGTCGAATAAATATTATCATTTTGGAAGCGACAAACTCTTACAGGAAAAAACTTTTAAAGAAAATGAAGGTTTAATTTAGATTAAGGTGTTATCTACTAATTCTTTCAATAAATAAAAAGAACTTGATTTAGAAAACCAAATCATGAAAAAATACAAGAACGATTACTTTTTTTTTCTATATACCAGCAAAATCTTTATCCTCATTACTGCTAGATAAGGTATGTAGCCAAGTTTGCACCGAAAGACGATGACTCGGGCTCCTTAGAGTATTATTCTGATGCTTATATCTATAAATTTTAAACTTTTTTTTTTTCAGGAGGAGGAAGGCAGGATTTGCTGGTAAAAGAACGATGGACTTCAAAGTGAGCTTACCTAGACACCGGCCTAACCAGTTTGTACTTCTCCGAAACGGAACAGCTGTCCGGCTGCGAAACCAACGTCACCACGCACCGCGAGCAGCGAGGAGATATAAAACTCAATGCGAGACTTTCTGTCCACATGCAGAAACAAAAGACGAGTGCCAACCACGCCCGCACCACCTCCCGTCGACTATTAGCAGCAGACGCTGTGGCCGCTGCGTATACAAACCTAAATGGAGCCTACACTGCTCCATACGGAGAATACCCACCAGCCCCTGCATTACACTACGCCCCACCCATTAGGACAGATTCCTCACCGCCGACAACCTGTTCCACCATACAACCTCTGACGTACCATTACACGCCTTACGCGCCCAAACGGTTTCCTCGAACCGGCGCCGCCTCCTGGGTACGAAGTGGCGCCTACATACCACAGGCCGCCGTCGAGAGAGTATGCCTACGTGGACAGTAGTGGGCGGTACATGAGTCCGGTGACGGGCAGGAGAGGAGGTCGCCCAGTGTGGTGGCGGGTCCCGAGTCCGGGTGGGTCCGAGCGGGTCCACGGAGCAGGAGGCGCCGCGGCAGACCGTGCTGATGTGGGGCCGGGCGGCGGCGCGCAGGAGCTCCCCGCCGAGTACTCCCCGCCCGCAGGTTTGGCGCTAACCCATCACACTATCACACGCTGAGGCGACGCAATGAACGCTTTCGCTTCTTTTCCTTTTGTGCAATCAATACGTTAAGTTAACATTTCTGGTCCAATATTTGTGCTGAGCTTAAGATATTGCTCGGCAGTTTTAAATGATTTAAGTATATCTTGATTCTTTTTTTCTATTAAAATAGTTATCGTCTTATTTCTATATACTAATGGATGTATTGACATCCGAAAGTACTGTTACCAGATTTAATTTTCTAAAATACTAAACGATACCTCGCTCAGTGGTTTTGTAGTGCAATTCTACGTCGGACCTTCGTACGATATAATCTAGGTCTTGTTAAAACAGGGTCTTTCCATATCCATTGTAGATAATGTCGATTTGTAAATTATAATAATCGAAAATTCTATCCAAATATATTAAATTGATAGTCCATTTGTAGTTAATCATAATTATTTTTATCACGCGATGCAATGTTTCACACAATTGTATTAGTACTTGTAAATATTCGAGATAAATTAATTTGAAAGCTTTGGCTTTTTGTTAAGGTTTGAGCTTATTGTGTGTCCGCTTACGTGAAACTTTACATATACAAATGAAGTGAAGCGATACATCACCAAAAGAAATAAAACTCACCAACAACATGTGTCTAAAATTAATATCCTGCCGTGACAATACAAATCGCTTCGCTTCATATTTGTACAGTCAAACAAAGATCTAAAACAAGGAACGAAACATATCAGAGTATAAGCATGCAACATAGAATAATGTTTAAATCTTATGTAAACACTGAGTAGACTTTTTAAATATGTAGTTCAATTACTCCAGACACCAAAAAGGTAATTCATTAAAATTGAAAAGAGACAAAAATTATTTATTGGTAATTTCTCATTTTCATTACCTTGCTAACTCCGAAACGTAGTTTCCATTTTTGCATGATGACCTAAATCTTCCATTTTATTTTTTTATTCACATACATCTTCAAACATTTCCTAAACATTACTCACCGTGATTATAACATGTAGCTCTGAAATGTTCATTAGTTTAGTAACAGTTTAATCATTGTTTGCAAATTCGGTATTAGATCAATTTCTATTCAGAATAAGCTCAAATTTACTAAGAACGTCTACATATCCCTAGCACTGTCATGCCAACGTATATCACGCAGCACAATTGTAAATACACTGCGCGTGCCTTCATCACCATACCTTAGCCTTCCATATTTGTTTATATTATAATGAGATACGATTTCGTTGCTGCAGTGACCGCCGTTGGCAAGGCATGGTGAATTTGTGAATGTATCTTCCGCCGTCGAATAGCATTAAGGCATAGTTTAGATTGTAATACCATGTTATGAATAGAGCATTTGAAAAACTATATCTTTACATTATGTACTTTCAAATTATTTTCAATTAAGATTTTGGTTGCAAATAAAATTCAGTATTCGAAAGTACGTGTTCGTAGAAATTGTTATATTCAATTCTTCAAATAAAAACTCAATTAGGTGGATATAGTGTAATCAAATTTTAGGACAAAATTAATATTGTATGATTTTCTAATAATATATTTCAAAGAACTGTTGTTAAATTGCGATAGTAAGCAATAAATGATATTGAATTAAACTACGGTCAAAATGGAAAAATCGTGTATGTAGTCGTAACGAGTAGTATGTACATGAATTGTTTCACTAATTATTTCGAACTATTCCTATTTTTTCATAATAAATGACAATTACGAATACTATGTATCGGTATGGCAGATGCCATACCGATTAGAGATGAGTTTTGGTCTTAGATAAACAGTAATTGTTTATCTAAGGTTTTGGTGAGCATTATTCATAACATGTTAATACCTAATTTCCGTCTTCTTAATAATATTCCTTAAAAAGTTTTTGTCGATACGGGTCACGCGACATTTAGGTTTTATATTGTATCGAGTCATTTTAACGAATATTATCTTCCAATTAAGAATCTCCAAAATTCTATAAGTACACACATAAGATTTCATTTTTGATAAGTTTTGATTTGTGATCTATGTTATTTTTTTTGGAACTTATGTTCCTGTCACCGTTTTTCATAATGTTTAAATATAAATTTTACATGAGTATAATTTTAAACAAACAAAGTCATTTGGAAATACAAGTGAAATTCGATTCTGTAACGTTTGCATGAAATGTAACATTTCTGCATGCGATAAAAACTTTTAATTTTGAATCAATCGTAAATTATGAATTGTAAATAAATAAATAGGTTAGACGCTTTTATGTATTATTATCCACTATTATTTAATTGAACATATAAATAAGATCAAAGTATTCGAACAATTTCTGTATTTATTTTAGCATAGCATAATATTGTAATTAAAAGAAAATCAAATAAATTTTTCATGCCACTGACATTGAGTTCTTTTATTTTTACCAGTTTCTTTGCATTCATATAAGTTCTTTTGTTTATTCAAATTAAGTACTTAGGTATTGTTAGTAACTTAAATACTAAAGCCAGCTACTAAACAGCAAAAACAAATAGAAAAATATTTTACTGATCATTTCAGTTCTGGATTCAAAGCTAGTATGAGTAAAATAATACGAAATGTGTTATGCAACTAAGGTTTACTACGAGTAATTCTGAGATTATAATTTTTACTTTATCGTGTATAAGTAAAAACAAGCAAATAACTTTAGGGGAGATATCTAACTTTTGCAAATAGAAAATAGATTTTATAATATTATTAATATTTAAAGTAATTTAGTAGTTATCATGACTGCATTTATGATCATGAATCCTAACCAAAAATACTAATATTTTGAGATACTATATCTTGAGCAACTATCGCCATAGGTGATCATCAAATGGGTGACCAAACATCTTAAACCCCTTTATGCTTCAGAATGTTACCCAGGAGAATGTTAAACCTGTCTGTGGCATCCCCGAATGCCTGAGGAAGAATGTATTAGAACGGAGGCTCCTTGAAGACACTGTTAACTATTGCCTAGATTCACCAGAGGCGTCTCCCTAGATAGCGCTAATAAAAACTTATTCGAAGAAGCGTACCTCTGAACTACTTCAGCTCAGTAAATCAGGTCAGTAAGGGCACTGACTGGATACTGCAAGCTGAAAAGCTATCTCTACAAAATGAGGCTAAGTGACTCCAACACTTGCAGATTCTGCGGCAAAGAGAGACACACCGATGCACCTTCAATGCAATTGTGGTCCTCTGCAACGGAAGCGGAACATCCACTTGGGCAGCTACATTTTAAGCCCAAGTGACATCAATTCTATAAAGTTGGGCATGATTCCGAGTTCCCTGAAAAGTGCCTAACTTTTAGACGAACTCTAAAAGGGGAACGAGTCACAAAATAACTTTTCAGGTGGAGGTGACAACAGGTCTGGAAAAGCCTGAATAGCCCCCGGTAAATCGAATAATAATGATGCTTCAGAAACCGTTCATCCCAGCTTATACCTTATTAACCCCACCAACGGCACCAACCCACATTGGGCCCACGTGATGGGTTTCGGCCAAACCTACAAATAAATCACTTTTAAGCTGAATGAGTCATTAAGTAATAACTTAGAGATCATGTAGATTCGATTGAAAATTTTACTAGATTGACTTTTTTGCAATGCAATAACTACGATTAATACACACACATACTCTATTTAATAGATTTAGCGCCATCTATCAAACAGACTTTAAACAAACAGAGTGGACAAAAGCATCACTAGAAACCAAAGCTATCAAATACAACACTAAGTTGAAAGGGAACAGCCACAGATGGCGCTGTTCAGTAAATTCACACAAAGCTACTGTTCAACAGTCCACAAAAAAAAACAGTAAATGTCTATTTTAAGAAACGGTTTTATGGAATTGGTAACGGTGATCATTTTTTAAATTGTCGTTTATATCTATCGACATAGTGTTGAGGGAACACTTACTACATGGGCAGGGCCGGATCTAGGGGGGGGCAGACGGGGGCACGTGCCCCGGGCGGCACGGTCAGGGGGCGGCAAACCGACTAATGGACCGTTCATTAACCTTACTTGCCCGCGGAATAAATAATAGTACAAGTGCATGGCCATAGAAATACGACTGATAACCGGAGCGCGGAGTAAGGCATGTTACTGAACCATTACATTTTTTTGCATAGTTCTAAATAGGCGCCCGCAGATCACGGTCAGCAGGCGGGTGCAGCTGCGATCTGAGGAATGACGCTGTATACGAAAACTCTCTCGTCGATCTCTATACAGGGCAGCAGTGTATTATTTCAAAGTTACGTAGTTATTTCTCTATGTTAATTGATGCCAACTTAGCTGCTTTAAAGCTATATCATTTTCATGATGGACAGCTACAATTGAAAAAAAAATAAAAATAAACAATTAAGCTCCTTTTACTTGCATCAAGCGACCACGTTTTTTAAGAAAATATACAAAATAAATTGGAAATAAAACGCCTTTTTCATCCAGTGTGACTTCGAAAAAGCTGAGGCGAGTAGTCTTATTTCATTATAGAACTTAATTGATTAATATCAATACCAATAATTGATAAATTGTAACTTTTTAATGACATTGCTTTTTGCCGAGGTTAGGATGGTTATGAAACAGCTTAAGCGTTATTAGACCCCCGCTACGACGGATATACCGCAGAGCTTTTGAAAGTAGGGGGCACGCCAGTGCTTAAGACCCTTCAGAAGCTTTTTAATTCCGGAATCGGTGATGGTGCGACACCAAAGGTGAGGAGCAATGGCGTGGTGGTGTTCTTCTTCAAGAAAGGTGATTAAACCTTTTCCCTCTCTATTCAACCTATCGCAGTCCACTGTTGGACATTGGTCTCATTTTGCGCCAGATATTCCGGTCCTCCGTTTTTCTCATCCAGACTCCACCAGCGACTTTTCGCAAGTTGTCGGTCCATCGGGCCGGAGGGCGTCCTACGTTACGCTTGCCAAGACGCGGTCTCCGCTCCAGAACTCGTCTGCTCCAACGGCCATCGGTTCTGCGACATCATTACCCACTGCCTATGCCGGTAATTTTAGTTCTTTTGCGGATAACATCATTTCTGATTTTATGTATAAGAGTCTCCCAACATAGCACGCTCCATCGCTCGTTGAGTAACTTTGAATTTCTGAACCAATCCGCAGTCAGTGTCCATGTCTCATCTGCGTATGTTGGTATGGGTAGGACGTATTCTCAAAGACTTTTGTCCTTAAGCGTTGCGGAATCGTCGACGTGAAGATTGATGTAACTTGCCTGATGCCGCCCAGCCCAAATGAATCCTCCTACTAGCTTCCCTTCCGAAATTGTGCCGGTCAAGTTTTAGCCCAAGTAAACTTATTCTTGGACAATCTGGAGAAGGACGCCACCGACGCTTATCAGAAACGCTACCGGTCTATAATTCTTCAAGAGAGCTTTATCACCCTTCTTAATGAACGTTGTGGACCACGCTTCCAGTGTAGTTCCCAGGTAGATGACGGCATTAAAAGAGCTCACCTAATGCCTAAGGATGGGTTGTCCACCGGTGTTAGGAGTTCTGTCGTAATACCGTCATCCCACGGGGCCCTTTCATTTCTCAGTTGCTTCAGTGCTGCACTAATTTCGCTAACGTCAACATCCGGCATATCCTACGTACAATGGTGCCTTAGTAGGGCACGTAGATCTTCGCTGTCTTCGGTCTGTACTGATGAGCGCTCGACAAATCCATAGAATTTCTCAACCTCTTCCAGGATCTGTTGGCGTAATGTGAGTAGTTGGCCATCTGCTATATTAAGCTTCACCAGAATGCTCCTCCAAGTGGTTTTTGGAAAACTTTGGGCCCCCTGTTCTCCTTAATAAGGTCCTTAATTAACCTTGTATTGAAATAGTAGAATTCTCTGCGAACGAGTTTTCGTATCCGCTTGGAGAGAGCCTAATATTCCGGGTATGATAAGTTAAAGTCAAAATTCATTTATTTAAATTAGGCTTACAAAAAGCACTTATGAACGACAAAAATATACAAAAATTACATTACAAAAAAACAAATTTATTTCTTTGAACTGTTCTTTAAGAGAGTCACGTGGTCTAAGGTTGTAGATAAAAGCTCTTTTTGTAGCACAAATATTGTATCAATGTCGGCAGCCGTACCCCACAACGGTAGACCATACGACATTACATTATAAAAATACTAAATAAACTAATCTTGCCGTTTTTACATCTGTTACGAGTTATCTTAGATATTAAAAGCTTATTGAAGAATTAACGACCCATTACGATATTGTGCCACATCTTCAAGTTATTCTCCAGAGTCATTATGATCCGTCTCGCGCATATGTTTGACGATTTCCAGCCCTCCGAACAAGCCGGGTTCCTCAAAGGCTTCAGCACCATAGACTACATATTACATACGCTGTGGCAGGTTATACAGAAGAGCGGAGAGTATAACTGACCATTATGTTTGGCGTTTGTGGACTATGAGAAAGCCTTCGATTCGATCGAGACTTGGGCTGTGTTTCATTCCCTCCAACGGTGCCTGACTTGACTACTGCTATATCGAATTGTTGAGATGTTTGTACGATAGCGCTACTATGTCAGGCCGAGTACATGAAGAGCTTACCATTGGCTTATCATTGGCACCGAGGAGTAAGACAAGGAGATGTAATATCTCTGAAACTGATCACAGCTGCGTAAAAAGTTGCAGCTTTGTCCAAATGTCAATCAATTTGAGGACCTATTATATAAATTAGTGAAATAATATAGGATGATAAAGGTAAAAATAAATAAAAGTGGGCGGGGGCGGCATTTCTAAATTTTTGCCCCACCCAAAAAAAATTGAAGATCCGGCGCTGTACATGGGAGGTTCCGCATTCGATTCCCGCGTAGTACCTGCAAACATTAATGGGCTTCCGTCCCTTTTTTCTCATGGACTTTTCGCAGTTAGCCTGAGATGGTCATTACAGCATAACCGGGTAAACGGCAAGCGCAGATGGATCTCAGCCTAAACGAAGGACTGAACATAAATTTAGTATCCAAAATCATTAATTTGTAAAATGTCCGAGCTGCATGACACATACGTTATCATTATCAGCTATATATCATTATCAGCTCATTAATGTCCCCACTGAGGGGCACGAGCCTACCCGTATAGGGTGATTAGGCCTTAGACGTCCACGCGGACCCAGTGCGGATTGGACGACTTCACACACAACCTTCGAAACAGGCGTGCATGAAGGTTTTTCTCACGATGTTTTCCTTCACCGTAAGAGCGTCGGATTACGTACATATATTTTCGAAAATTCGAAAACACTTTGGTACGTGTCGAGATTTCAACCTCAGCCCTCCCGGTAGGAAGGCGACAGTCCACACCATTGAGCCACCGACGCTCTTCCTATTGTAATATTTAAAAGTAAAATGTTTTAATTTTGACCTTAACGCGTCATGCTAAGTACAAAATCGAAAACACACTACTATGACATGTAGCGAGCGACGTAATCACGTCAGAGTTTTCATTCATAATCGATGAATGATAATTCTGCCCAACTGACACGATGGGGCAGGACTTTTTGTGTGAGATTGTGCATCTAGCCAGTTTATTGTTGATGCTTAAGATACACAAACTTGATCTTGCACAAGTAGTAGTTAATGTGTCATTTATTCATAGGCATGTAGTTGAAAACATACTTACATATATCGGGAGGCAATGGTGTCATGGAGTACCTGGTTTTGTACCCTTGTGTACTCTTTAATGGCTAAGTAACAAATAAATACATCGCAGTAAGATTTAACAAATAAAGACATTGCAGTAAGGAGCCTTGACTTGGCGTGACTTTGTCCAGCTTTCATCACTTTTTGAGATAAAGAAGCAGCTAGTTTTTAACATAATTAATGTTTTTGGTAGAATATCTATTTAAAATAAAATAAATTAAAATTAAAAATTCTTTATTGGTTTACAATCAATTTCTTATTTCTAATCGTAGGAGTCTCCTTTTAAGCATTAAAATTGCCTGTAACAGGAGACACCGCTTCCTCAAGTTTTGCTATAACTAAAATAAAGTAAAAAACAAATTCACATGTCAAAATTTGCACATATAACCACCCCATTCACATGTAAATAGTAACTTAATATTATTATACATACATATTCACGTACACACATAGATACTTATATATATATATATATATATAAAGATTTTCGAGAACGATATTTGTGTTTGTGTTGGTGTGAGCATTGATATTTAGATTACCTGACAATTTGCATGAATGTTTCAATTTCATCATAGCTTAAACCATGTAACCAATTTGTTACGACATTTTTACACTCATAAATCGATCTTTGGCTTATATTTAACTCCTTGTTAATTTTATTGTAAAGAAAGCCAATTATTTTAATTTGACATGACTCGAATTGTACACTAGCAAAATTAGTTTTTCCATATGGAACTTTGATAACATTATAGTTTTTTCTTTTACCTTTCAAAGATGGAATATATATTAATGTTTTATGACTATTTAGTACTTCATTTATGATATATAATTTTCTTACCGATAACATGTTACTCATACTGTATAGGTTATGGGTGGGATGTCGGCGCTTTTTAAAGTACATCACCTTAAGCAATGCACGTTGGGCTCTTTCTATTTCTAGGAATCGTGTTTTAAACGCACCACCCCCAGATTTGTATACAGAAAGTTATTACGGATTGAACTAGTGCTATGTATACAAGATTTAGAGTATTTTTGCAGGTATCTGATTGAGTACTATATGCATTTTCAGGAACGATGTGTCGTACTGATTTAAATAACCAGTTAAATTTTCTTATCCTAGCTGTTATTTGCTCGATTTGAGGATACCATGTCAGCCTCTGATCCAATACTATGCTTAGGTACTTTGCAGATTTTCCTATTCAACCTATCGCAGTCCACTGCTGGACATAGGTCTCCCCCATTTCGCGCCAGATATCCCGGTCCTCCGCTTTCCTCATCCAGCTCCACCAGCGACCTTTCGCAAGTCGTCGGTCCATCGGGCCGGAGGGCGTCCTACGCTACGCTTGCCGAGACGCGGTCTCCACTCCAGAACTCGTCTGCTCCAACGGCCATCGGTTCTGCGACATACGTGACCAGCCCACTGCCACTTCAACTTGCTGATCCGGCGGGCTATGTCGGTAACTTTAGTTCTCTTACGGATTAAATCATTTCTGATCTTATCCCTAAGAGAGACCCCGAGCATAGCTCGCTCCATTGCGCGTTGAGTGACTTTGAACTTGTTAACCAATCCCGCAGTCAGTGTCCATGTCTCAGCTGCGTATGTAAGTACGGGTAGGACGCATTGCTCAAAGACTTTGTCTTTAAGCATTGCGGAATCGTCGACGTGAAGACCTGACGTAACTTGCCGAATGCCGCCCAGCCCAACTGAATCCTCCTACTAGCTTCCCTCTCGAAATTGTGCCGGCCAAGTTGGATGGTTTGGCCCAAGTAAACGTATTCTTGCACAACTTTGAGAAGGATGCCATCGACGCATATCGGTTGTGGCATGACATGGTCATTGAACATGACTTTCGTCTTGTCCAAATTCATGCCAAGCCCAACTCGTCGGGAGGATTCATTTAGGCTATTCAACATCTCAGCAAGCTCTTCGATGACTCTGCAACGATGACGATATCGTCAGTAAAGCGCAGATGAGAAATATACTCTCCATTGACGTTGACGCCTCGTTCAGACCAGTCCAGGGTCTTGAAGACATCCTCCAATGCGTTTGTCACCACGACGCAATTGGATGGGTCTTGTCCGCTGGTCTTGGATCTGAACGGTCATCGTCGCTGCGTTGGAGAGACACTTCATCACCTCGATATATCGCCAGTCGATACCGCATCGCTGCAGAGCCTCCAGAACAGCCCAGGTTTCAATGGAGTCGAAGGCTTTCTCGTAGTCCACAAATGCCATACACAGCGGCTGGTTAGGTTAGGAGGATTTTTGTTCCTCTTCGGTCTTCTGTATAAGCTGCCGAACAGTATGGATGTGGTCCACGGTGCTGTAGCCTTTTCGAAACCCAGCCTGCTCCGGTGGTTGGAATTCGTCGAGTCTTATGGCGAGACGGTTCGCTACAACTCTGGAAAACAACTTATAGACGTGGCTCAGAAGCGCAGATTGCACTTTTTGTATTACAGAACAGTCACAACCACTAGCTGTGACATCTCCACAGGCATGTATTATTATATATATTAAGCAGCTCCACCGTGACGTGGCTAGTTTTTTACATAATGTTTTTGGTAGGATATCTATTTACATAAATATGGATATTGCTTATATACATATATAAATACTATTGTCTCAATAACTAGCGAGGTGAGAACAAATAATGCACAGCACAATTTGAGTTGAGAGTATAAATAATATGAATTATTAGTTGCAACCTTTTCTTTATTGGGAATTAATAAAAACAAAGATGTGAGAGCGGATGACGCGTGCGCCATTGCTTTGTGGCTGTATATAGAGCTGATATCAGGGGTAATATATTAATTTTTTTTAAATGAATTTATAAATGTCTTTTGAAATATTTTATTACTAGCTATTCCCTCCGGTATAACCCGCGTTTTTGGATATTCTCCCGCAGTATAAAAATCAAAAATCGCTTCGTTATGTAAAACATTGCTTTATTTTCCAAAATAAAAGGTACTGTCTAAAATCATGAGTTATTGGTAGCCTATGTTATTTCTTAGTACATCAGCTAAGTACCTGCCAAAAAAAGTCCCATCCAAATCTATACAGCTGATTCAAAGATTACCCGGGACAAACAGACACACAGGCAATTTTTTTTGTTTTCCTTTAAACAAGGTTTTTCAATTTTAATCAAAGAAGAGAAAAAGTGGTAATACCAACTTTGTATAGAGTGTCACGGATGGCGAGCGGACGGTATGTGCGGTGCGTCTCAGTAGTCAGAACGCTCAGTCTCGCGCTCCGGATAACTCGTTCGCTGCGCACGCGCATCTAAGCTCAAACCGAAGTTGACAAGTGCCGGAGTTATGCAGCTGGGAGATTTACTATGCTGTTTACTCTTGACAGTGAGTTGGATTAATTTTTCTTATTTATTTGATAATTATATGTTGTGTTTTTACGTAAATTCAGTATTACTCATATTGTTTAGAGTACTGGTTTTAAATACAAAAGAATTTGGATCTTAATACAGAACGTATATAGTATACCAAATATAATAGGTACCTATATTATATTCTTCAATTGACAAATGGAACCAAAGACCAAAATACTGCTAAAAAGCGAAGACAAGCAAACTAAGTAAAATGCAAATATAATAATATACATGTAATTATGCTTGAAAAACAAACAAATAACAGAGAATTAGTATCGTAACGTATTGCCTATGAATAAAATAGGAAGTAAAAGTACGTGATAGCCATCACATCATCATTTAAGCCTAAAACGATCGAAGGCGTGAGGCCTAATGATTCCCCGCCACTTTAACCAGATCATCATTCCATCTGGTTTGGAGTCGGCCTACGTTACATTTTCCGTTACCTGAACGCCACTTGAGAACCTTTCTGCCTCATCGGCCATCGGTTCTACGTGCTATGTGCCCTGCTTACTGCCATTCAACTTGCTTATCCTGTGGGATATGCCGGTCCCTCTAGTTCTCCTACGGACATCCTCGTTTCACATCTTATAGCGTAGTGAAATACTTCACTTAGCTCTCTCGATAGCACACTGAGCCTGTTTAAGTGGCCCTTAGTAATTAGTTTCGCTTCCATATGACATAACTGGTAACGTTCAAAGACTTTCGTCTTGAGACACTGAGACCTATTTGTACGAAAAGATCTCCCTTAACTTCCCGAACACTGCCATCATAATTGGATTCAACGAGAATCCTCCTTCTCGCAGTTGGATCTACCCATTTGGACTACTTGTCCCAGGCACACATACTTCTACAACTTCGTGAACAGAACTCCCGACTGATATCAGTATAGATAGAGCTTGGATATTAGACATGACTTTCGTCTTGTCCATGTTCATTTAAAAACCTACCTGTTGCGACGCGCTGTGTATGGTATTGAACATAGTACCTAAATCCTCCATGGATTCCTTCATGATTACTATATCATCGGCAAATCGCAGATGTGTGATGTATTGGTCATTAATTGTGATGCCAAATTCATTCCAATCGAGCAGCTTAAACATATCTTCCAACACAGCAGATTACCCATGTGTTGGTATATTATATCCTTTAATTTAAACAAACATTATAAAGCTTGCCTGCTAGTTCTATGTGTCAGTTGGTTGCGTTTCGTTACGCGTTGTAATTATGTAAAATAACACTTTATGTGCTTGTAAACAAACGCTTTCCAATGTAGCACGTTGTTTCTGTTTACTTTATCCATAATATTTAAAGAACTATGATTGAGTTTTAACAAAAATCCCTGTACAAACACAACGTCATCTAGTTCAAACTAATGCCTAGTCAATTATATAGGTATCAACTAAACAATGGATAGGTACTAAGATATATTGATGTTTAACAAGTATAAACTTATTTTATACATGTACTATATTTATATTGTGAGGAATCAAGACTCAATAGAAAATCTTAAAATTTCTCATAACATTTTTAAACATTTTTTTCTACGATCTAACTAATGCTTTTGGCCACAGATGGCCTTTACAGCTTCACCGGGCAATCGTAATCTACAAGGAGATAAAATCCCACGGCACAACTCTTCTTCCTCAGTAAAGCTGGATTACAGAGTATAAGACTATCGATACAAAATTGATATTGATATGTTTATGGGTACTAAAGATATTTATGGCGTTAAGTCAAGTCAAGTCAGACATTGCAAAAATGCTCTAGAGATGTGTAAACTGCTCGTCCCGTTTACGTCATATAAAGAAAAACATGACATTACCTATGAATCGGGCTTACAATATTTCTAAGTGCATTTTCAATTTGTGATCACTGCATATTCAAGATGGCTGCTCAATAATATTAGCATCGTTCTGTTTATTTATTTCGCTAAAAAAAACTAATGCACACCTCAGTGCATCCATGAGGAATGTTATAAAACCCGATAACACTGACAACGCATAAATCACAATCGAAATCGTAATGTTCGATATCTCGATTTTAAATTCGATTAAAAAAGCATTAAGAGTGTTGCAGTTACATAATTAGTACTAGCTTCTCCCCCGCGGTATTACTCGCGGTAGCATTGTCCTGCAGTGAAACATTACCCAAAATCGTAAAGCGCGCATCCTCTCGCACGGCCGCCGCGTGGTTACTTTATTTTTCTATATTAAAAGATGTTCCGAAAATACGAGTATAAATAGCCTAGGTTTTCTTTACATCAGCTACCTGTCAAAAAAGTCCCGTCTAAATCTGTCCAGTATTGAAAGACTACCCGGTACAAACAGATAAACAAACAATTTAAAAATTGTTTTTTGTTATCGTATTTATCATATGTAGGTATATTCATATGCATAAAGAAAAAAATAGTTATTTCTTTATAACACAGACACTCCTATGGTTTCAAATCTATAGAGGAAAATTGGCGAAGAAGTGGGAATCATTTAATATGTTGGCGATTTTCCGGGTTGTCCGGACGCACAGGGTATGCATTGCTTATTTGCATATATGGAGTGCACGCCACTGTAACTGAGTATGAAATACAACATATACATGTATATGTAACACAGCATCATTTAAAAATTAGCAATCATTAATTCTACCTTAACTTGGATCTCAAGCAAACGTCATCCAACAATCTTATTCATGAGAGAAAGTGTTACCATAACATTTTTATATCAAAAGAAAGATCAGTTGAATTTTAACGCATTATTTTGGACACGGCATCATTGTTTTATCTAAGGTACATGTTAATATAAAAAAATATACGCGGGTAATATAGTTAAAATGCCGATGAAATTTGAAGGTTTGACTAATGTCGTTGGCTTATGGAACTAATATTCTGGTAACAAATATTTCACAAATAAACTGAAATTAGTAACAAATCCCTGTAACTTAAAACAACAAAACATCTTATAAAACATCAAAGCACGTAAAAATAATGTATCCGAGATTAATTCGACCGAAAGTCGAACCCTGGACCGGTCCACAGAAGTCGCAAAACCTAACTAGTAATCCACGTACCTAAACCAGTGACTAGTTTCACTGAGGGCGGGACCCAACTAGCTGGATTACAGCTACAGATTATTTTGTGCCGTGCCCCGCAGTATAGGATGTTCTCCCGCAGTTACATGTAGCATGTGTGTAAAACCCTTAACTTCCGTTCCCGTTCCCCATATTTCCTTTAGCCTTGCTTTTTTAAGCTCAATTGGTTGTCCATTGGTGGCGGTGTCACTTAACATCAGGTGAATCGCATATATGTCTACCAAAGAAATACAAAGAAACTGCTTTTTACTACATATTATATGAAAGATGATAACATTTAGGTAAATATATACAGAGTGAAATCTAGATAATTGACAACTTTTTAAAATAAGAACCTGCTCGTGGTTTAAAGTCCATCCCCAAATATGAGGCAAATCTATTTATATAAAAATCAAATACTTTTTAGCCCTAAAATTTAATATAAAACACTTTGCCATTGATCAATAACACATATTCATTTTACAATAAATAAAATGTTGACATAAAAATAATAATTATCAATTAATAATGAGGTGAGAATGGTTGACGGCGTACGGTGTTACGAAGAGAGGCGCTGCAGGCGCGCTGAATAAAGTAAAACCAGCTTTAATAAATTATCGAATTGCTTAATACAATGTGATAATTTCTTCATTTATCATTTATTTTGTAAAACTTTTAGGATAAATCTATTTTGTTTGGTACCCAAATACATTACATTAGTATGAGGACAATAATAGCTTGAATGGATGACAATAATTCGAAATTGCAAAAATCACCCTGTATTTCTACGCCATTTCTCTGTTTTTTCTGTCAACTCGAAATTACTGAACCAATTACGACAAAACTCCCACAAGCAGATAGCTAAGGTTATAAAGAGTAACTTAGCCTACATTTATACTCCCTTGCAGACGAATTATTATATAAAATATAAATTCATACCATTACACGAGCAGTTGGAGAACCAACCTCTACTTTTAAACTCACTTGGCCATGGGTGCAATACTCCTAGTGTATGATTGTGTAATGGAAAGTGATTTGTTATTGTAGGAAAGTAAACACATGTTACTTAGAAAAGCATTGAGCTTTTCGGTTCATATGGTTATTCAATCATGATAATGTACTATACTATGATATTTTGTAAGCAGAAATTCTTATTCAACTAAATATAATAATATATAAAAAAATAAGTCACAATCATTAAAGCTTTGCATAAATACGGACACCATCATATATAGCTACTAACTATTTAAGGAATATATGTTTCAAAAACAGTAAAAGAGGAGAGTAATGTCCCATCTTGCATCCTTGACTAGAAGATGTCCAAATTATAGTGATCGTGGCACACGCTAGCAGACAAAGTTCCACTACTAGCCGTTTTTTTATGATACGAAGTGAACAGCACAGTCAGGACGCTCGCCTGATGATAAGTGATACGCCTGAACATGACAGAGCGGCATTGAAGGAGACCCGACAACTGCTAGACAGTTATAATTATCCATTAATACTGCTCTGCGCCCGACACCCGAGACAACAGATGTTAGGTCTCTTATACCCAGTAATTTCACTAGCTACACTGCTCTCATCCCGAAACACAAAATTTACTATGCCGTTCGCAGAATAACTGTTAAACCCAAACAATTATTAAATAACACAAAACTTACAAAATGGTTTAATTAATAACTTAGAGGGACATAATAATTATGCACTCATAGTTAAATATGCAACAACTCCTAAACTGCGTTCAGTTCAGTTCAGTTCAGTTAGAATATATACTAATTTACTATTTTAAAATTACTAAGAGCTAAAAATTAAATAGGTAAACCAAGGAACAGTCAAACAAATACCCCCGTCGCATGGTACTTTTACCAATTGATTACTACATGAAAAGAAAAGTTTACGCGCCGTTTCCTATTATAAGGAAACTACAAGCTATACTTATTTGAAATACCTGCTTTCAACTATACGAGCCCACCTACGACATTAGCATAGGTAAATAGGAACCTGCTGTTTGTGTGGCTAGATTTAATCATGGTTGTTTTGAGAATTTAATTATGGTCAAACACGTACACTTGGTTACAGTGTTGTAAGATTCACGTTTTAATATTTTTAATTACATGCTTTTTTAACTTGCAATGTATGTTTGTTATACGAGCAGTTGGTTCAACCTCTACTTTTAAACTCACTCGGCCATGGGTACATTACTCTTAGTGTATGATTGTGTAATGGAGAGCGATTTGTTATTGTAGGAAAGTAAACACATGCAAAAAGCATTGAGCTTTTCGGTTCATATGGTTATTCAATCATGATAATGTACATACTATGCCATGGTATTTTGTAAGCAGAAATTCTTATTCAACTAAATATAATCAATCTTTGTTCTGGTGGAATCTTACAACTCCATTTTAAGGCACTTGCACTCAAATAATATACAATACATATGCATATAATAAAAATACAATACATCAAACACAATGATGTAAAAAGTATAGGTTCGTGATATGCTCAGAAAACAATCGAAAAAAGTGTTCCGAATGCAGTGAAAGCACATATACACATATTTCGAATGAGCGTACATTTACCTTAACTTTTGTTACGAACCGCCGAAGAGAGTATAAACTGTACTCTCTTGAGCGGTTCGTATTTGAAGCACAGATGGCGTATCTACCTTTATATATACAGGATATCATTGATCAAACATTGCTTTGTTAGGTTCATAAGCAATTGGTCAGTAGTATTTATTAACAACATTTTATAACAACATTGTTTTAGAATCAATAAACACCCGTTCATAATTTCTAACAACAATAATAACTGTTCATCTGAATAATATTTCTTGTTTAGATCTGCCTGGTCTTAAATGAGTGTCTAGTTAGTTAATATCGCTGTTCATACGACGGCTGTGGCTCGAATCCGCGTAATACGCACATATTATTGTCATCTCTTCTATCTCTCTCATATCTTCAATTTGTTGCAGTCCACCTGAACACAGGTCTCCCCCATTTTGCGCAAGATATCACGGGCCTCCGCTTTCCTCATCCAGCCTTCACCAGCGACCTTTTGCAAGTCGTCGGTCCATCGGGCCGGGCGTCTTACGTTAGACTTGCCAATACGCGGTCTCCACTCCATTATTATTATTATTATATACTTACCCGCCGATGCAACATAGTTTGACGATGACCCATCTGGTGTAATGGATGTGAAGTCCGCTACTACACCGAAGGTTACAGGTTCAGTCCCAGCAGTAGAAACACCTCTATTCATCATCACTGCATTCTTATATTGCGTATATTGTGTAAATGGAATATCTTACACAATTTTTTGATCATTAAATCAGCTCATTATGATATCCCCACCGAGGGCACGAGCCTACCCGTAATGAGTATATTGGCCTTTACCGTCCACGCGGCCAGTGCGGATAGGCCGACTTCACACACAATCTTTGAATTTCTTCGCAGGCGTGCGCAGGCTTCTCTCACAATATTTTCCTTCACCGTAAGAGCGGGTAAAGACACAATGAGCCACCGATACACTCGTCGATACGATATTTTGCTATACCATCTGAAATAAAAAATGGCTTGCTTGAAATGTATTTATTTATTAAGGAAACAAACAGCTTTCTTACAATTCATGGTACAAAATATTTTATATGGTAACACATTAGCCTTCTTAAGTTTTCCAGAAAATTGTACATGTAATACGCTAAGATATACTGGAGACAGGTTCTAAATAAAAAGTTATTTGTTATAATTACAACAAAAAATATTTAAAAAACAGACAAAAGAAATTATTAATTTTACAAGCCTGATTGTAACGGTAAATGAGCTATCTTCTCATTGAAGATATCAACATGAGAATAAGAGAATGTGCGAATCTGTAGGAATTTTACAACCATGCATTAATAGTGGTGATTATCATGCCTCTTGCTGAGTGGATTACTGTTTTCTTTATTGATACAAACGTCGCTATAACTCACACTTTATATAACGACTCAAAAGTAAAATGTAACATTTTTTCATTCATGACGATTCAAAACTGCCGTAGTTTGCCGAACATTCACTTGGCTTTATCTAGTTTTCCAAAAAGTTGATATTTTTTCCCACTTAATGTACATGTAAGGTCACGATTCCGTCTGGTGGCTAGGCTAAATTAAGCCACTCATTAGTCCATTGCAAAAAGTGATTAAGGTTATTAGTAAAATCACATTACGGCTTAAATGGCAGCTGTATACCCTTTTACAAGGGACTGTTGAACTCTTCATCGAAAGCCCTTTTGCCCTTTTTGAAAAATCTGCTATGATATAAATATGGTTATAGGTTACAAATATTTTTCAATATTTGTACAAGACGCTCACCTGGTGAAAGTATTATGCCCACAGACATCCGAATATACAATTAGACTGGACAAGCCGCTAAGTTTATAGGCAGTCCCAGGTCTCAATTTCTTTTCTTTTACCTGTGAAAAGTTATTATATTCTTGGTAATTTACTGATCATTGCGATGATGGCATGTTACAAATGATCACAGGATGATATAGTTTGGAAAAATACGTAATTTCTCTAATATTCGTGCGTCTTGACTCGTCTTCACGAGCTTAAACTGGCAGCCAGTGTATGCTCGTTGAGCTTACATTTGTCGCACTTTAAACGCGGCTTGCCCCATCTCCTGTATTGGGAAATCTGTGATTATGCCTAACCATGACAGAGTGGCATTGAAGGAGACCAACAACTGATAGACAGTTATTATCCTCCATCAATTCCGCACTGCTCCCGTCACCCGAGACAACATTGATACATCTTCTTGTACCCGGTAATTTGACTATCTAGTGCCGTCATCTCCGAAACAAAAGCTAGTATAACTCCTGTTTCACGGGAACGATATCTGGCACTGCGGTGTACCTACTAGACTACTAGTACCTGAGTCTACCACTAGTAATAACCATGCTTCTTTCAATACTTCATTTTCCAGATAACAAGGTGTAAGTTATCCAATAACCACACATGACCCAGTTAATAAGTAATAGATATGTTTAGAAAAAGTATGACCAAGGTATAATTTCTAGTCCGGTGTTAAGTTACGTGAGAGAAAATATTCGACCCAGTGATTTGGCTCACATGTTCAGTCATCATCATCAGCTCATTAAACGTCCCGACCGAGGGGCACGAGCCTACCCGTATAGGGTGATTAGGCCTTAGTCGTCCACGCGGACCCAGTGCGGGTTGGACGACACATGTTCAGTCACTTAGAAATTATTTTGATATATTTATAGTTTGGGAATTAAATTCCCAAACTTAAAGAAATTTAGTTTCTTACAGTCTTCTCATTATAGTGGTCTGCGTTCATCTTTAAAACTTAATCTTGCTTTTCCTTCTCATTCTTCCCATTCATTTACCCAGTCTTTGCTGTTCAATCCCTTCGACTGTGGAACTCTGCCAATGTCCATTCGTCAGTCTCCTTCTCTAACTGTTTTCAAAAGTCGCGTAAAAGAATTTTACCTTTCAATTAAACTTTTTTTTTTATATTTTTATTTATGAATGTATCATATTATTATGTATGTTATATTCCTTATACCTTATACCTTAATTTATTAATATAAGCTTATCTATTTGTTTTCATATCAATAATATAAATGTATTAGATATTTTATTTATGTGTAGAGTAATATATAATATGATATATATATGTATTTATATTTAAATATATTTTTTATGTTTATTTATATTTTATATGTGTATATATGTTAATGTTGTAATATAATTATGTATTTATAAGTTGAATTAAGCTTTTCTTACTTTGCACTGTCTTGCCCTTTTATGTTGTTAATTTTCTATGTTTGTAAGGTGTAAGGCTGAGAGCCATAAAGAATCATATCTATCTATCTAAATATAGTCATTCACACAACTCCATCTAGCCCCAAGTTAAGCGTGAAGCCTGTATTATGGGTACTAAACAACGGATAAACATACTTATATATATATTTATAAATACATACATATTGTACAAAGAAAACAGACCAGACCATTACAAACAGACATGTTCACGCACACAAAATGTTTGTACTGCCCGGGGATCGAACCTGGAACCCTTGGTGTTGCAGCCGACGTCTCACCCGCAATACAAATTATTAATTAACATTAAAAATATATATTTTAATAATAAATAATAAACAATCCAATGCCATAGTCTAGTATCGTAGTTTCCATATATTTACAATAGTCTTTACACCTGGAATAGTCTTTACAAATGGTGGGAGTCATCATGGGTTGTATCGTATTGTGCATTCTGTGATGGCATGACATTGACATCGGTACTTGCCGGGAATTGAACCTGCACACATCAGATCGGAAGGCAACAGTCCTCACCAATGAGCCACCGACGCTCCTTGATTATGTTTATTTAAAAATCCAGATCCAAAAACCACGTAAACTGTAATGAAAGTAAGTGCACGTAATTATCTTTCGAACTTCTCACTTTCGAGTGGAAATCGATACGTATCGAGTATTCACGGATAATCGGCGGCTCTAACCCGTGGTTAGGTCACGGTTGGTTAATCGACGATTAGCTATAATTGACGTAATATGGAGCTTCGAGGCTTGACACTGACAGTAATTAAATATATCTAAGTGGTAGACTCGATACTAAGTCGTCTAGGTAGGTACCACCGCAGTGCCATATATCATCCCGTGAAACAGGAGTGTTTTGCACTTGTGTTTCGGGATGAGGCACTGTAGCTAGTGAAATTACCGGGTATAAGAGACCTAACAGTTGTTGTCTCGGTGACGGGCGCAGCGCATTGATGGAGAATAATAACTGTCTATCAGTTGTTGGTCTCCTTTAATGCCGCTTTGTCATGGTCTGGCGTATCACTTACCATCATGTGAGTCTAGTTCGTCTTGTACACATATAACATAAAAATAATAATAATAATATCCACTGATATTCAAACAGCGCCATCTAGCCCCAAGTTAAGCCTAAAGCTTGTATTACGGGTACTAAACAACAGATAAACTTTTATAGTTTTTATATACATACATATTTTACATAGTAAACACCTAGGCCAATACAAACTATCATGTTTATGCACACAAATTTGTAATACCGGGGATCGAACTCGGAACCCTTGGGGAGTAGCAGACAACCATTGCAACAAATGGATCTTCAAATTGCGTTTAGTTACCAATCTGTCCATCAGCTATCCAATTTAATTGATTTTATGATAATATATATACATATTTATTATACCTACAGTACAAACAACCGTACCGTACAAAGAACCTACATTGTTACATTAAATACAAAAATCATACAAAATCAGTAATCATGCCACAATGCACAACCACTTACAGGCAAACATAACATGCAGTTATTTAACAGTACTAGTTTTTAAATATAATTCTTTATCTTAGGGATAGAGCGTCGTGTTCAGTGTGGACTGTCGCCTTCCTACCGGGAGGGCTGAGGTTCAAATCCCGTCACGTACCAATGTATTTTCGAATTTTCGAAAAATATATGTACGTTATCCGACGCTCTTACGGTGAAGGAAAACATCGTGAGGAAACCTTCATCACGCCTGCGAAGAGATTCGAGTTGTGTGTGAAGTCGTCCAATCCGCACTGGGCCCGCGTGGACGACTAAGGCCTAATCACCCTATACGGGTACGCTCTGCCCTCGTGGGGACGTTTAATGAGCTGATGATATGATGATTAGAGATACAATCAGTAATGAAGTTATTCGTAAAAGAACAAAGTTACCGACATAGCTCACCCGATCAGGTATGTAACGAATCCGATAGCATTGAAGCAGACGAGTGTGTGTTCTGAGTATTCATAAATGAACTATCTGGTACATTGCAAAGCAACTCTATAGAGATAAAAAAAATTGGCCAGGCGCGAGTCGGAATCCCGTCCTTAGGCATCTACTACAGCTTTAATATGAAAAATATGGTTCACCATTATGACGTATAAAGAAAACTACACACCATAAATCGTTCAAACTAAATTTCGTTGTTAGATTTTATGGTCATGTACATCATATATTTCTGGAAGAGATCGCTCCAAGCGATAAGGCGCCTGAATTGCATTATTCCCTTCATTGTTGTTAATGTATATGTATTTTTTGGTGTGCAATAAAGAATCATATCTATTTTTTTAATTTTATCCACCCTATAGTTTAGAAATTAGAGGGGGGGGACAGATTTTTTTTCAACTTTGGAAGTGTCTCTCACGCAAACTATTCAATTTATAAAAAAATTAGATTAAAAGCTTTAATATCATTTTTTAAGAGCTACACATTGATACCCTACACGGGGGGGTACAATGAAAAAAAGTTTTTTGAGTGTCTGTTCAATGTATGGGGAATCCCAAAACATATTAGGTTTTTTCAAGTTTTTTATAAAAACCTAATAGCGGTTCACAGAATACAAAGTTTGAATTGTGTAGTGCTTATAAAGGAGTTGTGTTATTCGGACGGACGGACAGACAGACTTGACGAATCTATAAGGGTTCAGTTTTTTGTCATTTGGCTACGAAACCCTAAAAACGACGAAACACTTCAAGAAAAGTGGGTAGTGCTTAAGACTAATATCTAGTTAACGGTTCCTAAAGCTAAACTCTAGAACACTAGCCTGGCAGCGTTCATTCATTGCGCTTAAAACTAAAACTGCTGTTGTATTCTTACTTACAAGTTACAATGTGTTCCAAACAATACCACACTTAAACAATAATTACACACATTTAACAGTACCCCAAAAAATAATCCTACGTAATCCGAAATATATTTTATATAGAACAAAAGTATATAATCCGTGTAGGTTGGAACGTATCTAGTGAAAGTGTCGCACTATGACATAATGGCTGTGTTTATGGCTTTGAAAGTTACGATATAAAACGGTATTGTAGAAGTTTACGGAATGCCTGATCCATATCTTTTTATGCCATATAACTTACTTTTAAAATGTCTAACTATAAATACTGTGTGTATATTTGTAATATTACAAATATACACAATTATTTTTACAAAGGATAATCTACGGACATTCACAAAGGGCCATCTACTCCCAAAATAAGCATTAGCCTGTAATATACGAATAAAAACTGAACAACGGATAAACATACTTTTTTTGTAAATATATACATCTATATAGAAAAAACCCAGGCCAAAACAAACAGACATGTCCATGCTCACAAATGTTTGTTCTGCCCGGGGATTGAACGCGGAAAGTTTGGTGTAATAGCTGACGTCTCAACCATTACACCAGATGGGTCGTCAAATAATGAATGCCAAAACATATTGTTTCACTATCTATACCAATAAGTATTGTATTTGTAATTATTAAGAGCGTCGGTGGCTCAATGGTGTGAACTGTCGCCCTCCTACCGGGAGGGCTGAGATTCAAATCCCACCACGTACCAATGTGTTTTCGAATTTTCGAAAAATATATGTACGTTATCCGACGCTCTTACGGTGGAGGAAAACATCGTGAGGAAACCTGCGCACGCCTGCGAAGAGATTCAAAGGTTGTGCGTGAAGTCGTCTAACCCGCACTGGGCCCGCGTAGACGACTAAGGCCTAATTACTCTGTACGGATAGGCGTGCCCCTCGGTGGGGACGTTTAATGAGCTGATGATGATGAGTAAATTATTAAATAAAAGTTTACAAACTACCAAAATATATCATTTATAAATGTTCTTATATTTGTACTAGTAAATTGTTATAATAGCTTCATTTATTTTCACTGACCTTTAACTAACAAATTAGACTTTATCCTACGATTTTACATGCGTATGAAGGAGCTATAATAGTATAAAATATTTCTGTTCATCATCATCATCGGCCCATAACATCCCATTTTGCACGTATTAATGAGAGTGGTCTTTGGGAATTTTTTTCTATTGTGTTTTGAGTTTTTGAGTCTTAGCAAAGAACTCTTACGGTGACGAAAAACATCGCCAGGAAAACTGCGTACGCGTGCGATTCAAAGGTTGTGCGTAAAGTCGGCCAGTCTGTACTGGACCCGCTTGACGACTAAGGCCTAGACACATTTTACTGGTAGACTCGTGCCCCTCGGTGGCGACGTTTAATGAGTTGATAATGATGATGATGATCAAATATAAAAACTTTTAAAATTGTATTTTTACGTTTAGTGAGAGACGAAAAAACCACTACAAAATATGTTGTTTGTATATTCCTAATCCCGTTAGCTTTAAACCTTTCAACAACTTTTGGTTTAAATAGTTGTTTAGGTTGCGACCGCAAAATGAAATAACTTTTGCCAGAAGTCTTAACACAGTTTCCCTCACAGATTTCCTAATACAGGAGATGGGGCAAGCCGCGTTTAAGTGCGACAAATGTAAGCTCAACGAGCATACACTGGCTGCCAGTTTACGCTCTGTCAGACGAGTCAAGACGCACGAATATTAGAAGAAATTATCGTTTTTACCCAAAATGCCATCCTGTGCAATTGTAACATGCCATCATCGCAATGAATCAGTAAATTTACCAAGAAATATAATAACTTTTCACAGGTAAGAACCGAAAAGAAATTGCGATACTGGGACTGCCTATAAACTTGGCGGCTTGTCCAGTCTAATTGTATATTCGGATGTCTGTGGTTTCCCTATTACGAGGTCAGGAGATAACTGTTAGTTATTTGATGCATTCATTTATTTATAAAAACGTACTTTTTTGTATCGTCATACCCACGGGAAAAGGGGTGGGGACAATTGTATTCTTATCTGCCATCTTCAACATACGGCATTGATTAACCTAATATTTACTTAACTGCAGGCGTAATGTTATGATTACTTAGAATAGTTATCATATTAGCTCTGATACGACGCCACTGAGAGGCACGAACCTACCCGTAAAGGGTGATTAGGCCTTAGTTATACCACGCGGGCCCAGTGCGGATTGGCCAACTTCACGCACAACCAATTTATTCGTAGAACCGTACCGAACGCGGTCGCGGTTTTAATAATAGTCTATATATATACGCGATAAAAGTCTATATATTTTTGAAAATCGAAAAAACATTGGTATGTGGCGAGATTTGAACCTGCACCCTCCAGATCGGAAGGACACACCAATGAGCCACCGACGCTGACCTATTTAGTGCTCGCTTTCGAAACAAATGAACGAAAGCATAAATGCAAGATAAAAAAGTTAGATTGACATGTCGAAAGTTAAATTAGTTGAGAGTAAAAGTACCTCAGACAACAATTTCCATTCACTGTTAATTTCCTTGACTAGCATATTGTGCATTAATCATGTTTTTTAAATACTCTCACAGTGCAACAGATGAAGGTAATCATGGGAAGTGGATTGAACTTTCTGTTAAGTTCCATGTATTCAGTTCCGAACGCATTATTGGAAACCGTTATTTGTTTAATAAGACAACTAAATTCTGGCGATTGTTCCGTAATGTGCATAACACCTATAGGCATGCGTTTGACGCCGCCTTGCCTGGTGTTAAGCACAGTCGATGCGCCTAGGATGGCACGCTGACCTTTTTTATGTGATAGGTGTACAGGACGGTCTGGGCGCTCACCCGATGGCAAGTGATACGCCTAACCATGACAGAGCGCCATTGAAGGAGACCAACAACTGATAGATAGTTATTATCCTCCATCAATGCTGCACTGCGCGTGACATCAGAGATAACAGATTTTAGGTCTCTTATAGCCGGTAATTGCACTCGCTACAGTACCCTCATCCCGAAACACAAAAGTGCATAGCACTCCTGTTTCGCGGGACAATATCTGGTACTGCAGTGGTTCCCACCTAGACGACTCAGTACCGAGTCTACTACCTGGTGACCTAGATGAAACCTATTTACCATTGATTAAAACTCGAACTTTTCGTGAAACAGACTCCGGTAGCGATTTTCACATCTTAAAACAATCCGTACAACACTTTGGAATATCCAAATATGTTATCTTGGGTGTCGGGCGCAGTGCGGCATTGTTGGAGAATAATTACTGTCCATCAGTTATTAGTCTCCTTCAATTCCGCTCTGTCATGGTCAGAATCACTTACCATCAGGTGAGCGACTTGACCGTCTTGTACACTTTAACATAAAAAAATCATTGCAGTCGACATCTTTCGTGAATACTATTTGTTATAATATTTATGTCACATTTGTTTGTGTTTTATCTGTGCTCTAACTTTTCTCTGTTTTTACATTAGATTATTTTCACATAAAAAACTAATCGATTCCATTAAATATTAATACTATACGTTACTTATAAAAACTAATCAATAAAGTCAAAGGAAAAGCGTGTCCCAGCTAACCAGTTATACACGGAAGTAACAATTCTAAACGGAAGGAACCGGGTTTGAATACGCTCACCGCCTTCATAACCACATTGATTACGTCGACGGTAGTCATCTCCAGTTCTACTGTTTAGTTGTATTAATTCCGATTAGGTAATTTCATATTTATTTTGATTAACTTTACGACTCATTTTCGTACTGACACCTTCAATTTGCAAACTTGCTTAAAACGTGAACCGACAGTAACGACTACATACTTTAAACACTAAATGTTTGATTGTATGTTTGATGGCATTAAAAAGCTCCGAAACAACTGATTCGTTATGAAAAATAATTCATCAAATCTGTTATTTATTTTATTGGCTAAACAACACAGAGAAACAGAGCAACAGCAAACATGTGTGACATTATGTTTTACAAATAGGTACACGAAAAGGAAGGCAGAGAACAAATGAGAAAATAAAGAAAAATAAAATTGATAAAAAACAGCACAGTCCGTATAGCTGTTTATTATAGATAAATAATAAATATCCACTGACATACATCTTGTAGTTAGGGCACTAAACAATAACTGATAACATACTTATATGCTTTTTTCTCTAAATACATACATGTTATACATAGAAACAATCAGACTATTCCAAACATACATGTTCATACACACAAATATTTGTAATGCCCGGAGATCGAACCCGCAACCCTTGGTATAGTAGCCGACGTCTCGACCATTACACCACATGGGTCGTCAGATGATGATATTGTAAAGGATATTAGAATCGTAAACTGAAATTATAATGAATACATCACAGTTTCAACTCATTCATATAACTTCCACGTGCTAACCCCCTCGAGAAAACTTCACCTTTTATATAAGACATCATACAATTATTTTTCCAATCTCGTATTCACCAGTCGTTGTGACCTGTGGGACTCTATTAACATAATAGACAGGGAAAGTTGACTGTATGCGATGTTTAGTTGCCAAACGATGAAAAATGATGAGTAATCATGAAAGCGATGGGCCAAATGACCGATGGACTAAAGTCAAAGTGTTTGAACTGTATGGTACTTACTCTCTAATGTTTTCATTTGTGACGTATTATTATAATAGAATCTTTTAATTGAGATAAAGATCAGATAAACCCTCATTGATTGCCGGGCAATAACTCCAGATAAATTATTGTCTTTTGTTTTTCTCATAAGAAGTTCATCATCACATCACATCATCATCACCAAAAGAAACTGTTTCGTAAACAAAAATAAAATTAAAGATGGTAAATACGGGCAAAGGGTATTAGTTAATACAAATAGTTATTAATTTTGCATGAAAGGCTTGTAGAATTTTTGAAAGCCTTAATTTATTTTTGCTAAACTTCAAAATGTGTATGGATATTAATACAGTTTGTTTACTTACACATTACTGAGGTGACAATAGTACGAATTCTTGACGTGTACATTATTTACTGATCACTCATTTCAATATCAGGTTCTTAGATAATCAATTAACTGACTGCACAATCTCACCCATCAATTAAGAGCGTCGGTGGCTCAGTGGTGTGGACTGTCGCCTTCCTACCGGGAGGGCTGAGGTTCAAATCCCACGTACCAATGTATTTTCGAATTTTCAAAAATATATGTACGTTATCCGACGCTCTTACGGTGAAGGAAAACATCGTGAGGAAACCTTCATGCACGCCTGCGAAGAGATTCGAAGGTTGTGCGTGAAGTCGTCCAATCCTCTGAGCCCGCGTGGACGACTAAGGCCTAATCACCCTATACGGGTAGGCTCGTGCCCCTCGGTGGGGCGTTTAATGAGCTGATGATGATGATGATGATGATGACAATCTCACCCAAAAAGTGTCTGCGGCAAAATTCTGCCCAACGCGTATTTCATTCATAATCACGTTGCTCGTTATATTTAATAGTTAATTTATTGTTTATCTAAGGTCAGGTTTAACAAAGGTTTTGACGTATTGATTAAAATTTTTAATACCGCATATAAAGTTCGCACAATAAATAAATACATTGCCCGACTGAGACTGGACTTTTATTCAAAATTGCTTATCTAAACAACGAATGCTTTTTTAGTATGAAACGTATTTATTACTATTAAGTGTTTTATAACACCTAAGGTATTGCAGGAAAACATTAACAACACCCAAGGTGTCAGTATCAATACTTCTATAATATGTAATGCGAAGAAATCGGCGCAGGCGCACCAATACATCAGCACAATACTTTCATCGCCAATTAGCGGGACGGCCCGGCACGCCATCTTTGAGATGTTTCTCGCGCAAGCACTGATTTATGAACAAGTGATATATCGTAACAGAAAATCTTAAGTCTTGCGCAGTTTTGCCGACAAACTTGTGAATAAACATGTTTAACCTGATTGCCGCTGATTGCCGGGAATCCAGACACAATAGAAAATCTATTGTGTCTGGCGCCAATGGTGGTCAAAGGGTTAAACTCGAAATGCAAGCCGCAGTATCATTTGTCCATGGACAATACCATTAATGGCACTTTTTAATCCCATTTGTACTATTGTAACCCTTTAATTCGAAGTCAAACATGTTGCCATATTACTCATGAATGACGACCCATGTTGTTTTTTTTCTAATCACATATTATATATTTCATTTAAAATCAATTAATATACAAGACAAGCTCAAATTTAATATATATATATATATATATGTATATAATATCTATCTATACGAATAATTATAACTGATTGTATTGGTTTTATGTGCTTTATAATAAACAAGGTGGCGCTGTGCTGTATCTGTAGACATTTATCTGTATGTGTACTTAGATTCTAGAATGTACTAATTCTAAATCATTAAGGATTTTGTAATTGATATCTTGTTTATTTAATTTCAGATAACTGTAACAGCATCATATGCCAGCGCCGAAGAAACCAAACAAAAAACAGATATAGCAGTTAACAAACCACGAAAACTCATAAAGAGGGATGCAGCGTTATTCATAGACAATTTTGCTATAGAACCTGTGTATACGCATAAACCCAAAGTTATTTACCGAAGAGTTTCAAGACATAGATATGGCTCACGCAAACCAAAGCACGGACCACCAAGACCTAAATATGGTCCTCCGCCAAAGCAGAGGAAACCGGCAAAGAAATTCAGGAAACCAATGAGTAACAAATATGGCCCCCCAAGTCATAAAAAGAAGACACCAAAACCCAGATATGGCCCGCCGAAACGCCCAACCAACAAGACTGTATACGGCCCACCCAAAAAAAATCCAGCGCACTATCACACATCAGAACCTGCAGGATTTGCAGAGCCCCAGTCGATTACGAAAATCAAGATCCTTTACAATTTAATGACGTTCTTCCACTTGACTCGTATGGTGCCCCGTTAAAACCCACGCTTTCCGATATCTACCCATCTTCACCTAGCTTCAGTGAAAGTACTACACACTTTGACAATCAAGACTTTACAGGCTTTGGCCAAGAGTACCAGTCGTGGCAAAACTATCAGAACGGCAACGGGGATCACACATATGCCTACTCGAAAAAAAGACCGCTTTTCGCAAAACCTGACGATGTGTTTAATGTTCCCGAGCCGTCAATAGACGAAGAAGATTTCAACATTAAATCGTACTCAGACGTATACAATTATCAAAATTTCAATGATCCCCAATACTTGCGCCGCAAGAAGAAGCCTCAGTACTTCTCGGACACACGTAAAAAGGTCAACAAACATTGGAAAGCTCCAAAACTAAGACCAGATCATCTGAAATTGGAACCCGAGGAAGAAATATTAGTAGGTGGGCAATATGCTGAGCCCCCGGCTAGATATGTACCTAAATTTCAACCAAGTGCTCCAATGTTTACTGGAGATGATGATTTTAATCCTCCCCAAACATTCTTAGATCCGGAAGTGGCGGCATCCGCTACTATATCCCCATATGTTAACTATAAGCACATTTAGTAATATGGCATTTAGTCCGCAGACTTGAATGATGCATTCAGTATAGTTGACAAATAATGTAAACTATTTATTAAGAAAACTGAAATTAGTAAGATATACCCAGTTTCATGTTTCAACTTGATAAATTACGAGCTAACCTTCTATTATGTACAAAATAACAGTTTTACGATTTAATACATCGATGATTTTCAAGTATTTCGGCAAATACAACTTGTGCAATATTTTTGAACCTGTTGACTAGGAAGTATTGACTGAAATGTATATTTAATTAAGTAATTATAATAAATTATTCGATATTAAATGGTTTTTATTAATATTCATAAAACAAACTGTTGAGACCCCCCTCACAAGAATCCGCTAGATTAGAGTTTTAAGAAAAACAATAACATGGCGTAAAATATAACAATAAATCTGCTTTAGAAATCATCCTATTTATTGACTTCAAGCAATTAGAATTATTTATACTTGGTTTTCATTGATATAATTTACAGGATGTATAAAGGAAACACATTTTTATGTCCAAACTATATTATCAGAAGCTTATACGATATTTATCAAAAAGCTTAAATGACACATCTTAACACATGTAATTACAAAACTAAGTAAATTAATTATATCTAAAACGCTTCATCCACTCTGTAGTGATAAAGTGCACAATATCCACGGGTAAATAAATATGAAACCTTACCGAATGCTTGAATGGCTACAAAAAAACTTAAAATTATAATCTGCCTTTAGTTACATGCGTGATTTCCTTTAGATCAGTGTGTTTCTTTCGTCGAGCATTACCGCAGGCTGCTCTTGCAGCTTCGCAGGCGCAGTGGGCGGCCTGCTTTGTCGCCGAGCATTCTGCGCATGCGCACTGCAGCTTATGTTGCAGGTGCGCTAGCCTCGCTCTCGCTTCTGACAGGTTGTGGCATTTCTCCTGCAGGCCAAACTTGGTCTTCTCGAGAACACAATGCGCAGACTTTTCCAGCTGCGCAGACAGTTGGGTTGCTTGCATCATCAGCTTGTGCTAGGAAATGATTTGAGAGAATAGCATAAGGTGTTATTTAAGTATCAAATTGCAGTAAGATCGTCGAATAAATTTAGTTACGGCCATTGTTTAAACTACTAAATTAATCCTTTGAAATAAATTCTCGAATTTATATATCGCCTACCAACGATAAATTATTAATAGATGATCTTTTCATATGAAATCTAACCTCAAGAATCACCTAGTTTATACTTATAATTAGATTCTTATTTTTGAATCTGGAAATAATTAAAACTGCAATTACAGGGAACAACACTTTTATTGATCAAAAAGTTGGTACTCTACTGTTAATCCACCATTCTTTTAATTTGAACAATGTAACTTATCGTTTTTTGCCGGAACTAAAACATGATATTGTTCCCGAAAGTTGTTTTAAACAAACTGGTGCACATGCTAGTAATCCAGCAGCAAGAATAAAACTACATAGCGACATACAAATCATTTTGACGTTCTTCAAAATTTTCCTTCAATCTTCAAAATTCGCAGTTATCCCTTAAAAGAAAGAGAAACAATGTTTTACGAAGTGTTTAGATCTTGGATTAGATCGTCTTCAACATTACTACCAGTATGATCTCGACAAAGCGTAATATGGTAGTACCGCTTTTACTTCGATTGAATTTTAACTGTAAACTTTGATTTCATTTCTGTAAAAACTACCGGTAGAATTGTTGAAGAGAATCCTAAGTAAAGCATGAATATTAAGATGGGAAATATTTTTTTTTCATTTATCTTATCAGCCATGCGTTCGGTTTTGCCAACAGGTTCAATACGTATTGTAGCACCAGATTCGCTGGTAGCAAATTGTCAGCAGCAGGTTAGCGAATTTATTGTTTCAAAAATTAATGATTCAATCTTTTTATCCTAGTAGATACGAGTATCTCTTCATAATCTCCTTAAACTGTGCTGTGCAGAAAGGCCCGCCTTAGGCGTTTAGGCTAATGATGAACAAGATGCAAAAACCTAAGCTTGCAGTATTCCTTACAATTGATTACGGATATTCTGCAGGTTTCCAATAAACAATAATTGCAAACAAAACTAAGTTATTCAAAATTATTAGTATTGGTGGTCAGATTGTTTCATATAATAGTTACCTGCGCAGCTTGCTGAGCAGCTTGCACGGCTGCATTCACTGTGCTCTGTTGTTGGTGAACAGCAGCTGTATTCTCAGCGACAACAGCCTCAGCCTCTTTCACTCTTGCTGGAGCTGTTCCACGACTGCCTGCTTGCCGCTAGAGCGCTTCTGCCGCCTTCGCAGCTTGCAATGCCTTTTCTGCTAGTTGAGTTTTGACCTTGAAAGACAACCATGAGAACTTTATTAATAGTTAATGTTGATAGTGGTTCTTTTAATTTCAGTATTACAAGAAAGTATTTAATGAGAATAATCTGGTATTAATTGTTTTAATTAATTCATCCCAATAAATAAATAGAAATCCTGTCAGAAAAGTTATGTTATTGAAATAAAGGAGTTTATTTATTCGAGTGTACTAACACTATACTAATATTGCCATGATTCTTTCAACAGGCGCTATTTTCAACTTCCTATCCTATCCTATTCAACCTATCGCAGTCCACTGCTGGACATAGGTTCCCCATTTCGCGCCAGATATCCGGTCTCCGCTTTCCATCTTTTCAACTTACTTTTTGTCAATTTGTCAAAGATATTGCACTAAAAATATGGAGTTATTAAAGAAATGGGTCGTCCGTATTTGTATTTCATGCTCAGGATACTAAATTCGTAAGAAAAAATTTTACCATATGAGCCGCCTGCGCGCCAGCTGCGTTTTGAGCGGCTTGAGCTGCTTTAGCTTCTGCGGCAGCTTTTTGTGCTATACTCGTTGCGCACTTTCCTTTGCAATCCCGAGTCGCCTCTCTCACTTTATTATCTTTCTTATCTAACTGCAGCTGCTGTAGCTGTGGCAACTTATCGGCAGCCCTCCTCTCCGGGAATCCCCAAACTGTCACTCCCCCAACGTCAGTAACACGAAACTAATAGTCTCATCTAACTCACTTTCTGTATCTAAAATATAAACTGTAATGGCATAAGTATATTGCTAGTACCTAAAAACTACATAAATCAAAGGAATTATAGAACGGCGGATAAAATTTTGCTCAAGATCGACACAAACAAAGCACTATCAACTGCTATGTCAGGATGACATTAAAAGTTCTAAATTGAAAATATAGACGGATGTTATGTCACGTTTTGCAACTTAGTGGAATTTAGTATTTAAAGGAATTCTGAGGTCAATCCTTTTAGCATCTTCATAATATGTGAAATCGGCTAATAAAGTTAAATTTAGCTTTCTAAACTTTCCATTCTAAATTTTATGACGAACTCAAATTTGGTCTAAATGCTTCTGGTTGCAAGAAATAATAACTGACAAAAAGAATTATACATTCAAATAATGACAGTGTCACGATTTAAAAATTCTGTCAAGTATGTTTTATTGGTCAGATTTTATGTAAAATATGAGATCAAAACCAGAGGCCATTGTTTAAAATAAATATGTTATTTTACGTCCTGTGCAGCTTTCTTCAAAAGTGAGGTCTAGAGGCACACCTCATAAAGAAAGTGCATAGGAGTGTTACCCAAAATCAGCGAGTTTGACAGGTCAGCTTACTATGACTAGGCTTTTCATATAACTTCAAAATGCAAAAATGTTTTAGTCTTTCCATTTTGACGAATAATTTTGACAAACTTGATGTAGGTTAAATAAATTCTGCAGGAAAGTTTTATGCATATATTCCCAAATGTTTATTATTTTAGTAAATATATTAAATACAATAATAAGAACAATAATAAGATACTTGAGATTGATTTTTATCGCATTTCATAAGCCATTTTTTTGTTCAAAATTAGCGCAAATTTTCAAAAGTCTTTTACTTTGTATAATGTTTTCAGATTATAAAGCAGCATACCTGCTTATCAAACGAGACCGGACGAATTGCAAGGTGGCAATCGCATCTTCAGGACCTTGTAAAAGATGATTTGCCTCTCACTCTATGCCCTGATCGCCTCTGCAACGTTACTGGCGTGCGTTCCTGTCTGCTACAGACAACTTGAAATGCACAAATTTGTCAAGTGCCTCAAGAAGTGAGTCTCCACCGATATGATAATCTGTATGAGCTGCATGACGGCACTCATAGCGATCGGCTGTGTTTCCTGTGGCCCCATTATCCTTGATACCTACTGGCCCTTTAAAAAGAAATGCTGTGAAAAAAAGTGGATTCACCGTCGACAATCTGCAATAGTCCGTGTTGCCCCAAACGTTCCATGGAATGATATTTGGTGTGTCCGTTATGTTTGAGTAATATATAAAAAATAAAAAATTGCATTAGTTTTATTTCAAAATCATCAAATATCAACGCATAGCCTAGGCCTCTACTAACAGACTAATGCTAATCTTGCCGTGGCTATGAGGAGTTTGGTCATCTAACTTTCATTATGATAAGAATAAAGGTTCAGCGTTCACTTTGAGTCACAGATACTTTCAGTCCTGTCTCATAACCGTCATGTAAAGAAGCATTTTTTTGGATACCAGACTCACGTTCGTTATTAGCTGAATCTCGTTGAGGAGAAGTCCGGGGACGAACTTATCAACTCCATGCGTTTCGACTAATTTTTGCTATAGTATCTTTGGAAATGCTTATCAAAACTAGCTTACAAATTAGCTTACAAATTCAGTCTTCGGAGATTGGACGTAATTTCAGCTAATTTCCTAAAATGAGGAATGCCCTTACTCCTTAAAGTGGTGTATTCCAGCGTCTTTAGATTCTTTTGCTTTTAATGTTAAGTTAAATAGAGACAAAATAAATATTCCATCGAGACATACATGATAGCTAATATGAACATAATCATTTTGGATTTGTTATATTTCCTATAGTGAATAAGGAATTAATGACAAACACTTTTTCGCCATCATCATCATAACAGCCATATTACATCCACTGCTGAACATTGGGCTCCCTCCAAAATCTTCATCTCCCCCTGTTGGGGGGGCTATTTGCAACCAACGACCACCGGCGACCTCGCCGGCGACACATCTCAAGACAAGACATACAACCTATTACAGACCATGGGTCCTTGGGCAAACGAGGCCAAATTGTTTTTAAAAGATCTGTCAGTACGTTTGACTGAGGCTACAGGGGACTCCAGAGCCGGCAGCTTCCTTGGTCAAAGAATAAGCATTGCTATTCAGCGCGGGAATGCTGCCAGTGTTTTGGGAACTCTGCTCGGTCAGACGTACTTTTTGATTTTGTTAAATATATAATATTTCATTTAGTATTTATATTTTCAATAATAATTAATTTTGTTACTAAGATTTTTATATTGAATTTATTTCTTTGGTTTATTAAATTAAATGATTTAGTTTACCTATTTAATGAAAAGTGTTAAAACTTTTTGATTTCTTCTATAACGCTCACTGGGTCATAATATTGGTGACAGTATTTTGAATAACGAAGATGTTTTCATCTTTTGGTGTCTGTTTGTCGATGTATACTTAACTGCAAATTATTTCATCATAAAACAATATGAGTGTGAAATTTTTGTGGAATTGCGCTAAGATAATCTTGATCTCAGGACTGTCTTTCGGCGTGTAATTTAGCGGATCCCCGAAATCTGGACAAACAGGAGTTTCCGAATCAATGTTAGTATATAGATGACATGGCTTTTGGTTTAGCGAAAAGTTTTTTGAATGTCGTTATTACCATGTTCACCGTCCAATCCGCGTATATCGGGTTTATTTTATAGGCTTAATACTGCGCTGTCAGTGTCAAAAATAATTCTACAAGTTTCTAAAAGATAAGCATATTCTTTTGTTAATCTTCTTTATTAAATTTATCGTTTGCCAATTCTACTTAAATTTTTGTTTCAGAGCATATGTTCTGCAACTTCCTATTGGAGATAATACTAGGCGCAGCATTATTTGCGTGCGTCCCGTGGTACAAATCTACGCTGTTCAGAATAATGTGTGATTGCCCCAATTCGTCCATATGTCCAGATTGCGGGCCTGCTTATTAACCCATTGAACGCCGGGAATCCAGATACAATAGAAAATCTATTGTGTCTGGCGCTTTTAGGCGTCATTGGCGGTCAAAGGGTTAAACTGTAAGCTAATAATTTAGAAGACTTGTATTGAAACCTCAGCATGAGCTAATCTATTGTTAAAGTGTTACAAAATTAAGCTTTAGAATGATTTGCCTTAGCTGTTATTCAGCCATAGCTTTACTAGGTGTATTGCTATGTGGACCTGTTTTATGTGAGAAAAATTAATTGCATGAATAACACAGGCGACAAGAAAAAGAGCGTTAATCTGTAAGCTTTTAAATTAATATATGTATTTCAATTGTTTGTTTAGTTTCATTTTTATATTCAAGCACCTCGGGTTTTAATTCTACGTTTACGTTATCCTAAACTACTCGTATTATCTACTTTAAATCGTTTGCAAGATTTATAAATTTATAATAAAAATATTTGTTTCAGGTTTCGCCTCGATTCATATGATTTGTATATCGCTGCTTAGTCTAATTAGCGCTGCTGCGTTAGTCATTTGCGTTCCGTATTGTACTCAAAGTGTACTCCAGCGCAAGTGCTCCTGCCCACCGGTTCAGTTTGTCCAGACTGTGGAATCCCATACTAACTGCTAATAGTTGCATTGTTTTATAGTAAAAGTTCATATATTCAAATGATTTGCATGACTTGTGCCACGGCCGTTTTGGCTGCAGGATTAATAGCAGGTGGGCCTTTGATTTGTGAAAAATGGTTACGTTGTATCTTGAGGTCTAAAAAGTAGATCTCATCGTTTGTTAAATTTGATGCATTCATTGATCCTGAAAGGTACTTTAAATTTTGTATTAATCAATATTATTTATAATTTTATGAGACCTTTTTTTGACGAATAATAAATTATAATGTTTGTAATTGCTTTTTTTTAGTAATCCGATATTTCATCATATTTGATAAACATTATTATGGCTTTATAAATAAATGGGTAGGTTGGACCGAGAAGGGTAATTTCGACCACCATTTGTTGTTGCGGTCCCGGGCAGTACAAACATTTGTGTTCATGAAATTTCTGTTTGTAATGGTCTGGGTTCTACGTATAATATGTATGTATTTACAAAAAATGTATATCAGTATGTTGTAAAATTTCGTTTGTCTTATAATCATACAGTATCTTATATCTATCTCTTGTTTCAGATTCTATAAGGATGGCCGCATGATTTACGTATCTACTGTCGGGATAGTGGGAGCTGCTGTTGTCTTCATTTGCTTTACAGTATTCCGTCAGATTATTCCCAAGAAAACAGCGAAGATTACTGCGTCGTTAGTTCTTTCGAACAAGATACTTAATATTTTTGGAATTGTTTAAATAGGCAAAATGATTTGTATGAGTTTTGCCACTGCTGTAACAGCTGCCGGTTTAATAGTGTTTGGGCCACTGCTTTGCGAGAAATTCCTGCATTGCTTCACGAGGTCGTCTAGAAAGAGAAGTTGAATTTTTCGTCATATTTTCTGTAAGTTGCTTTCAATAGGGTGATGTAAATTTTGTGGTATGTAATAAATGAAATTTCCGAATATTAGGAAACAATTTTATTTCTACGCATCTAGAACATACACCATAATATCACTTGACTGATTCCACTAGACTAAATATAACATTGAGCTCACACGCAAGTCTACCATTACGTATCTCTTAGAAATAAATAAGTTAAGAGGTTTTATGACACTTAAATTTAGTTATTGACTAAGTTGAAGTATTTCAGCTATGTTTGGTCATTTGGGATTTGATAGCTTTCGTGGTTTTGAGGGGTCACAATAGTGACGGCTGCCTTCTTAAATCTAGAACTGAATGGTTTGCCCAAATAGCCTCATCAAGCTTTGCTATGACTGCTGTAGGAGTTTGGAAGTCTCCTACTAGCCGAGCCGTGGAAGTTGGCCTTACAACTTGGACTTTTTCATTATTAACAAATGCCACTTCTTTGTCATCATTGCTATATTTTTCTGCACTTGATCTGTAGAATCTTTTCACAGGTTGCGAGTTTGCTGCAAACACTGCTAAAGGTTCTTCTTGCAATGAATCAAGTTCGTCTGTTAGCTTTTGCTGTTTGACATCAGGACTACTAAAAGTTTCTATAGGTTGAATTTCTTGTTTTATAATTTCTACAATAGGTGATTGCACAGGTTTGCTTGTAGTCGTTGTCGTTGAAACTGTGGTGGTAGTAGGTGCTGCAGAAATGGGGAATCTAGTAGTTGGTGTGTTCTTTAGAGTCATTCTCTTCTGTGTTTTTTTCCGCAGATTCAGATGAGGTTCGATTACTATGATCCGATTTTGATTTTTTGTTTTTATCAAAGTTAAGATCAGCGTTAACAGTTACCAGTTTAAACTCTTCGCTGGACTCGTGTGAACTCTGCTTTGAGGAAATTCTTCGGGTGTTATTTTGGCTGTTATAGTTTCTCGTTGCACGGTATACTGGAGAGTTATCAGTTTCAGCCTTATGATTGTTTCTTTCATCTATAATAGGTAGTGGTGTTATTATTTGAACTCCATTATTATTATTATTTTGATCTAAGCCTGATTTGTCTTGATTTTCTAAAATTGTGATTGCTTCTTTGATGCCTTCTACGTCTTCTGGGTTTGTGGGACGCCCTGTAAAACAAAAAGTACTTACTGAATTTATCTTTCTTTCAATCACTTATAATCATCACAATACATTTTTAGATCTACTTAAGGCGGACGTGTATTTGTTCGATAAGTACAACATTAACATGTTTCAATTTTAATGCCTGATTTAGGTAATAAGTAATAGTAGTAACTTTGATAAAAAATCTTTAGTGAAATTGTATATATTATATATTTTAGTCATAAATTACATGGTTAGGTACAATATTAACTGATCAGTCAATTTGTGACATACTATTTGAAGTATATTATTATTTATAACATAATTTATACGGGCACATTTAACTAAATAAATCAATCGTACTATAAGAAGGTAACCTAAAATTAAATCGATTTTTTGTAGATAATACGATGTCTATGCCAAATTGCATACAACGGCGGATCCAGGGGAGGGGGGGGGGGGTCATGGGGGTAATGACCCCTGAGCTATTTTTAAGTTCTATACAAACGTACATTAACAAAATACCTTATAGGTTCTTAACTTGACTACTACTATATGGCCCCACCTGGCGCCTAACCTGAATCGCCCTTGATTGCATATCACTTACCATCTTCTACCTCCTTCTTGTACGATGAGAAGAAAGTCAAAGCCTTCATGAGCTGGTAACTCTTGGACACTGGAATATTGGTGTCGTAGAGTTTTCTTGTGTTTTTGCAGTCGACATAGAAACCAGTTGCACTTTAGGATGGTCTGGTCAAAAAGAGTGGACTCCGGACAAAGGAAGGACTTCATGACCAGCCCGTCGTCTGTCAGCGCGCATACGTGGAATACCTGAAAAATCAAAGAGATATTCCTCGAATTAAAACATTTACTCGAATTTCTAAGGCAAATATGGTTGTATGGGGAAAAAAGCCTCTTTATAGTATTGATCTTCAATCTGTCCAATGGTACAAATGGTACTGCTGGAAATTTTGTGACTATAAGACTTCAGTCACGCCTGATAAATACCGTTTATCAGTAGTCATCATCAGCCTATAACAGCCCCCTGCAGGGCACAGGCCTTCCAACACATCATAGTGGGGAGATTGGGCCGGAACCCACACGCGGGCCCAATGCGGATTGGTCGATGCTAACAGCTACATCCTTACAGTCGGGCCTGACGGCTAGACGTGCCTACAAAGTACGGAATCATCTTTCTTTTCGGACAAAAACGTGATTCAGCTGTGACTTTTCCTTGCGGGATTTGAACACGACCTCCGGGTCACGCAGCCGAACACTGCCTACTAGACCATTGAGGCAGTTACTACTCACCATCAGTAGTAATAACATCTAATGACATTCACACAGCGTCATCTAGCCCATTTTAAGCGAAGAGCTTGTAGTTGAGTACTAACAACTGATAAACTACTTTTTTTTGTAATACATATTTACATACAAAACACCCAGACATTTTAAACAGACATGTTCATGCACACAATGTTTGTAGTGGACTGGATCGGACCCGAACCCTTTGGTGTTATAGCGATGACCTCAACCATTACACATTTGGTGTAATGGTTGAGATCATCGGCTCGTCGCGTCGTCAATAGGAGACATAAAGCACACTTTTACTCACCATGCAGCTAGACTCTCGTCGCCGTACAGTCCGGGAGTATTTTTGATCGCCGCAATGGAAGTCGGTGTCGGGCAGCTCCCCTTCGACTGGAAGTGGTCGTCGAGTTCTTCTCGTATCCAACCGGATAGTATTCTCGGGTGCGTTCATCACTTTACCAACTTTGGGTTCTATTGGCACATGGTTATTTTATTAGTTTTATATTAGAATTAATTTCGGAGGATAAGAGGGTCACTGGTATCAACTTTGGAATTAAGCCAAGCTCTCATCTACCGTGGTACGAATAAGGGAAAGAAGCAAGCAACCTTGAAGAATGAATGTCATTAAAAGGTGAAAATTATTTTGCAATGGGTAAAATGTGATCAGAAAACGTTCTTGGTACGTGACGTATTTAAATCTGTCCTCCAGATCGAAGGCAACAGGTACTCACCAATGAGCCGTGACCGAAAAAAATCTGGTAACCAAATTTTAATTGATACCGCATTGTATCTATGAAAAAAAACTTATTGACTTAACTATTACCTCTTTGGCTTTTGAGGTGTTGCCACTACGATCTCAGGCTCTGGTTGCGGCTGGAAACCAGTGGTTCTTCAGTCGTGGTGGTAGTCGTCGTGGTTGTAGTGGTGGTGGGTACTGGAAGTTGGCGTACTTGCTCAGCAGTTGTTGCTGTCTTAACGCTATCGCCGCTTCTACTGCCTCCATTGATATATTCCAGCTTTCGCAATCTCGACAATCTTCGCGTTAATATCCTTTTATTGAACTTCAATGTAGTATCGTCTCCATAACCACTTATGGAGTTGTAGTCGTCATCTTCTCGTGTTGTACGCCGGATACATACTGGCGAGGTCGTGCACTTGGTGAGGGACTGGATCTACAAAGTTAGAAACAGGATTGGGTTGTTGGATCAAGATTTTAGCTGGAGCGTATGATTGTGACGTATGTGTATGGGTTTTTGAAAATTGGTGCGGGTATGATCGATATAGCTTGTGTGGGCGGGCAGCTACGGGCATTGGGATGAATGGGTTGACTGTGGTTGGTAGTGGGTATAGCTTTTGCGTGTTCACTATAATGGCTCGGTGTTATTCTGAGTAATGGCGCGTACTGTACGGCTGTCATTTGTGAGACCATTTTTGATATTTGATTGTGTGATGTTTGAGGGTAGTTCTCACTTTGGTATGCGAGTCCGGGCCTTGGACTCTGGTACTTGCAGCGGTGTGTAGGTCTTTTGTAGATGCGATGGGACGACTTTGAGGGTGTCTTCTTTGGTGGAGCGGCCTGAAAGGAGGCACTCCCATCGGGATTGGCTTAGCCAGGGTGGCTGTTGGGCTGACTCTTTGTACGGTCGGTGTCTCCATGGATGGTCCTTGAACTACAATAGGTTGCATGGTAGTAGCTACTCTTCGATGAAGAGTGCTGAGCTTATCCATGGCGGCTTGATTAGGTCGGGGAGCAGGGGCCATCGGTCGCATCATGATGCGGTTTTGCTTGCCCCTTTTCTGGAAATAAATAATAATAAAGAGTATTACTGATTGCACATTATTGTGGCACGCAGGCAAATTTGTGAGATGTAAATTTATATGAAATGCATTTTTAGGATACATTTTATAAGTTATACTAATTACCAACCTGTGAAGTATGTGGGATGGCATTTACCGTATAGTGGAACGGAATTTGCTGATTAATTTATTGGAAAACTTGAAAGGAAAAGTTGCTTGTGATTTCAGTCTTTACAAGTTAGTAGAAAGTAAGTATTAAACACCTACATAATATTTATAGTGGTAAGTTTTTCATAGTTTTTTAACAATCAACAAATTATAACACTTGTCTAAAAATAATATATTGTATGATTTTCTTCCATATTCAATCATTTATAACGATCTTAAGACCTAAAAGACCCTAAGGCTACGATCATACGTTATTTACCCGTTCCACTGCCCTAAATATGAGGCTGCACTTGAAGAAATCCGGTTGTAATTCTGTCAACGGATCTCAGCTCAATTGGTTTGCCAATGCATTTTAAATGAACAACGGTTAACTTCACATCCCTGGAACTAACGGGGCATGGTTTATTCTCAGAAATATGATTGAACTAGCCGATAGTAAAGTTTATTATTACAGCGTTTGTTCAGGACGCCTAAGTATTTCTTCTATATTATTAACCTAAGTATTATATAACCTATATATAATTATATAACCTAAGTATTTCTTCGATGTTCAAATATTTATTATAAAGATAAATAATTTATTACGACTTCAAATACTTGTTATTTCTACAACGGAAACTTAATTATTTACGTGTTTTCAATTATGAATAATTATAAGAAGGAATAAACAAAGATAAAAGAATAACCATATTTATCCTTATCCGATTGTTGACTTTAAAAGGAAAGCTTCCTCTCATTCTAGGGATTGATCCCCGTAAAAATTTTTGACAAAGCTGAAGAAATTGTAGATGTGTCGTTTTGCCACAGTAAAATAAAAAAGAACTTTCACGCAATTTCGTAAGCCAATTCAATTTCGATGCTACAATGACATCGCAGAACCGATGGCCGTTGGAGCAGACGAGTTCTAGAGTGGAGACCGCGTCTTGGCAAGCGTAGCGTAGGACGCCCTCCGGCCTGATGGACCGACGACTTGCGAAAGGTCACTGCTGGATGAGAAAAGCGGAGGACCGGGATGTCTGGCTCAAAATGGGGGAGACCTATGTCCAACAGTGGACTGCGATAGATTGAAGAGAGAGAGAGAGAATGACATCAAAACTTTATTTATATTGACACAAACTAAATAATATTTCCCAAAATTTTTTTTAAATCAATAATACCCGTTTTCGATCAGACGTTAAATATTAAAAGCATGAATAGTAAGAGAATGTAATTTTGCCAGTAATTTGCCACCAAATTGTGAAATTATCACACATATTTATCTTTCATTTCATCTACATTATCTTGAAAAGTGCGTAAATAATACAAACCTCTTGCTTAGCTGCCGGTCTAGAAGTAGATTCAACGAGGTTGGGTGGTGCTCCATTGCGGACATTTACTGATCTTCGTCTGCTGGGGTCAAGATTGGTTAAGGATTGTTCGAAGCCCAATTCGTCTCCAAGACTAAAACCTGGAATACACAAAGCATAATATTAGATGCAGTTTCCTTGCCGCCAAGAGTTTGGGGCTTTAGTTTTTTTCTCTTTTTCCTTACTTTTCCTACCATAGCATTTTAAGCTTGACCAATGATCTGATGAAAGTGGTGGGTAGCCAATAGAAGTAGTAGTAGACTGCTAAGAATCGATCCGTAGGGTTGCATCTTTTTAATTTTATTTATTCGTTCAAAAGTGAATATAATAGGCTGAAATGGTAATAGGCTTACATGCCAGCCTAAATCATGTCATGTATCTTTCATTTTGTAGGAAAATCATATTTTTTCGTTATCACCCACCTCATTCTATTTGTATTATCACCATCATTCCAGCCTAGTTTGCCCATTGTTGAACGCAAACCCCCCAATAATTATTATTTGAAACACCTTACTTTTTTTTAACAAATTCAAAATTTTTCTAAACCTTTGATCCATCATCCTAGTTTGTACTTTTTTTACTATATATTGTTTTGACTATTGTCTTATGTACGTGTGCATGAACAATACATGAAATAAATAAATGTTCTGGAGCGGAGTGTATTAATATGTCAGTGACAGCCAGTGGATCGGCAGTTTGACCAACAAACGCTACCGGCCGACACAATCAGCTTTCACTTGATTGATGCACCGATCGACCTTGTTGGCACTACTGTGTAGTACACGTTGCAATAAAATTGTAAAACGAACTTTATTTTTAACTTTCAAACTATAATCATCAGCTTATAAAGGCCCACTGCAGGGCTCAGGCCTTCCCGCACTGATACGGGAGATTATGCCGTGACCCACCAGAAGGACCCAAAGCGGATTGGTGGGTGTTAACGACTACACCCACTAATCCGCTTCTTCCTTTTAGGATAATCAGGTGATTCAGCCTGCAATGTCCTAATTAAACTAGGAAAAATCGTAGAAAGTGATGTTCTTCGCGGGATTTGAACCCTCTACCTTTAGGTCACACAACCGTACATTGTACCTACTAGACCATGCAGGTAGATCCTGAACCTATTGGCCATTAACTGGAATACTTTATGCTATCGCACAGCTAATTCTGTCATATTTTAGGTGAGGTGTCCCAGTCTTTTGTTTTCCTCTTCCATCTCTCACGAAAGATTCTTCACGGATCGTCGTGAGGGATGTAAGGCGTGGCAGGGCTTGAACCTGCATCCTCAAGATTGGAGGACAGTAATAATATTATTAATATTTCAACTTACCTAAGCTAGCATGTGCTTTGATGCCTCCAAGATTCCGTACCCTGAAGAGACCCGATTTCTTGAAAGCGCAGTTTATTTTGAAGCCAAAGTCTGACTCTAAGACGCACGTAGGCTGTGCAATTTCTGTAAAGAGAAAGAAATTTAGATTACTACAATAAGGCAAATTAACTAATACGATCTCTCTGGTTACTTTTTAAGTCGTTTTATTTTAATGTTGTTGCGCTAAAGTATAGACGCGATCGTTTTATGAACAACACAAATTATTGTAAACATTTTAAATTCAGGTACTGGGAATCTAGCCTGAAAATTCTTTCAAAAACAGATATAGGTAAGTTAATATGTATATAAGTTAATAGTAATTGTTCTAGATTTTTTTTTCATTGAAACTTGTAGGACGTATATAACACATACCAGATAACATACTATGTGGTATGCTAAAAGTTTCAATGAAAGTTACCAAATACCATCTAGTATACAACTTAAAATTGTCGTATACATTGCATTTCACTATGAAAAATTGCTGGTTATATAAGCAGTACTACGCTCAAGATCAATATGGATTATAAATGAATGAATAACATTTACATTTGTTTAAACAATTTCACTGCTGTAGAGGGCAGACGGCTCATCATTTTTAAGATGTTAATAATCCCAGGAAAGGTCAACACACTCCCATATCGCCCACAGGTCATCGTTTTTGGTTGTACAATCTTTACACAATGGCTCAGGTTTTCCTTATACTTGGTTTGCGGGCGTGACTTGGACAGGATAAGGTAGGCGACCTAGATTTCACTTTATAGACTTCTATATCTACGGGTAGCGTTAAAAGCCTACGCAGTTGTTTGTTTATGCAGCTGTCATTTAATGTAGTAAACATTTTCATTTGATTTAAAGATATTCTTCAATTATCTTATTTATTTATTTCCCGTTTTGTATAGGCTAGCTAGTTTCTATTAAGTTAGTTCATAACCACTGCAATTTCATTTTCAGTTCATATTAATACTGTTTGATATAAAAACTCATTTGTTTCCTTCAACACTGCTAGGTGACGGAAATGGTTGTCCCGTTCACTTCCCACCACAAAAATTATACATGAAAAGTATTTGAACTAATTTATGATATTGACTCTACAGTCGTTTATTCCTCACCATTTGCATATTACGCAGGATGCAATTATCATAAATATAGAGTCTAATAGATAATGGTGGGCTGACACCTGGACTAGGATATATCCTGAATTTCAGGTAGCCAACCCAATATTCAAACAATAGTGTTTGGAAAACGTATACAATTATTCAAAACATCTTGAAAACTAGTGTGAACGTGTATGCGCGTTTGTGTGTGTGTGTGTGTGTGTGTGCGCGTGCATGCGTGCGTGCGTGCGTGCGGGCGTCGTATAAATGTGCATTCGTGTGTGTGTGTATTCATTTGTACAAAAAGTCCATACTTACAACGAGATTACGCAGAATACCGGTCGTAGATGCAATTGAGCTAAGATTTACCGATTGATACTTCATAAACTTTCGATTCTCCAAAACAATAAGACTATACCAATGCAGTGTTCAAACTTTATTGCATAATGATCAATTTGCACTATACTCGTACATTAATTAATAGTATGTCGGACTAGCGTACGAAGTGGGCACTAATATTTTATTTTTTAAGTGAAATTAAACCTAAATATTTTGTGATCATTGGAAAAGAATATCACGTATTCTGTATATAAATAAATAAATTTAAAATTGAAATTCACTGACATTCACACAGTGCCATCTCGCCTTTAACTAAGCATTAGCCTGTAATATTGAAACTCCACAACGGATAAACATACTTATATACTTTTTCTCTAAATACATTCATATTATACATAGAAAACACCTAGACCAATACAGACATACATGTTCATGAACACAAATGTTTGTACTGCCCGGGAATCGAACCAGGAACCCTTGGTGTAATAGACGTCTCAGCCATTGCACCAAATGGGTTGTCTTATAAAATGTTGTTCTGTTTTATAAAATGGTTTATGTTACGGCTAGTAAATCTTATTTTTAACTATTTAGCCATCATAATTAATGAAATAGTGTGACAAAGAAAAGATAATAGAGCCTTGTTTTAATTTTTCGCATAGACTTTTCACTGTTGATCTCAGATGGGCTTCGCAGCTTTACCGGACAACACTTTACCCTTTACCCCTTTATGAAATCCAAAAACCAATTGGAATAAACCACATACTAATAGTAAAATAATATGAAATAGGTCCCTGTACCAAGTAAACTTTAAAGTGCATGGTTAATAATATTCAGAAACCCCTAAAATAACATGTTGTATTGAATTCCAAACAGTTTTAGTTGCCCTGGTTTGAGTTATTTAGACTTTTTAATAATAATGAAAAAATACAAGACAGACTCTGATGCCGATTACCATCATCAGTGTAAAATGTCTCGAGAGTTTTAAGGAGTTTTAAACCGCAATGTCATAAGTAATCACCAATTCGTGTATAAGGTACAATCTCTTTCCTTGGACTTTATTATTATTTTGTTGACCTCAGCCAATGATTTAAAAAAGTATGGATTCGTGATATGCTCACAAAACAATCGAAAAAAGTGTTCCAAATGCAGTGACAGCACACATACACATATTTCGAATTTCGAACACATTTACCTAAACAAAAGAGTACAAACTGTACTCTCTTCGGCGGTTCGTTTTTAAGGCACGGATGGCGTATCTACCTTATATATACAGAATATCATTGGCCTCAGCAGTTTTGCGAACTAATGAATGGGTTTTACATAATTTATAAACACATCCAAGGCTTGCAATCTTCTTGGGGTCGCTAATCACACAATAATAATTTGACCATCCGTAAAGGCTTAACATTGCATTGATTTCATTCAGAAGCCCTTTAAAAATATTTTATTTAATTGAGCCGTTAGGGAAACAATAATTGAGTACATGTATTTGATAGGAGGAATGTGTATCGTACAATCACTAGCTGAATAAAGAATTAAGCAATTTTCTCAATTAAGTCTACACAAGTAATTTTTATACAGTGTTAGGATTCCAAGTAAACCATATTTATTTTATTTGTGATATTTTGGCATAACCTTAAGGCTACACCAAACTTACCACATCTGATACTTGCTATTCTACAACCTTAGCTCAGAACTGTCGGTACTTCACCATACCGTTGTCAATACTAGAATAAAACCCTGGATTAGGGTCAAGCACTCGGGCATAGTGAACACACGCAACGTAGTGCATCTTTGTTTTGTGCGTATTGTGTTTGGTCCTAGCAGTTGACTTGTCTATAACTATGCGTAGTAAACATTTTGTTTATGGATTGGCAAAGCGGTATTACGCAAAACTTTACCTGGGGACTTACAACAGTGTTTTTGTGTAAGCCAGCGTCCATAAATTACTTTGTGGCTTTTACAATTTATGTAAATTTTATTTATTAAATTACTAGGAGACTCTTAGGATTTGAAGTATAAATCTTGATGTTTTTATTTAGGAACTTTTCTTTATCTTTCTTGGGCAGATGTGCCGTTTTAAACTATGACGTTTTCTTTAACCTTATTGCATATTTTCTGTACAAAAATACAACTATTACCTTCAATAAAATATTAACTTTAGTTTAAAAAAATCATTCTCGTACGAACCATGAATATTGTATATTTTCTTAATTCAAATAATAATGGATAGCTACTTTTTTACTTTATTACTGACGACCCATTTGGTGTTGCGGTTGAGAGGTCGGCCGCAACACTAAGGGTTCCGGGTTCAATCCCGGGAAGTACAAACATTTGTGTGAATGAACATGTCGTTTGTAATGGTCTGGGTGTTATCTATGTATAATATGTATGTATTTACAAAAAAAAATGTATACATGTATGTTTATCCGTTGTTTAGTACCCATAATACAGGCTTTACGCTTAACTTTGGGCTTTTATAGTTAGCTAGCTTAACTATAAAATAAAAAGTGTATACGTTAAAATATTGTGATTTCCATTGACGTGATTCTTGTAAAAGCGTTGGATATTTAACAAATGTAGGTTAGTCACGTAGTAAGTAATATAAATGTATTTTTGTAACTTTTTTTTGTAGATAATACCGCAAATTGATTAGTGAGCTACAATTAGTGCAACACTCATTACTCCTTGCCGGTTTTGTAATAATGTCGCGAGGCTTAAACATTTCTATGCGTGGTTAGTTTCCCAATATTACCTTTTGGTATAATCGTTAATTGTTGGGATTTCCTACTGATTCAAGTTTTGTTTATGATAATGCTAATAGTATAGTATAGCATGTGAAATTTGGTTCAAATTGTGAATATAATAGGTACTCCTAAAAGCAATCCGTTAAAAGGTGAACTTCCTGAACGAAACTCATTTCTTTTGTTTATGTGTTTATAATTAGAAATCTATTTTTTATTATAAAAAACTTTAAAATACAATTTTAATAAACAATTAATAAATCACTAAAATAGGGTAGGTATCCTTCATCATGTTATCATCATATTTTTTTTATTTATAAGTGTACAGGACGGTCAAGACGCTGACCTGACGGTAAGTGTTGCGCCCACAGACATCAGAATATACATTAGACTGGACAAGCCGCCAAGTTTATAGGCAGTCCCAGTGTCGCAATTTTTTTCGGTTCTTACCTGTGAAAAGTTATTATATTTCTTGGTAAATTTACTGATTCATTGCGATAATGGTATGTAACAATTGCACAGGATGGCATTTTGGAAAAAAACGGTAATTTCTACTAATATTCGTGCGTCTTGACTCGTCTCACAGAGCGTAAACTGTTAGCCAGCGTATGCTCGTTGAGCTTACAGTTGTCGCACTTTAAACGCGGCTTGCCCCATCTCCTGTATTGGGAAATCTGTGGATGCGCCTGACCATGACAGAGTGGCATTGAAGGAGACCAATAACTGATAGACAGTTATTATTCTCCGTTAATACCGTACTGCGCCTCACACCCGAGACAACAGATGTTGGGCATACTTACTACATTACTAGTTACATTGCTCTATACCCGAAATACAGAAGTGCAAACCACTTCTGTTTCACGGGACGATATCTGGCACTGCGGTGGCACCTACTCGTACCTAGACGACTTAGTATCGAGTCTATCACCTAGTAGACATTCCAGTAAAAGGCAAAAACCTTTATATTCTATTTCATAATATCGCTACAAGTCAATAACAACAATAGAATTACCCATTCAATGTTCTACCAATACATTCGAAATGCCGCATCAAAAGTTACAAATCCTATTACTTCCGTGACTGTGGGATTGTCGTAACATGGATGTGTCATCGCTGCTCGTCGGCTGATCGAGGCGGTCCGGTTCGACGCCCGTGCCGGATGTTTGGGAGAAAGGTTGACTCACTTATGGTCAGTGGTGGAAGCTTCGCCGCATGCTTATTTGTGAAATTTATTGTTAATCGTGTTAATTAAAAATATACAACAGGGTATAAAAATAATGTAGAAATGAAAACATTCAACCTGTAAAATTAATGCAATGTTAAATATATTATATACGTATTAAGTACTTTAATACACTCCGAATGGGATGGAAACACGCGGAGTCAAAATATAGCTATGATACGTGTATAATGAAAGAACTGTATGCTCGCATTACTAAGAAATAACTACTATTAGAAAAGGGCAACTACACTTGCTCGACTCTTCTCATCAGAAATAATTATCTGAATCAGTATTTCTATGCAAATGATAACTTATAACAATATTTTTTGTTTATGTAGAAAGTTTTCTTTATTATAAAGCATTTTCTATGCCCTAAACATTGTTTAATTCATTTCAATTCAATTCATAGGGGGAAATAGTGGATATTACAAATACGACTATCGATAGAGACTGGCGATCTACAAACACAAACCGAATTAGTACCTACTTAGTTAATATCAGTGAAACCGGTATGAATTTGAAATATTAACAAAATTTTAGATTCATGCCAGATAACTTTTGTGAACGTTACATGGTGGTATTGCAGCAGTGTTAACATCTGGTGAATGTCAATTGATCTCGAGCAATATAAAGTCTCAAGGCAAATCCTAAGTATACAAAAAAATAACATAAATTAGCACACACCTAATATTGCCTGGTGAACAAACATTATTTGCAAGGTTGAGTATTTTTTATGTTTCTTGGACTAAACAGATTTTGTTTGTTTAGAAGGTTGATTTATTTTTACAGATTATGAGCACTTTATTCTGACAGGAAATTGCAAATAATTATCCAAAACCACTTAATGTTTTTTACGATTTGTAGTATAAAATAATTATTTTTTCGATGTATTATTCTAAAACTTACACATATATATAACAGTATGTATAGGTAGTCTACATTAACAAAAAAAAACATATCTGCACGGAATCCACTAGTTCGGACTATTTCATTTTTAGACCTCTCTCTGTCTCTCTTCAACCTATCGTAGTCCATCGTGTTCACGGTTAGACATAGGTCTCCAATATTTTTATTTTAAGACCTATTCCTATCAATAGAAACAAATTTCCGCATTGGTAGCATCATTTTTGTTTTGTTTCCTAATGGTTTTGTTGGAAGATGTCTTTTCCTGGTTCAATCAAATCAGAAATCAATTTTGGAGTTTGATAACGACAATTTGATAATTCGGATGTAAAAAAACAGCTCTTTGTACATCGTGAAAACCTTACAAAGACTGGCCATTTGCCAATACAAATACATTCTGTATAACTAACAAAGACTGTCCAACCAGCAACACAAACTAGGAGGAGCGTGGAAGATCTGAACGCATGAATTCATCAGAGAAGATAAAGATATTCCAGTAGAACCTAGTCTTAAAGGAATTATGAAATAATGCACAGGCATTTGATAAATGGATGAGGGGTATCTGATGCAAAATAATGGAATCCTTTGTTAATGGCAACTTTCTCTGCAATGGCTAAATTATATCCTAGTGGTTTACATGTAGCCATATTTTAAACAATTTCAGAGTTGATGATTCATTTTGTCCCTATCCAAGTGAGCTTTATCCAAATTATCGCAATCATTTGCTCGTTTGACATAATCTTACAAATATCTTAACTTGTCTTACCGACTATCTTTGTTAATCGTCATTTCGTAATTCAATCCTTACAATCAAACAGTTACATCAGACTTTCGCAAAACCCGTAAAAGCACTTTTGCACACCGCCTCTAACCTTTCGTGGTAATAAATTTCTCGATAAATAATATTAATCATTAGCCATGGTGTATCAGGTCGAATACGCAAGACGTTGTTGAAATAATATTATTGTTATTGTAAGGAATATATTATTTTATGTTACATGCGTACAGGACGATCAGGTCGCTCACCTGATGGTAAGTGATACGCCAGACCGTGCCACAGCGGCATTGAAGGAGATACAACTGATAGACAGTTATTGTTCTCCACCAATGCCGCATGTTAGGTCTCTTATACTCGGTATTTTCACAAGTATATACATAAAATTCGTGTTAAAATATTGTTCCTGTCTGGACCCATTATTGTCAAGGCTAAATATTGGAAATGATCTTCTTATCGAGTAGTTCATATGGATATCAATGGTACCATTATTTCAAATAACAGTGTTTGCTTTATAATTTTTTTTTTATGTTAAGCCTTACATTCTCAAGATTTATTTGAAGAATTAATAATTATTTATTTAAGCCTCTTTCAACAACAAAGCATTAGTTTAGAAGTGTTATGCAAAGGAAAAATCGCATTAAAAAATTTTTTTAGTATCCCCAATTAAATAGCAACAAAGTACGAAGGTAAATAATAATTTGCCTGTATAAACTAATGCAAACGTTGAATTGATTCAAATGCTTGAATTCATTGATGCTTTCAATTCAAACAACGTTTAAGAATCGTCGCGAATTACTACCGTGAAAACAGAAGAGAAATTATTGGCTATTACAGTCGATGGAGCGTGGATGGAAAATGCAAGTTTTATAGTAAGTCATTCCAATAAATGACACCTATACTTCAAATTAATTTTATCATATTAAGCTCTATTTGCTTGTAAATAAGATCGCGACAGAACTATATAGAAGTACAAAATGGAATAGGAATCCAAAATGTACCATATTAATTTATATTCGTCTGAAGATACTATATGAAAATTAAACTTTAATCGTTTGAAGAGTTATTCTTACTCGACTTTCGATTTTGATCATAAATTTCACCGTTAATTATAGGCTCATAGCTTTAGTTGCTTATCTCAGCATTACGCGTTTAAAAAATTCTTGATATAATAATAAACTAAGCTAGATTAAATTATAAACGGTTTCTAGATTGTTGGTAAAATTGAGCATTTTTTTCTTATTTTTATCATTGGCATTATTATTTATAGCATCATTCTATATTTATTATATGAAATACGAGGACGTTATATATTTTTTAAATCTTTTACAGATACTAATGCAATCATCATCATCATCCCATATCGGTCCACTGCAGGACACAGGCCTTCCTACACAGCATAGCTTTGGAGAGACTGGGCGGTAACCCATTAGACGGGCCCAATTGAATTGGTGGTTGTTAACGATAACCATGACCTGTGGGTCACGCCTCGATCTAAGCCAAACACTGTACTCACTAGACTACAGAGGGAGTAAGGAAAGTGGTTAATATGCAACCTCATTTCTTACAAATCATGTCAAATGTAAAAAGAATATTATTAATTGATTGTATTTTTCTCTTCTCTTTCACTATTTGTTAATGGCAGACTTGTTTTCTTCTTATAATATATATTTTTTGATTTACCAAGAGTTGTTTCGCTGCATAAGTCGAGTATTTCTTTATCTCCACATATTTTCTAGAAAGCCTGTACCCTAAGCAATGGGTTTTTATGTAAACCATTTTACTACTAGGTGGTAAACTCGATAGTGAGTCGTCTAGGTAGGTACCGCAGTGCCATATATCGTCCCGTAAAATAAGAGCCCTATGCACTTTCGTGTTTGGGGATGAGGGCACTGTAGCTAGTGAAATAACCGGTTATAAGAGACCTACCATCTGTTGTCTCTGGTGGCGGGCGCAGTGAGGCATTGATGGATTAATAACTGTGTATTAGTTATTGGTTTCTTTGAATGCCGCTCTGTCATGGTCAGGCGTATCACTTACCATCAGGTGAGCGTCCAGATCGGCCAGTTCACTTTTTAACACAAAAAGGAACCTTAACCTTCTTCCCTTTTTCACTACATAGTAGCAATGACACCATGACTTATTGCCTCAGTGGAATCATCACCGATGATTCAATAAACTCGAATGGTAACAAGACGTCAAATTGCTGTGAAATCGCATCATTGTCCACGCAATAGCTCACGTCATCATCATTACCAGTCATTGTCTGTAGCTCAGTAAAAGTGATCGTTACAGTAACGACTGTTATTGGTAAATTTTGACGCATTATATCAATCATTTGTGGTTATGACATTTGATATCAATGGTTTGCGTTGATTGATCATGTGCAGTAGACACTTTTGTTGTCGTTGGAAAAACTTTACGTTACGTTTAAAAGCTATGTGTTATTTTTCTTTCTTCCTGTAACATGATTTCCTTCTCCTATAGTATGTGTATATTTTCTCATTTTGTAATTTTATTGTTGAAAGCGTCATAGCAAATTTCCTAATGTAACAGCAAAAAATTAGAATGCAAAGATTTAAAATTGAAGTATTATTGAGTGTCAATCCCTGAGTGTTTGTTACTGTCAATTCCATGAAACCGGAGCTATGATAAAAGCATGACTATTGTGTTATTTGAACAATACGATAATAAGTTGACCCACCCAGATGACCTTATACAAGGTTTCATTCACTTGATATCGTGTATTTACTTAGCTCTTCTCAAATCAAAAATCTTTAAGAATTTCGTGCATCGTTTCTGTAGCCGTATCGAATTGGGCCTTATCTCCGCATCATTGACGTCGTTTTCTATTCAAAAACGTGAATGACAAAGTAAACCATGCATATTCGAATACGAAAACTCATTCTAGCTGCTGTATTTATAAATATTAATGCTGATAATAGTGCAGAACCGGTCACTTTCCATTTCGCCGGGAAAGCGAGCCGAGACGTGTTCTGTGTCAGAGGCGAGACCGCCATAAAATTATCATTATTGTGGTGATTAACGTAGAATTTGACGAGCCTACCCTAACGTCACTGTCGACGAATGTGACCTTATGGTTGTAAATGTAAGGGAATTTGTGGTGTAATCGTTTAGGTTGTGATTAAACTGGTCGTAAGGGTAGGCATATACCTTGGTAGAAAGTTCACTTTATGTTTGCTCGGATATTTGTGTGTAAACAACTTGTTATCGCGTTAAGTTGAATGCCAGAGCATAATAAACAAGGTCGTCGACATTGCGCGAAGGATCGGCACTCTGAAGTGGAATTGGGCTGTCCATGTCTCTAGACGATCCGATGGACGGTGGAGCCGGAACGTATTGGAGTGGAGACCTCTTTTGGGCAAGCGTAGTGTGGGACGTCCTGTGGCGCGGTGGTCTGATGACTTGCGAGGGGTTGCCGGCGGAGGATGGATGCGGGCTGCTCAGGATCGGGATGGTTGGCGCTCTTTGGGGAAGGCCTATGTTCAGCAGTGGACGAATGTTGGCTGATTGATTGAATAAACAAGAGGACACAATAAAAGTAGATATTTTGACCTTAAGGCGTCATTAAAAAGGTACAAATCAAAACTACGAGCATACTACTATGACACTATGATACTACCCAACTGACGCAATGGGCAGACTTTTGTCGCGGACACATTTTAAGTGGGACTGCGCATCTAGTTAGTTTGTTGTTTATCTAAGTTTTGGCCATATGAATTTGATCACTCATTAATTAACTGATAATGAATAAATTCCACTCGGACCGATCCCTCTCCTTCCATCGTCTACACGAATCTAGATCATTGAGTCCATTTTTTTTAAACTGATTACTGCTGATGGCTGCAGATGGCCTTTGCAGCTTCACCGGGAAATTGGCGAGTGCAGATGGTTCTCAGCTCATTCAGTCCAATGCTTGACTCGTTATACCCCTGTAATCGAGGAATTTTATATCCTAGACTCATTTCTATTGCATTGAATTTGAAAGATTAAGTTTAACATAATATTATAGTTTGTGTATTAAGTAATCCCCTCATCAATATTTGAGTACAGTTGCTACAAGTTTTTTAAGGAAAATATGTCACAACTGTACATAAATAAAGGGAAATCTGCATACAATGCCGCCTCGTTGCACGTCAAACTTGCAAAAACGCCTATACACACGTGTCAAGCCGGCCTAAGGTCAAACCTTTGTTCCTATAGGTCGATCGGGTCAACATAGACCGATTAGTATTCTTTATGTCGTAAACTTTACGATACTTGACGAAATACCATACAGAACGGGTTGACAGGTCATCATAGACATTAATGCTTGCGTTTCGTAACTAATTAATGTTTGAATATTTAAACGAATTTTCCAATGAAGATCATATTACATTTCGCCATTTTGGAAAATCGGTCTAAACGTTATCGTAAATCAAAGCGGTTTTGAAAGCGTTGCGTCTTGTGAACGCGAATATATTAAAATACTTTTCCTCGTCAATGTCCAATCTTACCATACCGGCCGTACTTCTCCGTACTCACTACTTACTCCGCTGGCTCATTGACCCAGTGAGTATTGGCTTCCGAAACAAAAGATCGCTGTGTGGTGACAGCAAATGAGAATAATCAACACGCCTTCAATCTTACGGCAGTCGGCATCCTCACCGTAGGATTCATCTTAGTAACAAATTCTCCAGATAAGAACAGGTTGCAGCACCTAACTTTAAAAAAGTAGTGCGATCTAACCGTGATCTAATCAAGCGTGGAGATGATGACAAAATCTTTCACTATCGTGAAGGAGGTCCTATATCCGGACTACTTATCACGAGCTGCTAAAATCATCGTCATTATCCTTTACATCCCACTGCATAGAACAGGCCTTACCCATGTACAGCTATGGCATGGTAAGTATATATTTTTTAATATAAGCTTTATTTTCTTCGCCGTATTTGAAGCTTGTTTTTGGATGTCAATGGGTGTTAGAGGGCCAAGAAAGACCTCTTCACAAGTTTTAACTTATAAGGTGCATACTGCCAAATGACTTTAATAATATCTTGTAAAATCATAACAATCAAAAAACACATACCTATTTATTATGCAAAATAAACCCCTAATAGTACATACAGAAAAATAATATTTGTGCACTTTTTAATAAACTAAACATACCCGACTGCACTACATTAAAGACATTTCATTAAATACCTATAACAACTTGAAATTAAGTATGCTGTTAAACTGTCTCAAGCTAACATATTTCTTTATCTTATCTACGGTATCAGGCTCCTAAACCGCACAGTCAATGCAATCTCGACCAATGATTTCATCGAAATAACGGAGCATTACCAATATTTTCATCTCTATTGCAACTACATAAAACGTGATAACAATGTATTTAAACTGCAAAAAACTAATGTTATCTAGGAGCCGTCTTTCATCGCAGCTCAGTAAGCACGCGACTAACGGTCATTAGATCACTGGGCCAGCGGTAATGACTTGTAATAATCGCTTTATAATGGCACTTGCGCAACTCTTACGCAGCCTGAGGTCAAGGACCAGTGTCATCGTGCTTTTACCCTTAGGTTATAGACCGGCAACTGCTGGTTAATTGCTTTTATAGATTTAAGGTGTGCTTGATTGTTACTTTAAACGGTTAAAGGTCTTTTTTATGAACGGTCTGGTCAGTGCTCTCTCCTGGTCGTAAGTGACACGCCTGACCATGACAGAAGCAATGTTGAAGGATTAATAATCGCAGTTATTATATTTCCGACAACACTAATCTGCTCCCGTCACCCGAGACAACAGTTAGACCTTTTATACCTGGTAATTATACAAATCGTTTCCTCATTTTTCTATATATATATATATATATATATATATATATATATATATATATATATATATATATATATATATATATATGTAAGTACAATGTGTATTTACAGAAATTAGTTCAAACATTCTGGTTTATGACTTTAGCTGCCCGATTTAATCAGAATTGTCATTTATTTTGTACCTTTATTCTACTTAATACTTAAAGAAAATGTATATTCAAATCATCTTAGCTTACGAAACAAACTGTCAATTTAAATATTCATAAACTTATGTAGATTTTATATACTCCAGCAGATCGAACTATCTCAGACAAAAGACGACTTGAACTAGAATATATAAAAATAATTTTGCAACTCTATTGTTAAAAATAACGCGATTCGCCAGATTTGACCTTTTCATGTGAGGTCCGTTGAATTCTGCATTTCATCATTAATTATAGTAAGGATAATGTAACATTCGATTTTATTTATCTACTTGCGTGTAGACTTTAATTTAATATTTAATTTAACTGTACATTATTCGGTAACTAAGATATATTACACCCTAAACACTTAAAAATAAATAATTAAAACTAAAAACTACCACTAACTACTATTACTAACTTGTGTGTAACTATTATGAAATGATTACATATTTTTGTATCGATATTCCCCTTATCATTGTTAATGGTTTGACAATGTTTAAAACATAATGTGCCTCACTTGTATGCTACTGAGAAGTAAACACTCACTAAAACATTTTTTTAAAGTAAATTAGACATAAGATAAGAGTTTAGGTCCAACAAAATAGTGGGCTTGGACTCTTCCCCTACCTTATGTCCAAATTATATTTCTTCATAATAACTAAAATGATTTTATATAGTTTACAAACAGATTGTTTTAGACAATTGTACATTTCAAGAGTGCTAATTGATTTATACCGGTTCTTTGGCGATTCGTACTATTTTATCGCAGATTCTTAAGTTAAATACGATGACTTGCCTGTGAAATAAAGATGCTTGAGTTTGAGATAGTACTCCTATTTGTCATAAGATACTTATTTAAGATACTTGTTAACTGTCAAAATACTACACATCGGCGTTGTTTATTTTGTCAATAAGCACCGAACTTTCTACGCAGACCTTTCTCCCCTGAGTAGTGAAATACGGATGCATTCGAATAATTTCGAGGTCAAGTATTAACAATTAACACGATTCTAATAAAAGACGTCATAAGATGAAGTCGCAATGGGCGATTCAAGTAGTACGATCTTAAATCCTCAGCGCAGACGAGTTCTGGATTTGTGATCCAAGAGAGATACTTTTGGCGTACCTAAACATAATATACGAGTATACATAATTAACTTATTTATTAAAAGAACAGATGTAAGTTATGAAATTAGTACATTTTTTAAAATTAGTAACATAATATATAATAATTGATAGGCCGATTTGTATACCATCATTATTTCTTAGCTCTCACGAGAGTTTTTCGTAACCTGTCCATTTTGATGTTTATTGGCTAATTTGCATAGTTTTGGATAGTAATCGCAATCATGATTCAGCAACGGCCATGTTAAATCAAAAATATTACAATACGATTATGTATAAGGTCATGCACTTCTATATAGTAAAAGTTTAATATAAAGAAACTAATAAAATGTGACGGCAACCTTATACGGTCAAGGCGATGGCATCAAGATGCATTTTCAATACATTTACAAACATATCGCATATGCAAAGGTTGCGGATAATGTTTCCTAATCGGAAAACACACAGACGGACAGAGCGGCATTGAACAAGAGCAATTACTGATAGATAGAATTCCGTTTTCAAAAATCTGCAGATCGGCCACTACAACTCATGCCAAGGACGTAAACTTTCCGAGAGGGAGAAAAAAGGAACCGGTATACTCGTACTAGACTAACCTTTGCACGCCAGAGATTAAGCCTCTCTCTACCTTGAGTTCAGTTGAGAGAGAAACGGTTCTCCTTATGAAGCTGTTACAATTTTTTAACCTTTGGGCAACAGTAATATGACCGAGCATTGAGTACCGAGAGTCGTTTTTATCAGTTAAAAGATACAATCATAAGTCAGTGTTACTGAAGCGACAGCGTGAAATTATTTTAACATACTTCACTAAGGTCAAATCATATAAAGTTGCATAATAAAAATTGCATTCTGATATACAATAGAGTTTACCTTGAAAATTCAATAACATTGGCGGTTGTGTAAGCAACAAAAGGAATATTGCCCGGTATATACATAGTTATATCAATCAAACATTCCGCCCACCATCGTCCACTGGTGAACATGGCCTATGTTGATCGCCAACCATCCCGGACCTGAGCAGTCCGCATCCAACTTCCACCAGCCACCCTCTTCAAATTGTCGGACCAACGGGCAGCCGTCGTTTGGTAGATTACATAAATAGTTATTAATCAACGAGTGACTTAGGAATGCCAGATAAAAGTATTAAATTGTGTTAAAATAGCTTTTGAACAATTGGGCCGCAGTTACCTACCCTACAAGTTCAATGCGGGATAGTGGAAGAAAACAACTAGCATCCTAAGAAGTCGACGAACAACTTAACATGCCTTCCGTGGAGTCATCGAACAATTATTACAAATATAAATAAGCACCGAGTAATATTATCCCACCTAAAGCATTTCATGTAAAATGTTGCTAAGACCCAACAAGCCTCAGTATGAAATAAGCAGTGCCTTTGTACATTTTTTCCGTGTATCTGTTTTTTATTGTATTACTGTGTGCATAAATGATGAAATAAATAATAATAATAAATAATAATATAATCGCAAATTTCTAAATTCTGAACATTAACTACTTACGTCCTGGCCACAAGCCCGCGTAAGGGAAAATACCCCAGAAATGGGAGACATATATCAATATGTAAAAATCATACTAATAAGCCTTATATTGTGGTCGTCTTGACAATAACGGACTTGAATGAAATGAAAAAAAAATAGCTAGATACGATATTTTTATTAGTATAATTCATTTGTTCAACTAAGTAGGTGTAGCCTATTTATTCATAATTACAATAGCAATGTAAAATAATTTATAGCCAATCATTTTAATGGCTATGTGGCTTAGTCTATCATTTAGAGTTCTGCGTAACTTAGTCTGTATTTAGTCTTAGTCTATTTTGTTTAAAGCTGTCGAAAGTACAATTCAATTATTAGACCTTCAAACATGGCAGTATCTCTACTATGAAAATGTGAATCTACTAAATTATGTACAGTAAGCAAAAAATAAGTAATCATTGGTTAGACTATAATAATAGGCGATGATAATGGCAGGCAAGTTAAATGTATGAGATTGGTAATAAATAATAAATAAAATTCTATACCTTATACAAATTCCAATGAGAATCGAATAGACGAAACTCTTTCATTAGACTCTATATAAGTAAATCTTTCATGAATTCATATTTCTCCGAGGTAGAGAGGTGTTTTAGTGTCACGAAAAATGGTGTTTTCTTAAATAAATTGAATTCTTTTAGTTACTTAAATAAGATCATGTCTAATATAGACGAAGGAGGACGAAAAAACGAAAGGGTTAATTTATCTAAATATTCTAAACAATTATGCCAAAAGCTAATTTAGCTGCCGAAGTTTTAAATCTAGCTAGTCTAGCTGCGTTTAGGATTGTAAAAAAGAACCAAGCGTCTTACAACTAAGAACACTCTATTACATAAATTATGAATTGGGAAAAATAACAAGCAGAGGGAAAACATTAACCCATTAGATAAGATAAAGATAAAAGATAAAAAATACTTTATTGCACGTAAAAAAAAAAAAACATACAACAACAGATAACAGAAAAAAAACAAGTACAACATGGGCGGCCTTATTGCTTAGGTAGCAATTTCTTCCAGGCAACCTTTGGATGAAAGAACAATGCGTAACGGTCAGCGGGCTAGTGCAAAACAAGTAAAATCGTTATTCTAAATAACTACAAAATAATAACAAAATAGTACATATACTAAGTACACACTACTACATAAATAATTAAAGAATAAACTAATAGATAGTATATAATAAACTAATACATAAACTAACTAATGGAAGATAGGATAAAACAAACTATAATCAGAATTATATGAAAGGAATGACAGATACAGTACCTACAGCACAGGAATAAAAGTGAAAGAAAGTAAAGATCACAAAGAGTTTTTTTGTTCCAAGTAATGTTTTTTAATACGGCTCTTAAAAGTCTCAAGAGACGGTGCACGACGAATGTCCTCAGGCAAGGAATTCCACAGCTTGATTGCTCGAACTGTGAAAGACCTCGCATAGAAGTCAGTCTTGTGAGACGGCAGGTCAAGCGTTAATTTAGAACTGGCACGCAAATTGCGGACCAAGGTTGCAGAATGAAAAATAAAGCGATCTTTAAGATACGGAGGGGTGTAAGGGTGGGAAAGAATAGAGTAAAGGAGGGATAGAATGTGGCAGTCCCTTCTACGGGCAATAGGCAGCCATTGAAGTTGGGACCTATAAGAAGAGACGTGGTCATACTTCCGCAGGCCAAATATAAATCTAATACAGAGATTCTGCAGACGTTCGAGCTTGTTTAATAGTTGAACTGATAAATCAGGATAACAAACGTCTGCATAATCCAGTATAGGAAGGAGAAGCGAATGTGCCAAACTGATTTTGGTTTTGGTCGGCAATAGATTTTTGAGACGCTTAAGAGACCCGTACGCGGCAAATACCTTCCTACTTACCTCTGATACCTGGTGATTCCACAAAAGAGAGTCATCAAACATTACGCCCAGGTTTTTAACTTTACGGCTGTAGGGAATAGGAGTTCCATCAAAGATTATCTGGGGTAACAAATCATGCTTAATCCGAGCAATGTACCAATGGCTACCTATGATGATGGTCTGAGTTTTCGCTGGGTTAACCATCAAGCCGAAGGAACGACTCCACTCAGCAATACTGGTGAGGTCTCTGTTGGTAGCCTCAATAGCGACAGAGAGATCAGAAAGCGGAGCTTGTGTATAAATTTGGAGATCGTCTGCATACAAATGATAGGAAGAAGTGAGCGGAAGAGTAATAGAGTTAATAAAAATAGAAAACAGAAGAGGTGACAGGACGCCACCCTGCGGAACGCCGGCAGAAGTATAACACCACGCAGAGAAGGTGTCTTCAACGCGAATGCGCTGTCGGCGCCCATACAGGTAACTATGAAACCATTCACCACCGTTGGAGATATGTTATGAGAGCGCAAGATGGAGAGCAGAATATCAAAATCGACTGTATTAAACGCATTACTAAAATCAAGCAACGTCAGCACTGTTAACTTCTGATTCTCCATCCCCAGTCGAATGTCATCCGAAACGTGTGCCAACGCGGTAGTCGTGCTATGACCGGGACGGAAGCCAGATTGGAAGGAGTTCAAAAGGTTGTTCGTGGATAGGAAAGATGTAAGCTGTTGATGAATCAACCTTTCGAGAACTTTGGAGAGGAAGGGTAGAATGGAGATGGGTCGGTAGTCAGAATTAGGTTAGGCTAGTGGTAGTAACAAATAATAATTTTAGTTTTAAAAAAGAATTTTTTTTTTCCAAATAAAGATTTTAATTGACAAATCATCCGCAGACATCGTGACTAAGAAACATAACAACCATGACAAATAGAAAAACAATTAACCAGTTAGCGTGCACCCAATGCCAATATTTGGGCAAACATTCGTGCACGCTTGCGTGCGCCGGAGTCGATTGGAAACGCACGGTGAAATTCTTAACAGGCGACGGCATTTTTTATTGACACAGTAGTGTTGGTATTACGTTGCAATCTTTTTATATATAGAAATAAATGTACAAAATTAAATTTTACAACTTTGTATCGTTTATTTTGTTTTAAAGATCGGTATCTAATCAATATAAAAACGAAATATTTACTACTTTCTCTTATATTTTTTTATATTATTGAACTTAATGGATATAGAAACCTCCTTAAAGAAAATATAGAAAAAACGTTTTGTGTTGTATAATATTGGTTAATATATTACATTACTCTTATATTTTTAATAAAGGTTAACAATCGTGGGAAACAAATGCTTCACATTATCCTTCATTAATATAATTAATTTGTTTTAAATGTATGAAATTCGTTACAATCCATTACCTAACAGTAAATATTATTAAAATAAATAACTTAAGAGAATCTTGTTTAGTTATAGTTATTACTTGTTCCAATTGCATCCATGTACAAACGTAATTAAAGTTATTAAACACCACAGCTACAATCATTGCAGAACAACATCCTATTCTAAATATAATAAGAACCTAACTTCAATCTCTTTAATAAACGTATTTTATAATTAATGCCACATTATTCACGTACAATAACCATTTCTTATATTTCTGGTAGTATTTTATACTTAAATAAAAACAGAAAAACAAATTCAAATATTAGCAGATTATGGAAAACGCTTTATCATGCGCTGCCTTTAACTAAAACTACGTTAAATCTTAATGGTTGATTTGAGTTATAAATGCGAAGTGATACAGTTTTAAATCCTCTATCTCTCTATCTAATCAACGTAACTATGTATGGCGTATGGCTTTTAGTTTTAGAAATATTTAAAGTGACAAGTAATTCAACAAATTCGTAACATGAAATGAGACTATAAAATATACTTCACGTCTTATTTAAAATTGCGTTGAAGTAAGAGATTTAATATAATATTAAGTATATTTCTATGCAGAATAAATGGATGCAAGATAAAAATATTTCAATTGTGTCTTACGCACGTTTTATGCGTCCTCCGAAATTACTTTTTGGAGTAAGCTAAGATTTAAATTGCGTGGTTTTAGTCAAAAGATAGCAGTACGAATAAACTAACATACAAAAAGATAAATGTATTGCATTGTTTGTATATGTATACGGCCTAGATTGATTTTGCATAAGCATTACTAAGAAGTTCCGTGATGCAAATCGAATGGGTTCAAGCTACGCAAATAGTTTCCAATGCTGCATAGATCGTTAATATACTCGACAAACAATGATTGCGTGGATATGCCATCTGTTTGTAATTACCAAATAGAGATTGCACGTAGACAGACACATAAACAATAAGAATATAAACATTAACTTTATATATAATTTTGGTTGACTCTTTAAGTAATCATTATTTTTTATAAGGACAATACATTTGTTATAAAGTTATATTTTACAATCATCATCATTACAACCTAGAAAGTCCACTGCTGAACGAAGGCCTCCCCTAATGATTTCCACGCGGACCGATCCCTTGCAGTTGACATCCATCTGCTACCCGCCACCTTAACCAGATCATCAGTCCAGGGTCGGCCTACACTTCGTTTTCCGTTACGCGGACGCCACTCGAGAACCTTTCCGTCCTATCGGCCATCGGTTCTACGCACTATGTGCCCTGCCCACTGCCACTTCAACTTGCTTATCCTGTGGGCTATGTCGGTCACTCCAGTTCTCCTACGGATATCTGTGTTCCGGATCTTATCGCGTAGTGAAATACCTAACATAGCCCTTTTCATAGCACGTTGAGCAACTTTAAGCCTATTTAAGAGGCCCTTAGTAAGCGACCACGTTTCACTTCCGTATGTTATAACTGGCAACATACACTGGTCAAAGACTTTCGTCTTGAGACACTGAGGTATTTTGGACGAAAAGATCTCCCTTAACTTCCCGAACGCTGCCCATCCTAATTGGATTCGACGAGAAACCTCCTTCTCGAAGTTGGGCCTACCCATTTGGACTATTTGTCCCAGGTATACATATTCGTCTACAACTTCAAGTTCAAAACTTCCAACTGATATTGGTTTGGGCACAACATGGATATTAGACATGACTTTCGTCTTGTCCATGTTTTTTAAGATTCACCTGTTGCGAAGCTCTGTTAAGGGTATTGAGCATAGTACCTAAATCCTCCATGGATTCTGCCATGATTACTATATCATCGGCAAATCGAAGATGAGTGATGTACTCGCCATTGACGTTGATGCCAAATCCTTTTCAATCGAGCAGCTTAAACATATCTTCCAACGCAGCTGTGAACAGTTTCGGAGATATAACGTCTCTGTCTCACTCCTCGGTGCAATTGGATAGGTTGTGTAAGCTCTTCATGTACTCGGACTGACATAGTGGCGCTCTCGTACAAACTTCTCAATACTTCGATATAGCGGTAATCGATATGGCACCGTTGGAGGGCATGAAGCATAGCCCAAGTCTCAATCGAATCAAAGGATTTCTCATAGTCCACAAACGCCAAGCATAATGGCCGATTATACTCTCCGGTCTTCTGTATAACCTGCCGCAGCGTATGTAAGTGGTCTATGGTGCTGAAGCCTTTGCGGAACCCGGCTTGTTCGGGAGGGAAGTCGTCAAACCTACTAGCGAGACGGTTCGTGATGACTCTAGAAAACAGCTCGTAAATGTGACTCAATAGCGTGATGGGTCTATAATTCTTCAACAAAGTTTTGTCGCCTTTTTTGAAGAAGAGCACCACCACGCCATTGCTCCACACTTTAGGCGTCATACCATCACGGATTACGGAATTAAAGAGCTTCTGAAAGGTCTTAAGCACGGGCGTGCCACCTGCTTTCAAAAGCTCTGCGGTAATTCTGTCAATAATTTTACAATGACATAAATTAAAATGTAATTAATATTTGTTTCATGAACGTAATGAGAAGAATTTTAGTTTATAAAACCTGCCTACAATTCAATGAATAAAACTCAATTAAATTTGCTTCAATAATAAATAATGAATCAAGAAGCTATCTTAAAAAATCATTCGGTGAATGACTTCTCATTATAATCGAAAGTTAAGATAAATGTTAATTATACAACACACTATAACATGTTTATAAGAAAAGCAACAAAATATGATTTATCGCTTGTAAAATCAGTTTTAGCTGTCTTATCCTCGGTTCTTAACTCCGTGACCACTTTCACCCGGCGTCAGCGGCTATTCCGGTTTTTACAGGTGCCAATAGGTCTATTATGCTATGCTACAAGTGGGTCACTATGACAGGCGTTTCTGACCCTACATCTGGACTGTCATTGTGATGATTTGACATCAATGGGAGAAATTACATGGCATTTTGTATTCAACACGTTCGTATTGCTTTCTTAGTTTTCATTTTATTGGTGCTAATAGTTTCTTGATCATTTGAAAAGTACTTGAGATAAAGGTCTTGAAGAAGTTGTATTAAAAGTTCATAGTTTTTAATCTAGTGTTTCTTCTTGGTTTTAATAACATAAGTGGTTTGAAATATGTAGCCAGTCTTTACGACTTTTTACAGTTTATTGTATATATTGTTTTCTTTAACTCGCTGTATTTTTTATAAAGAGTAAAGACGAAGCATTTTGATAGGTTAGCAGAAATCCAATCCAAATTTAGTGGAAAAGATCTCTATTAAGCATGTCTCAAAAATATCCATATTATCCCCGAAGTATAAATGCATACAGATTATGAGTAGTGAGATACTGTTATTGACACAGATCGGTATGATAACGATACTATAGAGTCATCATCGTCAGCTCATTAAACATCGGTGGGGACAGAGGGGCACGAGCCTACCCGTATAGGGTGTTTAGGCCTTAGTCGTCCACGCGGGTCCAGTGCGGGTTGGACGACTTCACGCACAACCTTTGAATCTCTTCGCAGGCGTGCGCAGGTTTCCTCACGATGTTTTCCTTCACCGTAAGAGCGTCGGATACTATAGAGTCCTGTGGTTAAAAAGGGGAATTATTATATGTTGGCAATCTTGCGCGTTGTTGTGAAAATCAGGGTTTGTTTTATGTATGTATTGCTTCAGTGCATTGAGGTCAGTCGTTTGAATTCAACTGCATAACAATAAAAAACGCAAAGAAAGCCTGATTCCCTTTTGCTTGTATAACAATCACTTGTCAAACGTAACTTAAGACAAGTGTTGTGTGTTTCAATTAGTTTAAACAGGACTTACCAGTTTAACTAACAGTAATTACGATATTCTTTGCACATACAGTATAACTAAGTATGCGTTATTTGTACACAGTAAATCTCCTGACATCACCCTAGTTTCATAAGTATTGGAAGGAGGAAAAAGTATTTTCGCGTTGAATGTCTCGATTGAATTTACGCTGTTGAAACTGATTTGTAATATTGCACTCAAAGGATATGGTGTAAAAGTCTATCTGCGAAGCTGTGTCAATTTATTTAACTATTTTTAATAATCATCATAACAAAAAAATTTTTTTTATCGCAAAAAAATATTTACATTACACAATATTCTGCACTTAGTCATTCCACTTTTTTTTATTAGTGATCGGGGCGGTCATTACGCTCACCTGGTGGCAAATATTATTCTTGACCATTAGATTCCCGAAACAAAGAAGTCTGTCGAGCAAGTTGGTTAATAATATAGACGATGCAGTATTGAGCCTAGTTTAAAATTAAATAAAAATAGCACTTCCTTTCCAGTAAACATAAAACATATAGAATAAACAAAAAAAGATAATATCAATTATTATTAAATAATTATACCACTGAAAAGGTTATTCCTGATGGTTAATTTCGTTATTATTTCCGTGCAATTTAAGCTGAACTGCTTATATTGGAGATAATTTCATCACAAGGTCTTTGTAAGAGCATCCACGAGTAGGAACTGCAATAATTCATCTTGCATTTAGGAAAACATAATCAAAATAAATAACATCCCATAATATCGTTATGGGATGTTATTCCATAACGATATTATGGAACGATATTATATTTATCAAATTGCACTGTAGCTAGAAGAATTAGCGGGTATACGTGACTCAACATCTGTCGTCCCAGGTAACAGGCACAGGGTAGCGTTGACAGAAAATAATGTCCACCTACTGTCATTAATTTCCTTCAATACTGCATTCATGATCAGGTGTATCACCCTTATCACTGACCGCCCTGTTCACTTATCACTAGTTATCACATAAAAAATATACATAGTAATTCCTAATTACAAACCTACGCTAACAACTTGTTGGAAGCGACGTGAAGCGTTGGGCTATTGCAAAGCAATCAACCGATCGGAAACGCGTTTTTGTGTACGTGTCGCGTACTACTGACCGACAGTCCTGGTTATTGATACTGGGAAACCAGGCTTTTACTCGATTTTGCTGTAGCGAACACATTTAAAATAGTCTGTAAAAGTTTTAAACAGAAAAATATACTACAAAAAGCGTTAATCGGATTACAAATTAAAATATGTTTTCTTGAAAATTTAATAATTATATCATCATATACATTGATTTAAATTACTTACTAAGGTTCATATTAAACTTGGCATTTTAACGTTACATAGTGAACTAAACATTTTTCGGCAATTTCGTCTTTTTATTCGCTTTGCAATAAGACGATCAGAAAAACTTACAAACTGCTGAATAAATACTACAGTGGATCTTATAGAGACCAACACATATAAACAAAACATGCCAAGATAAATACATTCGACTTAAATCATACAGGGTCAGTCAAAGGTCACCTGCCTTTCATTAAAAAAATCCAATCACAATTAAACTCAATTTCCCGCGTTCCCATCACGCCTTTCAACACACGTTGCTTCACCATCAAGCCAAACCATAGTTAATCCATAATTACTTACGAATCCATCAAAAGGTCTAACAAACCGCTCACCGTTGCCTCGAATACAATGCCCGTTGAAAGTGACGACTGACAGCGTTTTTATGGTTTGGGAAATCTGCTACTAAGCCATTAGTAGGTTGTAACAATAAACAATTATATGTAAATCAGCGCTGACAGCTGTCATTGGTTTATGACAGACACATATGCCTAATAGTGTATTTTTAAAGGATACTATCTATCAACGTCAACAGTCAGCTTCGTAAGCTTGCTGATTGATTCAAGTAGATAACAGCAAGCGCTGTTGCATTATACGTCTCAACCTAGGGGCATTGAGCCTATCTGTATAGGGTGATTAGGCCTTAGTCGTCCACGCGGGCCCAGTGCGGGTTGGACGACTTCACGCACAATCTTTGAAGCCTTACAAACAACTAATTACTATACACTTACAACGTTGAACATAAGTCTAAAATTACGAGAGTCCATCGATCAAACCGGGACACTGCTGAGGCAAGATTAGTAACACCATCACGCCTTTCTATTTTGTTTACTCATAATCTTTTTTAAGTAGATAGTCACAGAATAACAGTCCCCATATAATAATAAATATCCAAAGATATTCATACAACGCCATCTAGCCCCAAGATAAGCGCGATGATTGTATTACGGGTACTAAACAACTGATAAACATAATTATATATTTTTTAATACATACGTATTATACATAAAAAACACCCAGATCAAAACGAACAGACGTGTTCAGTCATGCACACTATTTGTTGTACTGCCCGGGAATACCGGTACCCTTGATGTAATAGGCAACGTCATAACCATTACACCAAATGGATCGTCATATAACCACATTTTCTTTGATCACACTAAGTTTTAAAACAGATATAATAAATATGTTAATTACGATTACTTCATTATCATCAGCTCATGCATCAACCACACCGAGGGGCACCCGTGTACGTGGGTGTATAGGCCTTAGTCGTCCACGCGGGCCCAGTGCGACTTCACGCACAACCTTTAATCTCTTCGCAGGCGTGCGCAAGTTTACTCACGATGTTTTTCTTTACCGCAAGAACGTCGGATAAACGTACATATAATTTCGAAAATTCACTGGTGCGTGGCGGAATTCCAACCTGTAATCTTCAGATCGGAAGGCAATAGTCCACACCATTGAGCCACCGACGCGATATTAATTAACACAATAACTGAACGGAAATAATATATGGGATAGCACAAATTTATATGAATTATCCATAAGGCAAGTCCAAGGCTCATATTCTAGAACGTGACTCACCGTTATTTTTTACTTAAATAGAGTTAGAAAAGGATGCCGCTATTTATCGTATAGCGCTATCCCTTTTATTTATTTAAAACTTTAATGCACACTACATAAAAATGTACGAAGGCGAACTTAATGACGAATGGCATTCTCTACCAGTTAACCTTTGGGCATACCGAAAGCGAACAAAGTGGTGCGGCCAGATAAAAAATAATCGAAACAAGAGCAAAAAAGGTTTATAGGTCCCTTTGTAACTCAATATAAGTAAAGATCATCATTGAGTCTCGTTCTAGAACACGGGCCTAAGAACACAACGTAACTAAGTACGAGTCGTGTTTCCCCGACTGCCATAATTAAAATGAAACATCGTTTTTCATACTAACTGTGGAGTTTTCACAATTTCTCCACTAACAATAGCTAATATTTGCAGCTAGAGAGCGAAATGCTTTTACCTATGCCATGAGAATATCGAGAGTGTCTTACACTTATTGAAGATGAAAAAGGTGTGTTGAAATTGAAATGGGTGAATACTCTGAAGAGCGTCGGTGGCTCATTGGTGTGGACTGTTGCCTTTCGATCTGTAGATTACAGTTACGTCATATAATTTCGAAAATTCGTAATCACATTTTCGTCAAGATTATCAGACCAACGCATTACCAGATACGGATACCGTCCCGTGAAACAGTAGCGTTATACTCTTCTGTGTTTCGAGATAAGGGCACTGAATCTAGTAAAATTACTGGGTATAAGACCAAACATGATACGAGTATGTCTTCTTGGGTGATGGGTTCAGAGCACTGCATCTGTTATGAACAAGCATCAACCGCATCACTTACTACCAGATAAGCAAATTAGCTATATACATTGACATGAATATCCGAAAGACTATGATATTAAGTGTATCTACTCTATATTTTTTTTTCACAAAATAGCTATACGAAGTAAATACGTCATAAATAAACAAATGAGTTAAAAATTTCAAAAGCAGTGGTCTCGTATGGACCCATAATATGGCATATTTAGAAATATTCCTAAACTTAGATGCATAGGTATTTAGTTGCATTACGACACTACAGCGAGGTCTTTAGCTTAGTTTAATTTACGCACTCAGCTAATGACCTTGCAAAAAATATTATGTTTTGAATGGAGAATTAGATACTTACTACTCTCAATCTTAAAAATTTCAAACGACTTTTGTCTTTACATTTATTACCAAAAAAAATCTTGGTAAATATTACATTTAGGTTAATATCATGGCAATCAACTAAAGTCAAACCCTTAAATTGAAGGCAACTGATTAAATTTTGCAAATCATAAATATTATTATTATAAAACTGAAGGCTTTTTCAACGTCCTGGGGAGCTCCCCAGGACGTTGAAAAAGCCTTCGGCGGTAAAGCTGTAGCTACCGCAATCTCTTAAAACAGTATTGTTATAATGATACATCAGCATTTTTGTATCAGAAAAGATGAAGTAATAATCAGGATAACGTTTGTTATCCTGATTTATCAGTTCAACTATTAAACAAACTCGAACGTCTGCAGAATCTCTGTATTAGATTTATATTTGGCCTGCGTAAGTATGACCACGTCTCTTCTTATAGGTCCCAACTTCAGTGGCTGCCTATTGCCCGTAGAAGGGACTGCCACATTCTGTCCCTCCTTTACTCTATTCTTTCCCACCCTTACACCCCTCCGTATCTTAAAGATCGCTTTATTTTTCACTCTGCAACCTTAAACGCTCAAAATAGCTTAACCTGCCGTCTCACAAGACTGACTTCTATGCGAGGTCTTTCACAGTTCGAGCGATCAAGCTGTGGAATTCCTCGCCTGAGGACATTCGTCGTGCACCGTCTCTTTAGACTTTTAAGAGCCGAATTAAAAAACATTACTTGGAACAAATAATCTCTTTGTGATCTTTACTTTCTTTCACTTTTATTTCTGTGCTGTAGGTACTGTATTTGTCATTCCTATCAAATAATTCTGATTGTAGTTTGTTTTATCCCATCTTCCATTAGGTAGTTTATGTATTAGTTTATTATATACTATTTATTAGTTTATTCTTTAATTATTTATGTAGTAGTGTGTACTTAGTATATATACTATTATGTTATAATTTTGTAGTTATTTAGAATAACGATTTTACTTGTTTTGTTCTTTCATCCAACGGTTGCCTGGAAGAAATTGCTACCTAAGCAATAAGGCCGCCCATGTTGTACTTGATTTTTTCTGTTATCTGTTGTTGTATGACTTATTTTCGTGCAATAAAGTTTTATTTTTTTTAGTATTAACTGTTTGAAGAGATGGCGGATCACCAAATCACATAAGCAGTTGTAATACTATTAATATAATTTTTCCCTAAAAAATCCATCACTGTCTGCCAAAAAGTACCATCGAGCCATCCCTGCACAAGTATAATGTCATCGAATTAACTATACTTGTCGACTGCCATTATTTATCATTATGTGCGCCTGCGCCGTGTCGCGGCTAGCTGGTGTCAGATGGTTATCACTACGAGTGAAGGATGTATGCGATCAATTAATTATGGTATAACATGCTATTTATGTGGCTTCTTGTTGTTATTATTACTAGAAAAAAATATAAAAAAATGTTACTGATACACAGTAATTATCCTCCATCAATGCCGCCCGTCACCCGAGACAACAGATATTAGGTCTTTATACCGGAAATTTCACTAGATTAAGCCTTTTTTTAGATTCCTACCTTTTGTATAAGAATAATTTAAGTGAATGAGAAAGAGAAACATTGCTTTATTCATTCAAATTAAAAATATATATCATACGAGGCTCCATTTTTCGGGCGTTTTTATTATGATTGATTTTCGCATAAAATATTATCTCCAGAAAAATAAACACACTGTTTATTTTTCTGCTCTCTGTAAGATTTTTTAATAGACAATTGTGTAATATATTAAATAATTATGAAAATTTGGACAAAGCGCACTGCACAAAATGTATATTTTGTAACATTTAACACAATAGGATTTGTAATCAGTAATCATCTTCATTCAAAATACCTACATAACATGTTGACAGAGATCAGTGGGTCAGTTACTGATGTTCAAGTTGCTCAATGAACAATGCTTGGTAACTATGAGTATCATCAACATTTGTCACGTGTGCTAATGTACTTTATTGCCCTAATCGTCATGAGTCGTACAAGATTAATGTTCCAGTGATATCAAGCATATTTAGATTGAAGACTGGAATCAACTCACTCGCAATAAACCAGCTCAGTACATATTATTGTCAAATTCTGATTTATAATAATAACACAAATGTTTATTTCTTTCATATAAATGGTTAACAAGATAGGTGTTGACCTCCCCCATTAGGTATAGAGCTTTTAATAAACTACCAAATCAACCAACCTTTAGTTATTCTAAGGCTTTGGATTTGCTATGAAACTGTCGTCATGTTTAATACTCAATTCTTTATTGCTCTATAAATGTCGGTACAGTGGTTTGGTGGACCAAAACATTTAAGACTCTGTAATAGAGGCAATTAAAAATAAAAATAATTTTGAGGAACACTTTTTCTTAAGGTACAATAATGTGTCATAAGTTTTATAATGGTTGTTAAGGATTTTAAAAGGTACCTATACTTTAAGTCTATATGTCTATTTTTTTTCATTTTGAAGTTGGCTTGCTCTGTGATAAAACGTATGACTATAGATGCTCATCAATCATCAACGATTTGTTTACATCTTATCTATTACAATAAAGTTACCTAAGCTAAAGCTAGTAACCTAACGGAAGCTTGAAAATTCTACCCAATTATATCATACACCCAAAGCGACAAAGGTGCATACTCAAATATCTACAGTTCTGTTTATTTCAATTGCAAATACAAGTTAGGACTTTCTCGTACGTGCGTTGCGTGTAAAATAATAACTTACCTGTCCTATGCATAACTCTGGACCAGTTCCAAAGTTCGTGTTTACTTAAGTAATGCGGTTTTATAAAAGATGCGAGTTTATGTCACTGTGGGTTATTGCGTCCTTGATTGTAGGGATTAAGTTGAAAACTCGTTTCAGAGATATATCTCTTGAAATTAAATCCACCTGATCATGATAATTTAATAAAAAATGGGAAATGCTCTAAAGTACGTTTCAATTATAGTTTAGTTTAGTCAATCTAATTTTGTACAATACATAATTCGTGAATAATGCTTCACGGTGTTCATCTTAAACTTCAACTTTAATAAAAAAAATGTAGTCAAGTTTCTGTTACCGGCCCCCAAAGCCGTTTTTATTTTGTTTGGCGGCATATACTATAAGTACGTGAGGGTTGTCTAGGCTAGGGGTGGTGTGTTGGCTTTACACTCGAAAAATAAGTGTTAATAACATACTTTAGGTTTTGCATACAAAACACTGTCTTTTCCAAATATGTTTTACCATGCATTGCATCCTTATGATTATAGGTTAAACACGACGTATCTGCTCCCATAATTACCCCATTGTCAACAATCTAAGCAAACAAGTAATAGAAACACCGCAAGCGTAACAAATAGCATAACGAACCGCTTTGCGGGCATTCTCCACGGCGCGTGCGCACTTGATCCGTATCAGAGTTGTGACCGGGGCCACTTTGTTTTGGACTTTTTTGGTGAAAGATAATAAAAGTATTTGTGTTTACTTTAGATGGACAAATGACATGGTCGATGGCGCCAACTGTATGAAAGATATTAAGGAACAAAGCCATCATTGGAGTTACAATAATGAAGTTTTTTTTTAAGTTTTAAAGGTTTCTAACATTCAACTGTTGAAACTAGACTGTGTAGTAGTGCAGTGCGGTTCGGAACCTTCATTTATAAAAGTTAATTATACAGGCATTTGTTCAGCAGTGGTCGTTAAAGTTTCCTTAAACGTAAATTAGGACAAGTGGACAGTTACTATTTAAAAAGATCACTGTTGTCCATTTACATATTTTCAGATGATACATATAAGAGCGTCGGTGGCTCAGTGGTGTGGACTGTCGCCTTCCTACCGGGAGGGCTGAGATTCAAATCCCGACACGTACCAATGTATTTTCGAATTTTTGAAAATAGATGTACGTTATCCGACGCTCTTACGGTGAAGGAAAACATCGTGAGGAAACCTTCATGCACGCCTACGAAGAGATTCGAAGGTTGTGTGTGAAGTCGTCCAATCCGCACTGGGCCCGCGTGGACGACTATGGCCTAATCACCCTATACGGGTAGGCTCGTGCCCCTCGGTGGGGACGTTTAATGAGCTGATGATGATGACATATCTGCATACAGATTTCCTGTGAATCGTATTGTACTTTATCTCCTTACTAGAGTTTTCTTTAAATATGTTTATAACTTACGTTCCTGATTCTTGGTTGTTAACGAAAGCCAAGTGGTGATAAATACGTACCTGGAAAACAAAAAACATCATTTTTATAGGACTTCAAAACACAATTTCACCTACATAAAAAATCATTCAGGGATACTTCTTCCGTTAAAAGAACATAGTACCTTGAGTTCTAAAAAATATCTACCTGTCAGTTCTCTTACTTAAATGATAAATAAATACAATTTTATACTTTAAATTATTTTCTATTGTCTATAATACCGGCCAGATAAAATATTAATAGTTATAGTCACTGGTAATAAACGTCAACTCCTTATTATCTTTTAAACTAAGAGAAATTCCGTGATGTTGTTACAAACTGTGGAAGAAAATCTTCAGTGTCAATCATAGGCCCGTATATAAAATTAGAAAGAGATGCCGGTATTTATCGAATACAGCGCTATCCCTTTCTAGCTCAATTTAAGTAAAGATCACGTTGAGTCTCGTTCAAGAATACGGGCCTTAGTGTTCCTTATCAAATGATGTATTATTTGCTTAGCACACCTATCAAAGTTGACGTCAAAATTTATTTATTTAACTAAAGCTAACGATAAGCACTAAATTAATGTCAAGGTCAAATTTTTATTACTAGTTGTTTTTTGTAAATAAATACAATATAAGAGTATACAGTGCATCAAAAGTTAAGAACATTTTTGAACTTAACAAAATCAATTTGATTGTTTAGTTCATTCGATCTGAAACTTGCTCAGTTAGTGGCTTTCAAGTTAGTAGACAGCATAGCTATCAATAATGATAGGTGGTGGTCAGTTTGGCGATCTGTTTGTTGCACGGCGCATGCGCAGAAAGTCCAGTATGACCTATTACATGCCTTTCACTCGACAAAACCAGACGTGAAAGTATATAAATCGAGCTGTTTGGCATCTGTAGCCGTTAAAATTAATCTTGGCCTTAATCTGATTAAATTGGATTTTTGAGTACAGACTATCAATTATACACATATTGAATGATCGTTGTCAGATCCTTTCAGTGGCGTGCACAGAGATTATGAGTGGGGTATGCAAAGTGAGTGACACTTATCACAAAAACAATAAATCATTTACATTTTTGTCAAATTGAGTGCTGTTGATGTCAGCAGATCGCCTTTGGTTTTAAATCTGTAGAGGAAAATGGGTGAATAAGTAGGAATCGTTCAATATGTTGGCGATTTTCCATGTTGTCTGGACGCACAGGGTATGCACTACTTATTTGCATATATGGAGTGCACGCCTTTGGATCCTTTAGACGTGGTGTGATTAGTTAGCGGCCATTTTTTGAGCAATTATATAAAAAAGTATGGATTCGTGATATGCTCACAAAACAATCGAAAAAAATAATCCGAATGCAGTGACAGCACACATACATATATTTCGAATTTCGAACACATTTAAACAAAAGAGTACAAACTGTACTCTCTTCGGCGGTTCATTTTTGAGGCACGGGCGGCGTATCTACCTTTATATATAAAGAATATCATTGTGTTTGTGTATATACTAGGTGGTAGAATCGATACTGAGCCGTCATCCAGGTAGGTATCACCACAGTGCCAGATATCGTCCCGTGAAACTGGAGTGTTATGCACTTTTGTGTTTCGGGATGAGGACACTGTAGTTAGTGAAATTACTGGTTATAAGAGAGCTAACATCTGTTGTCTCGGGTGGCAGGCGCATTGTGGCATTAAAGGAGGATAATGACTATCTATCAGTTGTTGGTCTTTTTCAATGCCACTCTGTCATGGTTAGGCATATCACTTACCATCAGATGAGCGCCCTGACCGTCCTGTACACTTATAACATAAAAAAATGAGAGGGCTTTTCTCATAGATCATGTCTAACCATTGTATGTTTATTGGCTGCGTATTGGTAGCTGGCTCGAGACCTTTCACCGTTGGCCGCAGATGACATTCACAACTTCACTGGGCTAATGGCGATGATGATAGGACCCTTGATGTCTCTCAGCCTAAACTACAAAGGAGCAACGTGTGTGATATAACCTCTTCAAAGGGAAGGTAAAGGAAAATAGGAAGGAAGGGATATAGTTATGGTCCGGTTTTTATGCCTATAATAAATGCAGTACTAAACAGATGAAGTGAGCCCTAGAAGTATTATTTCAGTGGTATGCTAGAACACCTTATACTCTAATTTTGACTTGCGAATATTTCATTTATTAAAATAGCAATGGGAAGGGCACATTGTGCGAAAAATGTTGACCGATGTGACATCAAAATTCCCGAGTGGCGCTGACCCTTAACCTGATTGAAGTACCGGGTAGCTAATGGAACTTATTAGTGGAAGCATTCGTTTAACAGTCGACATTTAAGGCTTTAATGATGACATATTTATTATATCTATCTCACTTTGTGTCCTTTACACATAGCTTTGCAATTTGAATGTAAACTACGTGATGTGAGTATATTAACTCGTATTCAGAATTCTTGGTACGGATTCTTAACAGACCTTCATTATTAAAATGCCACGAGGTGAAGAGAAATGGATCTTTTCAGGGTTAGCTATTTCTCAGGCTCAGACATTTTTGGCAATCTGGGACAAATTAACATAATCCCACGGTATTTGGACGTGATAAGAAAGTCAAAATTATGATCACTAATATAGAATTACATAAGATTCAAAACCAGCCGAACTGGCCTTATAACCTTATACACGAGCTACAGTAGAGAGGTTAGTACTGAAACTGGACACTAAACAGCCTATTATATCTCACTGCAGGGCACTCGTATTTCCACACAGTTTCACATATGGAATTGAAGATAATGGGATATAGCATACTTCTCTGGCACAACTTTTATTGGTGGATGTTAAAGACTTTCTTGCGAAAAAATTTGCTGGTACCAACGGCTTTAGGTGCCTTTCAAAGCATGGAAGTACTTGAGATAATATTTCTATTACTTCCCGACATCTAACCATTACTTTAGTTACTTGCGCTATCGACAAATAAACACTCTAATAGCTGCAATGTAATTTTGTTACTAAAATAGAATCTTTAAGATCGGTAAGTGTCTAATCTAAAAAATCCTATGAAATACAGATTTCTAAGTAGTCATAATTACCCAACAATTATTCTAATGATTCAGATGCACAAAAATAAAGCGTATGAAACCTAGAAATAAATTTGAAATCACGACACCTATTGTTTGTGAAATTCTCAGTCACTCGGCGTCTCATTAGCATTTTGAATGGGAAATGGGAGGCTTTCTCTAGTTTATTATTTAGTCAAGTTACAAAATGACGTCGGTACACTTCACAAGATTTTGTACGGATCATAAAAGCAGCTCTATTAGGTATTAGTACTTATATTTGCTAGTCTCACGTTGTTTATTGTTTTCATACTGTTACCTTCACGCACGCAAACACTTCAGTTACTATTAAGTACTTATAGAGGTGTAGTCGGTTCGGACCCCGTTCATCCCGCGTATACGTGTGATAAATAAAATTATTTAAACTATCTTAAGAATAACTACAGAATCTGTGACTGTTTCAGTCTAGCCTACTTTATATTATCATGAATTTGACCTTTTTAAAAGAAATTAAGAAATAGAATCTGCATCTTTGACATCACAATGCGAACCGTTATAGGAAGCTCTTTCAATTCTCTTATGAGAGATTTAGAAATATATTCACTTATTTTTTGTTTTCAAAATGAAGTAATGCTAATGGGCTGCACAAAATTTGGCAATAAAGCATAACTCTACAAACTTGAAGTTGCGCGCGTTGATGTCTTTTATATGCGTTTTATTTTATAATTTTTGGCCTGTGCATTTTGTGTTAACAAGTACAATAATTCGGGTATTTAAAAATCTAATTTTTCACTTTATCGTTTTTTTTACTCTTTTCATGCTATTGCAGTCCACTGCTCGGCATCACTGAGCTGTCTCCCTGATTTTGCGCCTGCAATCTCAGTCCTCCACTTGTCTCATGCAGTTCGTTGGTAGTAATCAGACAAAAAAGCGAAAATTTACATAAAAACTAGCCGGTGTTTTCGTTAGGTCATAAGTAAATAGTTCTGAACAAGAAGTCACAGTGTAGTATACTATCACCGTAGTAGTCTGTGCCATTCTATCTTCAGTCTAAACTCAACGGCTTGATCCTAAAATCAATTAAGAACTAAAGTATATTTTATTTGTTGGAAAATATATTTAAAAAATGACAACACAAACACGGGCATGAGAGTAACGAATAATCCAAATATATATTTATACTTTCACTTTAATCGACATTATGCGTTGACCTGTTCATAGTGAAAAAAAAAATTGTTTGTGTAAACAATTGCAGCACTTAGCTTATGTATCTGACCACTCAAGGACTTATCATATTCTTAGACTGTCCGTAACAGAAACAGGGTGTTCCACTGACCACTGAATGACCTTGTGTATTTGCACACGAATCGTGCTATAATGTTGATGTGTGATTTGTCGCAAACATTGACTTTCGTAACGGTCATATTGTGCAAATTGCTGCATATCAGGGTCTCTGTTCTATTTTAATGACAGCATCCCACTTGAGGTTATTGAAAGCGTAGAATTATTGTGAAACTCTATGTTTTCAATATTGTGTCTATGGAGATTTAAAATTTTCAAAGTTGATTTTAATAAAAATATTTTGGTATAATATTTGAATATAATATTTCTTGAGCGATACGACAGGGGGTTACCTCCACCTTTTGAAACACTATAAATTTAAATATAGGTACGTATGAATTTTAATAATATCATAATATGCGCCCGGATGTCTTCAAAAAGAGCATTTTCCACTTTCTAAAGGTCAGCATCGCATTTGTATGCTCCTTGACATTAAAAATATGTTTATTATGTATATACTTCATGATTTACATGGCACCAGCTAATTTGACATTGGGTAAAGAGGAATCCCTTTTTGAAATCATGTTCTTATGTCTTTTTAAGGTATGAGACCTCTTAAAAACCCTAATAGTTAAAGAACAAGGCGTGGCAATGTATATACGTGTATGGAAAGAATGTTGTTCTTGAAATCAATAAATCTTGTGACCTCCCACGCTACTTGTCAGTGTCAAGTAGTCCATATTTTGGTGTCAACCCACTCAATTACTTTTTATTGGTCAAATAAAAAATATCTCAAAATTGTGAATGTACGTACTCCATATTTTTTTTCATACATATTCAAGACTGATGTTCCTACGACAGTTAACAACTAACCTTTAGCGAAATCCTAAATCATCATCACCATCCTATAACACCAGCTTACCCATAAAGGGTATATAGTGGGCTGAGTACGGATTTGTCGAAAAAAAAACGTTTTTACGCAAAACCATTGAAATTCCGCAAAAATTATTTAATTTTAATAGGTACTTAATATTTTAATTTTTTGTCTTTATTTAAACTTACGTCACCTGTCCTTTGTATAATATCCTGCCTAACAACGAACAAAGTTATGGCAAACTAATATACAATCAACAAGCGCGATATTTGATAGATCTTCGATAATAGGATTATACAAGCAGTGGACAGTATGTCAACCATAATACAATTCCATTAATTTCAACATACTACTTCTATTTTGCTTTTTATGTGTAATCTTTGTTGTAATGTTTTATTTTAATATGTTTAATAACATTGAGCAATGCGTCCTACCCGTGCTAACATACGCAGCTGAGACATGGACACTGACTGCGGGATTGGTTCATAAGTTCAAAGTCACTCAACGCGCAATGGAGCGAGCTATGCTTGGAGTCTCTCTTAGGGATAAGATCAATGATCAAATGATTTAATCCGTAAGAGAACTAAAGTTACCGACATAGCCCGCCGGATCAGCAAGTTGAAGTAGCAGTGGGTGGGTCACGTATGTCGCAGAACCGATGGCCGTTGGAGCAGACGAGTTCTGGAGTGGAGACCTCGTCTTGGCAAGCGTAGCGTAGGACGCCCTCCAGCCCGATGGACCGACGACTTGCCAAAGGTCGCTGGTGGAAGCTGGATGAGAAAAGCGGAGTACCGGGATGTCTGGCGCAAAATGGGGGAGACCTATGTCCAGCAGTGAACTGCAATAGGTTGAAAAGGGATGTTTAATAATATCGTTTGTTGTTATCTATCAATATGTGCCAATATATGTGAGAGTAAGCTATAAATTTATAATGTGCTGGGGAAGTCATAATAACTACACTAATTATTTTCGACAGTTTTCTATATACACGAGAATAAAAATGGAAAAGCTTCGACCACATGTAGGTATGGCTATATCTATTAAAGTCAAATGACAGATATAACAACAGTTTCGTTTTTCTTTCAAAGGATAGTTATCGGATCGTGTTATTACGGTGAAATGTCGTTTACTAGAGCGGGCAAGTGAAATTATGTGTGAAATGCGCCTCATCGATATCTCGGTGTTTTGTCGGTTAACAAAGCGTGAATTTACAAGGTCAATTATGTGTGGTTAAAATTTTGTGGTTTTAGATGAGAGTTGGTAATAGAATAAAAGAGGAAATATGGCGAAGGGGGTGGAATTTTGGGCCTCTCTGGTTGCCTTTTTGAGTAGACTAAAAATGAAGCGTTTCACGCTGGTTTTCTGTAAGGTCCTGATATCACTTCAGTCGAACCAACCTATTACCGATATACTATCGAATACACTTACATATAAGAATATAGCGTGCATATTATCTAGATACTTATACAAAAGGTCATTTAGTCTGTCAAGTTATTTAAAATTTTGCTTTTTTACCATGCCAAAATAAAAAAAAAAATCTTGCTGTATTATTTTGTTATTTTTTTTACGTTCAAGTGATTATTTTAATCTTAACTGAATAAAAATATTTTATTAGTTATAGTTCTTTGGTTAACGTGACACTCTCACCCTAATTTAATAGCATTACTTCAATTTGAATATGTCAACATCAAATTCGGCAATAAGGTGTTAAAACCAATTAGCATCAACAGTGCAATATGATAGAATTTCTTGCATTTGGTAACATATTTGTTTCATAATCAAATAAGGACAAATCCATTAGTATTTGTTTCCTAATCTTAGTTTTACTTTTTACGTCAAAAAAACTTCAGTATAGCTTTGTATCTGTTACAATGATTAGTAATTATATCACTTCTGTACATGTTGCCATGATAATAACCTCTAAAGGAGGAATCACAGCCCTTAGAGTTTTCTGGCTAATTATTCTTAGTTTAAAGCGTATGTACAAAGCTTTTGCATTCGGTTATGTGCTTACGTTCTTAAATTAAATAGATGATTAAGGACGATGACTTGCGCTTAATCAGTTCCGTGTATCGTCTCCCCCTTAAGTCACTAATACCTCATATTTGTAAATTTGAAGCACTAAATAATATTTTTTCTTCATCTTCTTAACTACCTCATACAAGCCTATCAGAAAGTGTATCAAAATGCTTTGCGAAGAAAGTTCGGCGCATTTGTATGAGCTCCATTGCATACAAATGAACCTTTATAAGATTCAAAGCTAAGGTGTGTCGGTGGCTCATTGGTGTAGACTGTAGCCTTCCGATCAGTAAGGTGCAGGTTCAAATACCACCACGTACCAATGTATTTTCGTATTTTCGGAATTATATGTAGGTTTAGTCGGTCACTCTTACGGTGAAAGAAAACATCGTGAGGAAACCTGGAGGGTTACCGCCATCTGCTAAAACAGTGTTACAATAATATTAGTTCGACTTTTCTAGTACAAAAATGCTGACGTATCATTATACTAATACTGTTTTAAGAGATTGCGGTAACGCCCCTGCACCCACTTACGAAGAGACTCCAAGATGCACAAAGTTGGCCAATTCGCACTGGGCCCGTTGACGACTACAGCCTATACAATCTTTACGGGTAGGCTCGTACCCCTCGGTGGGTCAAATAATGAGCTGATGATGATGAATATTCAAAACAACAAAGCATAAAATTGTACTTAGTATTCCTTAAAGCTGGTAACAAAGAGTTCCGCTAGCCAAATATATATCGTGTATTCATAAAAAGGCTAAGGCGTGCCACATAGTTTGGAAACTAAATGGCGACGGCATTTCATGTTTTTAAATAATGACCTTCAATTTATCTGCTTCATACGTATAACTAGTACATTTATCTTGATAGATTTCCTGTAAAACCTTTCGTATTATTGCAAGTAGCTTAGTAATTAAGCTTTAATAAGCATAGGGCATTATTTCGCACGAAAATATATTAATGAAACTGAGTTTCAGACAAAATTTAACTCTTAATGTAAAATTTATAGTTCAAATAAAAAATTACAACAAGTGTTCTTGTTTCAATTATTAATTTTACGAACAAAAATCCGTCTTAGATCTTTAGTTTTGGCGCCAAATGGAGCATAATGTAACTTTGAAATCAAACAAGTTAAGTAAGTATTTTTGACGACAGGACCCAAGTGTTGAAATGTTCAACTTGAAAGTATTAATTAGCAAAATTAAATGGTAGTAACCACTTGATTAACACCTAAAGATTAATATTGGCGGTGTGTCGTCATCCAAGTGTACATTACGACCTTCAGTACAAGTGGGACGGCCGCCATGCATCAGCGCAACTTTATAATTTCGCATCGCCACATCTCATTGACTACATGTTTTGATGCATAGAACGTGGGCTCGTTATGGGTTTCAATGAAAGGGGATGTGCTTTTGTGTTTTAAATAAGTGCCAAATCACTAACTTGTCTACTAAAAGTACTGACTTGTAGCCATGTAAAATGTTCTTACTATAAATATTTCCCACCATAAAATATATTTTTCTACGAATTGAGATCCTCCAAAATGCTGTAGGACATCCTTCTTTAGTCAGCGAGCCCCTGGACTTAGCCGGTAACTAAGTAGGCTATATAACCGACTTTTACTCCATCCCGGGGTTTGTTGGGGTATGTACGCTCCTTCACCGTGGAGACTGGAGCAAGAAAAAACAACCTTTTATTTGCTAATTTTAAAATAAAATATAACAAAACAGTTGACTCTTTGAGTACTGTATTTACACATCACGTATCAATGTCAAACATAAAACCATAGTCCTGAATATTTCTCTATTAAATACATACAGCGTAGCGTAGGACGCCCTCCGGCCCGATGGACCGACGACTAGCGAAGGGTCGCTGGTGGAGGCTGGATGAGGAAACCTATATCACGCAGTGGACTGCGATAGGTCGAAGAGAAAAATACACACTGAAGATACCGAAGGCCCAATCTAAAGTTCTATAAAGTATGAACTTACGAAATATATCATTTAACCTATATAAGCACAATGTATTTGATTGTTATCAGCTGGTCTTTGCATAAGTTATGACCATGATGAACCTTGTTATTAAATTATAACACCATATCCGGCACAATATTAAATGCAGTTGCATAGACAAACAAAGTAACATAGCTCCGATTTTAGAATCATAATAATAATTATTTTCTTATAAAACTTATTTACATCATAAGATTATAAAATCTTATGACGTAAATAAGTTAAAAACTTGAACCTCTGTTTTAATTTTAGTATTAGATAATACGTGTTTATTCTAGTAATCGCTCCATTTTTGGACCTAAAAGCATTGCACAGTAACCGGAATTGTAACTTTTGACATTGGAAGGCCTAAAATTACCTTCATATGTAACATACACCTACTTTAACGATTCCTAGAGTACCCATTACTGTATCCTTTATCTTGTACGAAAGAAGGGTCAAAATTCATTGGCAATTATTTCTTCCCATTACCACATTAATAAAATGTAACATAACTTTTAGTATTCAAGGTGAAGTCAGCTAAGCGATTAATAAATCTACATTGTATAATGTACAAGCTAAACGATGTTTTAGACGAACTAAGCCTTATTAATTAGGATCATTTACGAAGCGTTCATTATGTTGTGATAAGTCTTATGAAACAGTATTACTTTTTATATTTGTACAATTTGTAAATTGATTGAACATAGTTAACAACTATCATGGGTCGATGATTATTACATACGCGTCTAATAAACAACATTTTGAACGTTGTTTGTATGACGCGTAGATAACAATAAAATAATTAATAAAAAGTTCATTTATTTTCTCTCCACAAATGACAGGAATAAAATACATTCATTCATTAATAATGTACAATTTGTCATTCGCGGAAGACTGGTGCCCACATAGGTTCGAAGACCTGTATGACGGGTCACCAAACCCCCCGAATAAAATGATTAAAATAACTTAAAAGTATATTACAGTCCAGATTTGAGCTAGAGTAATATTTAGAAACACAAGGCATATTGTATTTTGTGGTCAGTGTGAAATTATGTACATACAATGAATACCAAAGAGTGATTACATATAAAACTTACTCTCTCCTTTCCAGCACTTTTCTCTTGCTACCTTTCTGCTGCTGGACATAGGTCTCCCCATTTTGCGCTAGATAGCACAGTCCTCCACTTTCGTTATCCAGCCTCCACAAGCGACCTTTCGAAAGTCGTCATAGAACTACGGATTCGCAAGTTTTAAAAAATGTATTTATGTACCAAATCTCTTCCAGTTTAAGAAAACAAAGCAAATCACTGCCATCTTCATAGTATTTTATAAGAAGATTCCTATTTATCTAACCCAGATGATGAACCTAGGTGAAGTACGGGTCAGGAGCCCTTATTAAGATCACTTAGCGTATTAACCGCCTACATTAGTATGTAGGCGCTCACAAAAAACTATATCTTGGGTAGGTGATAAACGATATCTTAAAATTGGTATTGTGTAGCAGTTTTTCTTTAAATATTGTAATACTTGCAGGAGGTAATAAATAGACTTTTATGCCATAATTACTATGCGTGCTTGAACAGATCTCAGTTTTCTGTACAAGTTATTTGAGTCACAAGTGGATACTACTCTTACGTGAATTTGCGGAAAGCCTGTTACTTATATAACATAGGGTTTGAGTTAAGGATTTCGAACGCAGTATTACATTTAGTAACAAATATATAAATATTTACGAAAACTAGTGGACTAGTTCGTTCACCTGTCCATGACAGATGCAGTGTTAAAGTAAACCAAGAACTGTAATAGTAATTATTTTCCATCAACAATGCACTGGGCCAGTCAATCGAATCTTTATTCTAATTTGGTAATTAAAAGTATATTTATGAGAAATAAAAATAGTGTATTTGAGTTTCCATATTTTGCAACATCAATCCATAGTTCAGGTAAATGTGATAATCTCCACATAAGTGCCCATAGAATTCCAACATTATCTGTAATAACCATTAGTATTTTACCGAAGATTGTTTATTCTCTATGTATATAACCCTTAACTTTGTTTATACAAAAATCAAAGTGTACATTCAAAGTTCTACGCCCAATTTAACAAGTTAGGAATCTTCCTACAAGTTTGTCATAGTATTAATGATTCAAATTTGCCGAATTGGCTTCGTAGCCGGCATCAACTTTCGACGGGGAAAGCTGGAATCTTGTAATGATGACATAGACAACACGTTACGTATGTGGTCGGAAAAATGTGAAATTGGTTGAGAACATGCTGTGTGAATGTTTAAATATTTGTGTACTCACGATAAGAGAAATAATTGGTGCAATTCAAACAAACCAACTTGTTTATATGACATGATTTGACAAGCAACAGTGGCAGGGCAGGGTACAACATTCCATTTACTTATTCTAGACAACAATCAATCAATCGTTTATTGCTTTTCCACAATGTTTAAGTGACAATTTATTCTGTAGGTACATTAAGGATCCTGTCGGGCACAGCAACATAGGAGAGAGGAGGGCATTGTAACACTCTTATGTTTTTAATACTATATTCTATAATCGTACTATGTATTTAATTTTATACTGCTAGTTTTATCAATTTCATTTTTATGTCAATGTCAGTTTAATTTTATTGTGGTGTATCTTAATATAAATTATTTTGTTTTGATTATAATTCAATTTCATGTCCACTTGATCTTTATATTGTAAATTAATGACAAAATGTCTGCCAGGGCTATCCAGTGCCAACAACTTTTAATATTTTCGTCTAAATCTTAACTCAATAAGAACTTACAACAAGAAAACAATAAACAAAATATTAAACATTATATCGGAAGGAATACAAGAAACGAATGGAAAATTGTATCGTCAATTTCTTTCGTATAGACTTTTCGTTGTTTGGTCGCAGATGGCTTTTACATCTGCATCGAGCATGTGGCGAGCGCAGATGGCTCTCAGCCTAATGTTTCAAAGTAATTCGATGACCCATATGGTGTTATGGTTGAGAAGTCGGCTGGTTGAGGGGATTGGACCCGAAACCCTTGGTGTAATGCCAAGGGTTTCGGGTCAAATCCCTTGGCAGTACAAACATTTGTGAGCATGAACATAGACATTTGTATTGGTCTGGGAGTTTCTATTACGATATTTTTAATACGATATTTAATAGTGTTCACAAAAAAAGTATAATAGGTAAGTATGTTTATCCGTTGTTTTGTATCCATATTACAGGCTAATGCTTAGTTTGGGGAGAGATGGCGCTATGTGAATGACAGTGGATATTTATTTTAAATATGAAAGTCATGGTACTCGATGAATATTATGCTACTGATTTATAATAATAAAATAGTAATAATAATAACGTTTGACACATACATACATAGTTTCTTTGTGTAGTTGCGCACTTTGTCTGCCTGTCTCAGTATGTTTTTTTTCCTGTTTAGGACTGCTGGAAGAAATTCCATTCGGAATAAGCACTACCTTTGTACTTTTTTTTTTCTCACTATATATTGTTCTGACTATTTTGTATGTGTGCATAAACAATAAATAAATAAAGATTAAACATTCTAAAAAGTGCCTCTGTGCTGTTGGCTTCAGCCCCACACATGCCTTCCAAATGACCGGGCCACTATTTGGCCCGTGAATCTAAGGACTTTGAAAACATAATAATAAAACATTTATTTGCATAAAACATAGTCGAGACATTTTTCGGGTCTTATGAACTAATTGGTGGACATGCATGTTTTAATATTTTTTAAGTGCTTATCTTTAGAGCACATATGACAAGGTGACTGTCAGGCTAAAACATAATAATAGTTTTTAGCTAGTACTTGTTTTACCAGTGACAATGTTTACTGATGTGTGTCAGGTGCCGCAACGGTATTTCTTTGACCGCGACTGACCGGCGCACGCGCACCGATCGAGCATACACCGTGTGAAATGCCGCTGTGACATAATTTTACGTTGCTGACAATCGAGAACACTTGCTGATAATTTTGATCACGTCAAGGGCGAAATTCATGGTTGACACAGTTTTCTTATTTTATAAATTTCGGTGGAAAGTGTTTGTGTTAGGCAGTGTATTTCATAAGAGCAAAACTTGTTAAACGAGTGCGTTTCAAGTGCTATCTATAATGAATAGGTAATATAATTAAAATTTCCGTGAAAGTTGAAAATCATCTCATCTATTTATTTATTTTTTCATTTAGTTATTTTTGTATATTAGAGAAATTTTGTTAACTAATAACTGTGAATTGAAGAATCACGAATATTGAGGGCTAAAATGATTCTCAGGCCAAAGCTGAAAATCAGTGGTTGCCGTCTCGTGAACCACTGCAGATTTGGCCTATAAATAATATGCCGGATAAATTATTTTGTATTCGTATCGTTTTGTTAAATTATATTCTTGTTAATTGTCCAAACACAATATTCTTGTCGGTTTAAATGTGATGTGTGTGTTTTTGTGATGCAAATAAATGAATTATCTATCTATCTTACATGCCATAATGGGTTACTATCCAAAATCTTTTGGGACTTCAGATTTCCTCACTAGGAAAATATCCACAGGTGAAATGAAATATTACACTTCTGTATTAAAAAATAAATTGATACAGAAGTAGATGTTTATCCAACGCTCTTGCGTGAAGGAAATCGTCGCGATGAAAGGCGCCTTTGTGATTTAAAATGAACTACGTACTTACGCACTAGTTTTCCATATTAAACTGCAAAAACCTCATGTATAAATAATTCAATTTACATTACCAATCTAGGCGACCTTGACTCAGACCAATACCGTGGGACTTATTCTACTAACAGTTAAATAAATATAATATATATAGATAGCTTGGCTATTTCGTTACTTGCTTGCGATCAGAAACTAAATATTCGCATCAACTCGACGACGGTAGCGAAACGGCGAAGCCGTACATTTTAACTGATATGTAGATTTGGTTGAAGGATCGGTAGAGTTAGGCCGTGTAGATTCAGAAGCTTGGCTCTATATGAAATCTGATATTTTTTTCACAGTGCAAACCGTATAACCGTATGTGGTCGTCTTAGCAACATTTTACATGGAAGGTTTGAGTCTATATCAATCAGCACAAACAATAAAATAAAATCGACCACTGTCCCTAAACCCATATGTATGCTCAATGCTCGAATTTATAAAACTACGCAACGATATGTGTTTTTTTAGTAGATACAGTGATTGAAGATGAAGGTATATACATATGTATAATTACATTCATTAAGTAGTGAGGCAATACTGTTTTTTTGAGGTTTCATATGTGATAACGTAAATACTTTCATTTTCCGTTTACATTGCAAACGCAGGCTGATCCCTACGAGATTTATCTAAATAATGATTTTACACAAGGTTCACAGTATGTCTGTAGTGTATTTAGTATCAGCATTGTACCTGTGCAAAGCCGGGGCGGGTCGCTAGTTAAACATAATTTATTGTTTCCTGTCCATAAAACTTCATTTCCAATTACATTCTACGAACCATCAAAAAATTAGCTAATTGTCTCATTTACTAACTCGATAAATTAGTGTTAATACTCTTGCCTTTCACAAGAGAAAGTGTACCCATGTAGGGAGCTCAATAAATAATCACAACTGGCTTCCTTTTATAGTGTTGAGATGATAGTAATGAGGATGATTCGTGTCATTAGTAGTAATAAAGAAATCATAGCCAATTGTTCATACTGGCAATGAACATCTGTATTGTTTTAATTTGATAGGCAGGCAAACTAGACGTGTAGCGTCTGTGGCTCGTTGGTGTTGACTGATGCCTTCCGATTTGGAGAGTACAGTACAGGTTCAAATCCCGTCACGTACCAAAGTCTTTTCGAATTTTCGAAATTATATGTAAGTTTATCCGACGCTATAACGGTGAAAGAAAATATCGAGAAAACCTGCGCACGCCTACGAAGAGATTCAAAGGTTGTAGACATAGACGACTATGGCCTATAGAACCTACACGAGTAGGCTCGTGCCCCTCGGGGGGGATTAATGAGCTGATGAAGCATGCAAACTAACAGACAGTTCATCTGATAGAACTGACACCGCCAACCACGGACATAATCTCTGAAGGAGCAATAAGCACATTGTTGACCTAAAACAGGGGCTGGGGAAGAAAAATATGTTATGAGTTGGGAGTTCGCTCTTTCCTTCTTAGGGGACAGAATTGTATTTCGTTATTCATGTGGATGTAATAGATGTAGGCTTGCCTGCAGTATTAATGACAAAGTATTGAAACTTGTTTAATTTGCTGAGTGAGGACCTTCTGACTTTGGCATCATAGCAAATCCTGGTATTTTTGTGCTTTAATGTTTGTTTTTTGTTTACATTGTTTTGTATTTGTATTTGTCTTAGTGATATGTTGTGTTGCGATGTCTTAAATTAAGAAATGTTACTTTCTGAAGTAATTTTCTATCGAGTAGGTAGTAATTTATCGAATTCGTACCTACCAATTGTATTTTCTGACAATCAGACCGACCATGATGTCAGATTTCTAAATTACTAAACTTGGACTTGGTTTATATTACGGCCGCTAAATATCAGATTGAATCTTACCACTTGGAAAAAATCGAACAGTTCATCCATCTGCAATGGCCTTGCCAATCTGGGAAAAAGCACTAAGCTAAATCTCGTAAATTAGAATGACCTATTCCAAAATGTTAACAATTACAGACAGTAATTATAAAGGCCATCGCATACTGGGGCCGAGACAAGGGCGAGAAAACGTGACATTTCGTACATGACTAATAATGTTCACATAAGCCTCGAGTTTATGGCCTAGTTATTTACATGAATATGAATGTCCTAGGTTAAATTTTCAGTTACTAAATAGTAGGACTTTAGATTACCGCTGAATTAATTGCTGAAGCGTGTGTACACATTGTGGCGAAATTTATGCAGAGTTCTGTTAGATCTTTTCTCTCTCTTCAATCTATGGCTATGAGCGTCGATGGCTTTTGGTATGGACTGTTACCTTCCGATATGGAGGGTGCAGGGTTCCAATCTTGTTACAATGTGATTTTGAATTTTCCAAATCATATGAACGTTTATCTGACGCTTTTACGGTGAAAGAACACATCGTGAGGAAACCTGCGCCTACGAAGAAATTCAAAGGTTGTGCGTAAGTTGGCCAATACGAACTAGGATGGGTGGACGACTAAGGCTTTACGGGTAGCCTCGTGTCCCTCGGTGGGAACGTTTTATAAGCTGATGATGATGATGTTGAACCTATCGCTGTCACGGCCACACCTAATCAATGAGAAAATACAACCGCACGTAACATGCGGCAGGCTAAGCTGAGGCGGGACCACTTTGACCATAGTTTTTCATCAATATATTTACTATTTATTTGTTTTTTTATCAGTGTATTTTTCCAATGTATCAGTTACTGAAATCTTCGTGAAAATTTTATCGTTCTTTTGTATCCTCTGTTTTAGTATTTGCGTTTCTTTGTAGTCAAATAATGGTTCTGTACCATTTTGGAAGCATTAATATATTTTTTAAATATAATTTTAAAGACATGTTTAACATGTTAGAATTTGAATTATACCAAATAAATATTTTTCTTTCTTTCTTATTCTATCGCAGCCGATACTGGACAAAAGTTTCCGCCATTAGCCTAATATCCCAATCATCCGTTTTCTCATCTAACTTCCACTAGCGACCTTTCGCAAGTCGACAGTCCGTCCGATAACTTTGTATACAAATATTTGTGTAACACGTTTGGTTCAGAACGGCTTGAACCACTATTCATTAATATATTGATTTCAATGATGAAATAGGACGATTATTGCGAATACGAAGATGTTCATTCTTGACCTACTTATTTTATATACATTCCTTTTAAATTTCCACAAGTTAATGTTCGAGAAAAAAATTATAATAAGCTCGCCCCATTAAGAGTCTTACATAAAATAAAAGTATTTACTTCTGTTTTATGTTTTGTACCTTTTGAAAAAAGTATACGATACATAGTCGAGTGGATGAAAGTTGGAGAAGCGTTTGCCCAGCGTTGGCCGAAAAACACTCCGAACTTGAGTCTATTCTATATGGCACAGCATCGAAAGCCTTTTTAAGTACAAACATTAATTTCACAAGTTCACCGCTTACTAATCATAATGATCGTGGGATACAATCACATGTGTTTTGTTTGTGATTTATTTGTAATATTTTCTTTGTAAAAGACCGCTGGTGGAGGCTGGATAAGAAAAGCGGAGGGCCGTGATATCTGGTGCATAATGGCGGAAACCTTTGTCCAGTAGTGGACTGCAACAGGTTGAAAGAGATTATTTTTAATATTGCTACGTAGACATAGTAATTATAGACGTCGAATTATCGATGAACCATTTGTTGTAATGGTTGAAATGTGGGCTCATACACCAAGGTTTCCGGGTTTCATCGTCGCAGTACGAACATTTGTGTAAGTAGGTACATGAACATGTCTGTTTGTATTGGTTTTGGTATCTCTATGCATAATATGAATTTACTAACAACAAAAAAAGTATGCCGCTAAAAAATATTAATTTATTATTATGTGTTATATTATTACGAACTCTTATTTTATGTAAGTGCTTAAATGCTGAAGACTACAAAGAAGTCCGGTTTACAAAATTTTTGTAGGCTAATGCCTGGCAGTAAGTCATTTATGTTGGTGCATTTACATAACCCGCACAATTACAGGTGCCCAAGGAAATAATTTGTCAGTATCGTTTACAGCGGATTATATTTATAATATTACGTTAAAACATTTTTTTTTTTCATTTTAAATCGAGTCTTAAAATTTTGTTTTTACATTGACTAAGAAGTGTGAAAATATGTTTTTTATTTTGCGATGTAGAGCACAAATAATTTAATGAACGCTCTCTAGCTATTAGTATTTGAAAAATAAAATGTTTTCATTAATTTTAATAATATTACTTAACACTTTAAAATGAGACGGTTAAATATCATCCATACTGAAATTTAAAAGCAAGTTGTTAAATATTAAGGAAACTTACCAATAAACACTGCTAAAAATAACAGGCATCCGCCAACCAAACAACTTATTAACTTCATGTTCAATTAAATATATCCTTAGACACTTTCACCGAAAAATCACTCTCATCGCATTACTATTCTGTTTACAAACGTAACAATCTGAGATTTTTTAATTAATTAAATGCATATAACCACATTATTATTTCATTTTCTAAAAATCACTGAAACTCTTTAAAATATTCAATACTAATTTATTTCGTGTCGGATGTTTTACCGCCAAGATTTGACAAGTTTACTTTTTCGCGCGCATCGGGCGTCCCCGTTCGAAAGTCAAACGCAAACTGGCCAGTCGTCAGGTGTGCTTGCGCGACGTAACGAAGGCAGTATTAGCCGGCCATTTTGAAAGTTAATTAATTATTGTACGATTCACGAAAGAAGACTATGCGCAGAAGTCATTTTTTAGGTCTATTGGGGGTACGGCAGAGGGCGGGAGTAATACTGTAAGAGCGGGGCAACGCCATTCGTCGGCGCGCGTCTGAGGACAAGTTGCTGTATCGCTATTCGTCTATATTCAATTTGGCGCGCTGACAGTACTCTAGAATACACTCGGAAGGAAAACTGTTTCATTGCATTTTATTATTTATTGTATTTTTTTTTAGTTTACTGAGCCATTATTGAAATGGCTTGGGCCTCCGTAAAAAGTTATGTAAGCAGCAAAAACTTAAGTGGGATATAAGCTTTGTAATTAATTTTATAAAGAAAAAGTTAATCTATGGGCCACAAGAATGGAAAAACTATGTGACAAAGTAAAATGTATAGAAAAAAGTTACATAAAAAGTGATCACATCGTGGATGAGATGACGGAAGAATTAATCATCCGAGTGGAAGATTTTTCGTCGTCAGGTTTTTCTGATCTTGTAGTATTGAAGATGATCATTTTAGTGCAGGACCAGGCCCCATACCTCAAAATCATCGAATCCTGGAACTTCTACGATAGAGGAATCATGCAATTCGAGGCCAGCGATTAAATTTACTATACTTAGTAATTTTTTTTTTTTTGAGGCGCTGAACCTTTATAATATAATTTGATTCTATGAGTTCATTCAAAAAAAAATATTATTTGATGTAAGTATTTTGTTCATTAGTGTACATGCGCAGACGGCCGCCATTTTTGGTCTTCTTTGGTGAATCGTACTATACAACCGGTAGGCTTGGGTATCAGTGTTTTACTTAAATTAATCGGCCTGCACCTAGGTGTCGCATGCGGTGACTGTCGGGCCTTCGCACACTGTCGCAATATGCGAATGTAAAAAAAAATTAATAAGCAAAAATAAATAAGTTAGAACTCATCTCATCTGCAAATCTCTTCTGTATCTTATTTTTCTAGTTTCAACTCGTGTGGTTATTAATTGGATAAGTCACTTGATTACAAGTGTTTATTACCAGAAAATTTTGCTTAATTTTTAAGTTACAATCAAATCGAAGCATCTGATACTATTTTATTAATTCAAATAATTGATAATAATAATCACTAGCTCATGAATCATTATTTGGATAAAGATTTTGAGTTTGCATATGATTACACGTCGTACGAACATGATCCTACCCGTAAAGGGTGCATAGGCCTTAGTCGTATACGCGGGCCCATTTCGGATTGGCCGACTTCACTCTTAACAGTCACAACCTTTGAATCTCTTAGGCGTGTGCAGGTTTCCTAACGATATTTCCTTCACCGTAAGAGCCTCGGAGAAACGTACATATAATTTCAAAAATTCGAAAAGACATTGGGACATGGCGAGATTTGCACCTGCTCCCTCCAGAACGGAAGGCAACAGTCCACATCAATGAGCCACCGACGCTCTATGAATATACATTTTTAAATAAGTATAAGATCAATAACTAATGATGTTATTTTTTAATATAAATGTTTACATATTAAAATTAAAATTCAATAAATTTCAACTCCATTTTGATAACTTTTCATAAATAAAATACAATCATTTTAATCGTTAATAATAATGAATCATAGGTTAAGTCTAATCCGATGATTAAGTAACTAGTTGATATTCTTATTAACCATTAAAGTTGACGTGTAAGTACTTTTATTATTTATTAATTAGTGTAGAAGTAAATTCCTAATAACTTAGATAAGTTAAATCAGGGGTTCCGGGTTCGATATCCGGGCAGTACAAACATTTGTACGCGTGAACATGTCTGTTTGTATTGGTTTCAGTGTTTCCTACATAAAATATGTGTGTATTTACAAAAGTACATACGTATGTTTACTTTTCTTGAAGATCCTACTTCTTCCGAATCAGTGGTAGATTCATAAAAAATATAATAATAAAAATTGATGATTCTAGATTTATTTAAATAAAGATATTATAAGTTTGAGTTTGATTTATGTTAAATAAATATTTTAAGGAAATACGAAAATATAAATACAAAATAATTTAAACGAAGCAAACAACAAAAAATTCAGTACTTGCTTTAAGCTTTTGCACAAATAAATATATGTGCAAAAGCTTAAAGCACAAGTTTCTAAATAAAGGTTTATCGACCATATAGCCTAAATGTGTTGGGTTTATCTGTTTCCTAAGAAAGGCTTTAACCCTAACATACTATTATTCTCATATTAATGCTGTAATTCTGTATCGTAGAGGTCATCAAAATTAGCGATTGGAAAAACCTCAAAGTGCGTCACATTTATTACAAATACGTGTAAATTACACCTTTCATGTTGCAAAACTTCTTATGAGTAACCCTCAATTGCTAATGATTACTATGTGAGAAACCGCAATCAATCACCCACCAATTTATAGATACTATGTTACTATAAAAATAAAAGTACAAGTTAAATTTTTGCTACTTAAACTAAGCATCCTTCGTTTTCCTTAAAACCTGAGCCAATCAGCGCAACTCTATGTGGAAAACCCATTCTCGCATGTCTCCACCACAGTCATTTTAGTATACATATAATAAGGAGTTTGAGCGTCGGTAGCTCAATGGTGTGGACTGTTGCCCTCCTACCGGGAGTGCTGAGGTTCAAATCCCGACACGTACCAATGTTTATCGAATTTTCGAAAATATATGTTCGTTATCCGACGCTCTTACGGTGAAGGAAAACATCGTGAGGAAACCTGCGCACGCCTGCGAAGAGATTCAAAGGTTGTGCGTGAAGTCGTCCAACCCGCACTGGGCTCGCATGGACGACTAAGGCCTAATCACCCTTGATGGTAACATTTGCAATAACCAACGACACTGGCTAGTGGTCGTTGTAAAGAACTAAGGTATCGTAGGGTACGGTATTCAGGTACTAGGTCGTTCCTTTCTTAGTGTCTTTATTTTTTATCTGTGACGACCATATTCAAGGACCTCTGCGTAAGTCTCATTTCTTCCGCTATAAAAGCTGTGCTTTAATATACTGATATTACCTACTGGATATTGTGACCTATACGTCCCTAGTTAGCAAGTACTAAGAAGAATACTAAGTTTGTTCCCTTTTTAGAATAATAGTTATAATGATTTTCAAGTTGTGGAGACTTAACTGATTTCTGTAACAGTACATTTTTTGTTTTTTGTATATTGAACTTAATCTTAACTAACTTAAATTATATTGTTTGTTTCCCAAATAAATAAATAAATAAAAATTAGGCGACAATTGCCACTTAACACCAGTTTAGCTGCCCCTTAATTCGATATATTCATATAATAAAAACTTGAAAACTCAAACTTAAAATGTTGTGTATTTAATACAGTTTTTACAAGACACTTTCGAATCGTCAATTTAAAAGTTAAAATAGTGTGAATCTGCCATCGGTTCGGACAGTTGATTCTTTTGAGAAGAGTTCGACCGAAACTTGGTAGTTACCACAGACATCCGAATATACAATTAGACTAGACAAGCCGCCAAGTTTATAGGCAGTCCCAGTGTCGCAATTTCTTTTCGGTTCTTATCTGTGAAAAGTTATTATATTTCTTGGTAAATTTACTGATTCATTGCGATGATGGCATGTTACAATTGCACAGGATGACATTTTGGGAAAAAACGGTAATTTCTTCTAATATTCGTGCGTCTTGACTCGTCTCACAGAGCGTAAACTGGCAGCCAGTGTATGCTCGTTGAGCTTACATTTATCGCACTTAAAAACGCGGCTTGCCCCATCTCCTGTATTGGGAAATCTGTGGTTTATCTGTAGTTACTCTATCAAATCGCCAGTCATTTTACAAATATTGTAACTTAGAACTAAGTCCATACATTTTAGTACATAAGATACTCATCTACAGTGTAATAGTTTTTACTCGTGAGAAATACTTTAATTTTAAATTAGTGTGTTTTAATTAATTATAATAAATACTAACTACCTAATAATTCTGAAACTTTGCTTAGTCTATGTGTTTGACAGTAAGTTTGGCACTTCTAGTAACTTATAAATATCATGCGAATCACTTTTCATATTACAATCGATAAAGTATTTTCGCACATAAATAAAAAAATACTCTCGTATCCTTCATTCATTTTAGTAAGTCAAGTCATCGTGCGATCGCACCACATAGTAGCCGTCGGCTAAAGAACGGGTTTTATTGGAAATCGGCCGGTGCACACTCGAATTAACATTGAACCCGCGGAATTTCGCGCGGTCGACTCGCGGTGAACCACTTCGTTACATTTTAAAATTTTAATGTTTTCTGTATTTAGAGTCCATTTTCAAAATGTCAAATGATTTTATTTTAACACAAAAATCTGAGAACAATGAATATCCCACCAAAAACATTTCATGTAAAATGCAATGATATTCTGTATATATAAAGGTAGATACGCCATCCATGCCTCTAAAACGAACCGCCGAAGAGAGTAAATGTACGTAAATGTACGCTCATTCGAAATATGTGTATATATTCTGTCACTGCATTCGGTAACACTTTTTTCGATTGTTTTGTAAGCATATCACGAATCTATACTTTTTTACATCATTGGTTAAATGTTGCCAAGACGACCACATAAGGATTGCCCTGTGAAAAAGATATAAGATTTCATGTAGAGTCAAGCTTCTGAATTTACACGACGTAACTCTATCGACCCTAACTTCAACAAATTCTACATACCATTAAATATACAATATATGGCTTCGCTGTTTCACTCGTGAAGTTGGTGCCAATATATAATTTCTGATCTGAAGTAAGTAACATAACAGAAGCATAAGTTTGATCACCCACGTATAATATATAATTCAAAAGAGTAAAAAAATATATATTTGTAATTAAGACCTTCCCAAGGTTTTATTCACGGAACCAGATTTTGTTGTTTCTTTTTCCTTACGCATACTTTCAACGATCTTAAGGACCTTCCCTTTAAAAATATCTTACTCGTAGGCAAGACGTACATACTTATATGCTCCATCGAGAAGTAAATGTTGACAATCCGAAAATCAATTAAAGAAGTCGACCGTCAGTTGAGGTTTGCCGTGACGAGTTATTTAATATGAATCTACATAAGTGGAGGAAATTCTGAATTCATCTGAATAAATATATGTCGTCCAACCCGCACTGGGCCCACGTGGACGACTAAGGCCTAATCGCCCTATACAGGAAGGCTCGTGCCCCTCGGTGGGCGTTTAATGAGCTGATGATGATGAATATATGAGATCGTTGATACTTGAATTGTATCAACGTATTAATTAAAACATGGCGACTTCGGTCGTGTCATCGTCACTACTATTACAGCCATCTATTTCGCTGCTGAACGAAGGCATCCCCTAATCCCTAATGGTTTCCACGCGGACCAATTCCTTACAGTTGACATCCATCTGCCACCCGCCACCCTAACCAGATCATCCATCGCCGCCAGGATTCCAGACACAATGAAAAATCTATTGTTTCTGACGCTTTTAGGCTTCTCTGGCGGTCAAAGGGTTAATTTCACCTCACTGAACAGTAAATCTTACTATGCGAGTTTAAGTCATGACACTTTGATTAGTAAATCTAACCTTCCCCGTAGGTCGACTTACAATAGCGTCCTCGAACACATAATAACGATCCATAACCACTTGGAAATCATCGATATTTCAAAAGAGAATGGACGTTGTAATGAGAACTGTAACAAATGGGATGTGTTTGAAGCAATGAATATTATAAGAGCGTTGGTGGCTCATTAGTGTGGACTGTTGCCTTCCGATCTGGATGGTTCAGGTTCAAATCCCGCCACGTACACGTCTTTACGAATTTTCGGAATTATTATGTACATTTATCGGACGCACTTACGGTAAGGAAAACATTCTGAGGAAACCTGCGCATGCCTATTAGTGGGTAATTCTCCGGTGGCCCAAAACACTTTTTCCCCATCCCCCCATATCTCTGGTGACACCGCGTCTTGGTAAGCGTAGCGTAAGCCGCCCGGACCGTTGAACCGACGACTTGAGAAACGTCGCTGGTGGAGGCTGGATGAGGAAAGCGGAGGTCCAGGATATCTAGCGCTTATAAGGGGAGGCCTTTGTCCAGCAATGGACTGCGATAAGTTGAAAAGAAAGAATAAAGATAGAAAAGAAACTGCTTTTAGAAATCAATTTGTAGGTGCACGATGAAAAGTTAAAAATTTTATACTAGTACATAAAATATACGAATATGTATGGCTTCCTTTATCGTCAGGAAATTATTTATTTTTATAAGAACGTCCATATACTCAGGCCTCGGCCTGAGGTTACGGTCGACGTTTGGTGAGCTCAAAGCCAGTTAAGCTTGTCGTTACTTCGTCAATCACCATATAATAATAATAATAATCGTTTATTCTTCACCATTTACATATTATGCAGGATACAATATTCAAAAACATAGGGTCTAATACAGAATGGTGGGCTGACACCTGGACTAGGATATATCCTGTATTTCAGGTAGCCAACCCTCCACCCCCTTACATATTTAAACAAAAGTGTTTACAGAACATGAGAAAAACGGAATACAATCATACACAAAACTACTTTTATTAATGATGATGAAAACTAGTGCGCTTGTGTTCATGCCAGAGTGTGTGTGTTTATTTTTATGTATGTGTGTGTGTTTATTTGTATGTGTGTGCGTGAGTGATATGGACAGAGCGCATATTATTTTTAATTACATTAATTCGTTAGCATAATGTTCAGCCTATACGAGTTTTGACACATTGAATGCGTTTTACACAAAAAGATATCAAATTTGACGTAGAATAAGTACTACAATACTCGTAGTAAAATCATACATTTTGAAATAATATTTACTTCTTCCATTAACTCTATAACCGCGCGAATGCATATTATTTTCAACGGACACAATAGATTTTTCTATTGTGCCTGGTATCCCGGAGGTTAATACGTTAACAGTTGGAAGGCGCATATTCTATTAAGTATTTATTTATTTTTTCTTATCGTTATGATAAACGAGATATATACTATTTAAAATAAATATTAAGTACACTAATAAAAACTAAGAAACCTACAAAACGTAAAAAAGGTGTCCCAGATCACTGTCCCTAGTCTGTGACATAGTACCCATATATAAATTAATAAACTAAACATAATACACAGCACACATAAACAGCATTTGCTAGGTCAGCTAGTAGTAATTAAACTATGTATAACTATTTTGTAACAGCCTGAGTAATTTTCTAGTAATTTGAATACACGGGAAGTGGCCGAGGAGAAATCTAGACCGGATTAAACGGCCTTGTAAGGTACGCGGGTTCTCTTCCCGACAACATTCGCCGCATCCTTTATTATATCTACATAGCAGCTACTTTGGTTTTGTGAATTGTATAATAATGATTTGCCGTAAACTCGTATATTCATAATAATAATAACATTTATTTATTTCCAAAAAACAAAGCAAGTACATTTCAGGCTTATTCACATGAATTAGTTTCATAAGTCAAATAGCAAATGTAATTATTAATTACAAAAAAAAAATAATAAGTTAAAATTAAAATTGTAATTATTGAATTCTATTTTTCAAATCAACGATATATATTTTTTATGATATAGGGAGCAAACGAGCAAGAGAGACACCTGATGGAAAGTGCCACTGGTTCGTTGCTTGTCTTGTCATATTTGCCAGGAAATACCGCTACTGGTAGGTCATTCCATGACCTACCAGTCTGCCTGCGAAGAGATTCCAAGGTTGTGCGTGAAGTCGGCCAATCCGTACTGGGCCCGCGTAGACAACCAAGGTTACACCCTTTACGTATATAATGAGCTGATGATGAAAAGGGAACCACATAATTGATATTTCAAGTATATTAACGGTTTTGCAGCCTTTAAAATGTTAAGTCACTATTACCAATTAAATAGCGTAGCGTAGGACGCCCTCCGGCCCGGTGAACCGACGACTTGCGATAGGTCGCTGGTGGAAGCTGAATAAGAAAAGCGGAAGACCGGGATATCTGGAGCAAAATGGGGGAGACCTATATCCAGCAGTGGACTGCGATAGGTTGAAAAGAGAGAGAGAGAGAAGACGCCCTTAGGCCCGGTGGACCGAGGACTAGCGAAAGGTGGAGGCTGGATAAGGAAAGGCCCGGGATATCTGACGAAAAATGTGGAGCCCTATGTCCAGCCACAGTGTCGTGCACACAAATTATGAGTAGGGTATGCAAGTGAGTGACACTAATCGCAAAAACAATAAATAATTAACATTTTTGTGAAATAAAATGCTGTTATTGACAGCAGCAGATCGCCTATGGTTTTAAATCCGTAGAGGAAAATAGGCGAATGAGTGGGAATTATTTAATATATTTGCAATTTTCCGAGATGTCCAGATGCACAGTTTAAACATTTTTGAGTAAAAGTTTTAGTTTGTGGTATTTTTAATATAATTGTAAAAATACTTCAGATATATTTATTCCCTATAAGGGTGCACCAAAATAGAATTTACTAGACTGACCTGACTAGGTGACCGGCTTTAACAGTTTTATCCTATGGCATTTACCTGATATTGGCATGCAATGGAAGTCGTTTGGGAGATCTCTGTTCAGCAGTGACTAGCGTTAAGCTGCAGTCATAATACTTTCTGTTTGTGTACCTACTCTACTTTAAATAAAGTTATAATTATAAGGCATTCAATGGCCCATGCTGTACATCAGAAAGAAATATACGTGTCTATTAGACAATTATTACCTACAGCCGAGACTGCGTTGGCGAAATTTGCTGCAAATCTTTATGATAAAGGTCCCCC
>PQWD01000163.1:0-62728 GCA_019425675.1 Leucinodes orbonalis
AATATTTTGAACAGAGACGGATTTAGTATTCAGAGGCCAAATTATAATTCCTTTCAAGTAAAAAAGCAAATCAAAAACTTTCACGACTTCATCATAAAAAGCAGCAAGTAAGAGCGTCCCTAAAGTACCCTCAACTTGAAGGGCCTCTACTAAAAGCATATTAGATCTTTACGCAACTATGCTTTGGCCATAACCTAAAGGTAACAGATTCCTATCCACTAGGTGGGCCATTTGCTTAGTTATTACATTTTTCATAAAGGTCACCTCACTGCACATCTTAACTCTTGAGCGGAGGTCCAAGTCAATATGGAACGCCCTTAGATTGTTTGGTTGCTTAAATTTTAGGCAGATCAGCACTCAGTTGCTACTTGCACTCCCACTTGTTAGTAGAAACCGTAAATGCCATCGGTAGCCTACAGTTCATTCTAACGCTATGAATCTTTTTTACGACTAGACTAGGTTTTTATATTGCGGGCCGCCTAGCATTTGCCCGCCCATGCTTAGTCCGGCCCTGTATTCAAAGTGCGTAAATATATTTTAAGGTAATGCGGTTTCTTGCTTCACAATTGAAATAATTGTGTCGTATTAACCTATATTTTAATAGACACTGAGCGGATGGATCAGCACGACTGCAGGATGTTGGTTTATGTTTGTTTTTATTGTTTTGGCCATTATTAAGTAAGATTCGTGTAATAGCGGATTGAAGAAAACCGGTTAAGTCGAGTTCGGTTCACGTGCCGAGGGTTCCGTGCAAATGACGCGTACGAAGTTACGGCGACCGCTAATATTAAATAAGAACTAAGTAGTTCGTACTACTAACCTTCATTATAAAAAATTTATTGTTTTTTCATTAGAAACCCAGTAAATATTTTTATTGTATTTATTTCCTAATATTTGCACTGCCCAATTTCTCAATATTATGAATTATCCTCTATTGAAGGTTGTCTGGAAGAAATCGCTCTTTAGCGATAAGATCGCCTAGTTTGTACACTTTTTTTATGTGCAATAAAGTTTATTATTATTATGTTTCGAAATCCTTAAGATTCAAAAATATTATTTTAATATATAAATCTCCCAATGAGGGGGCTTAACATATCTACGAGCTTGTGGCTAAAGCAGATATGGTATATTATTTTATTCTATTGAGAGGAATTTTCTGACTTATCTACATGTGTTAAGGATCGCAGCTTTTTGTAAGAGAAGTAGGGTAAGTGGGTGGATTTGGAGCTTTTGGGTAAAGTAATTGGGACTACTCCAGTGGATGAAATTATTATTATTATTATGTTAAATATATATATAAATAAACATACCTAGTATAAACTACATTGATGTGAGTTTGTTTTTATTAAAATACTCACGTTTTCGGCGCCAGTAAAGCAGTAAACGAAAAGCAGACACTAAGCGACCGTCATCGGAGGCCGACCACAATCTAATTAAGCTGGATTATAATTTGATTTAAAATAATGTAATAAATAAATAAATATCCACTGACGTTCACACAGCGCCATCTAGCCCAAGTTAAGCGTGAAGCCTGTATTATGGGTACTAAAAAGTATATACAAACATATAAACTTTTTTGTATACATACCTATTATACATAGAAAACACCCAGACCGATCCAAACAGACATGTTCATGCACACAAATGTTTGTACTGCCCGGGGATCGAAGCCAGAGCCCTTGATGTAGTAGCCGACGTCTCAACCATTACACCTAATGGGTCGTCAACAATATTAACAGTAGCGCTTTTAAAGTTAACCAATTTATTTACTATTTTAAATATGTATTTTTAACGCCGTCTGTTCTCGCGAACTAATCGGCTAGTGTACTTGGGTTTAATAATAATAATAATAATAGTTCTTTATTTCAGATAACTCCAAGATCCATAAAGTGATAGCAAACAAAATATATGAGAACACTTATAACTAGCTTTCGGAAAAATAATTTCATTTTATTCGGTACCTCTTAATCTTTTAGCTTAGCAGTGCAACTCCCGGTTAGTATCAGGAACCCACACGTAATACGGATATTTAATTTTGAGTGTAGTATATCGTCACTAATACGTACAAACAGATTCATGAACATTGAACAGTGTTACGTTTATTACGTCGGCCAAGCCCTTAGACCTTGCATTTTTTTTGTTATTTATAATATTTTTCTGGCTTTATGTAGAGACTTGGTCTGTATAGATTAATTAATTTAAATAGGTCATAGGCAACAAAGATTTAAATCTTTGATAGGCACCTATAATATTACTATGGTTGGGATATAAGAGGATCAAGCTGTTTAGGCTAAGACCTATCTGGATTCGTCACTTGCCCTGTGATGCTGTGAAATCCATCACTGGCTAATAGCTTAAATGATATCCGAAGCAGAAAAAGCCAAACGCGGTAAGGGACCCAAGCAAATCTCACCAGCATAAAGTTGCAACTCTGTTATCATATCAATGTTGCTGTAGTAGTTACCATACTACTGCAGTTTAAGCTAAGACTGTACCCACAGACATCCGAATATACAATTACACTGGACAAGCCGCCAAGTTTATACGCAGTCCCAGTGTCGCAATATCTTTTCGGTTCTTACCTGTGAAAAGTTATTCTATTACTTGGTAAATTTACTGATTCATTGCGATGATGGCATGTTACAATTGCACAGGATGGCATTTTGGAAAAAAACGGTAATTTCTTCTAATATTCGTGCGGTTTGACTCGTCTCACAGAGTGTAAACTGGCAGCTAGTGTATGCTCGTTGAGCTTACATTTGTCGCACTATAAACGCGGCTTGCCCCATCTCCTGTATTGGGACATCTGTGACTGTACCTAATTGGCCACTAGATTATAACTCATTATTTACCTTTCTTTTTTATTCTGTGTTCATTGTTTTTCGTTTGTTTTTTACGTTTACATGGCCTTACTTAACTTGTAGCCAATAAATGTTTCCTTTCTTTAAAGATAATAAAAAGTCAAAAAGATTGATTATATAGTTTCTTGTCGGCTCTTCTCCATGGTCCTTCTTATTATGAGCTGATGGTAGAGTTATAAAAAAATACAAATAGGTAACAACGATAAACGTTCCAAAAGCTTTTTAAGTACGACTAATTTGAGTTAAGATATTTTGAGTTTGAGTCATTAATGCAAAGGTAACAAGGCTTTGTAAGCTAAGGGTAAAGAGATATTGACATATTTATTTATCTTTATTAAGGAAATTAACAGCTTAATATAATACATGTGTTTAGTGTACATGACATAATACATAAGCCCTTAAAAAATTACATACATACATTTATTAACTTCGATCATAATAATATGTACGATATTAGAAATAGGATATAAAGAAAACATATTTTTAACAATTTACTAAGAAGAAAGAGAAAAGTAATTACTACAGTTCACTTATACAAGCTTATGATTTCGTAAAAGATAACGAAACCGCTTCACATTTTCATGAAAGATGTCTATATGATTGTAATTAGCATTGAATGCATTACATGCTCTTATGACAAAGCTATTCATTCTATAGTTACATTTACAAATAGGTGTGACAAAAGTATTTTTGTGGCGCGCATTACGTCGGGAACATTTGAAAAGTATTTTACTTAAGAGGTAAGGAGAATAGACATGGTTACATATACAATAAATAACTAGAAATAAATGTGAATAATCTTTTTCTTCGATTCCCCATTTGTAGTTTTTTTTTCAGTGTTTTAAAAAGTATTCCAGAAAAGGCGGTGGACTCTAACCACGATACGCAACGGGAATTCCGATATCGACCACATAGAATTAAAAAAAAAAGTCTACGTAAATGGTATCTAGAATATCCTTACTATGATAATCTGTAACATGTGAGCAAGTAAAAAAGGTAATTCAGCTACAAAGGTTCGATCGTCGAACAAGTGAGAACACATGGAATCTATACGAATCAATTTGAATATAAAACCAAACCATATATTTTCTCACAAACACGTTTTTGTTTCGTCTCTTAATCAAGGCCTCGTCTTTAATCGGTTAAAATCATTTAAATGTATTGACAACAACAGGAAATACAACAAAGATAACTATAGTAACTTGTTTTGTGTCCGTAATTATTACAGAATTACGTGAGTCCATACATAGCATTTAATGTTGTTAACTGATTGCTAATTCCCTTCACTATAATTGCTTATTTCAGCAGGTTCAATTTTATCCAACTACAATGTAAGCTACACGTGCTTCTTTTATAGTAATAACAGTAGTTTAAAAGTAGTCGTAGTAATATTACAGTAACGTCATCTAGTACAACCATCAAACAATACGTGTTAACAAAGCAATTAGTTCTTCCGAACGACAATAGATGGCAGTAATTGACAATGTTATTAAGTACCATTGTACTCACTAGATGGCATTGATAGCGTGACAAAAATTAAAACAAATAATTATATATTTCAATTTTTTAAATTATATAAACGTTTTTCCGACGCTCTTATACGTGAAGGAAAACATCGTGTGGAAACCTGCGTAAGCCTGCGAAGAGATTCAAATGTTGTGATGTCTGCCCATCCGCACTGTGCCCGCGTGAACTTCTAAGGCCTACACACCCCTTTCGGGTAAGCTCGGACCTCTCGGTAGGGACTTTTATGAGCTGATTAAATATTTCAAATAAGGTTGAAATTATCATGCAGAATTAAAAGCATCTAGGTTATTAGGCTTGAGTATCGACCTCACGCTTCACGCGAAAGTGGCTCTTGCGTCACGAACAGGTCAGGCGGGCTCATAACTGTTGCATCATGAAAGGAAGTTATGTGTTTGATTTGTCTCCACGAACGTCTGTTTATCTCACATCAAAGCTTGCATTACATACAAGTGGACAGGTTTGTTTATGATTTAAATCAGATCTTTGTGATACCACAGATTAAATAAATATACTAAAGTGAACCCAACGTTTTTTCTTAATAATAATTAAATAAAAATAAAAAATAAAAATAAAACACTGGATACAAAAAACGTTTTTACTCTAAACTTGAAGATACCCTGGGAATATTTCAGATTGTTCCCTACACTTCACCTAATACTTTTCTATGTAACCATGGAAACTTAGATCATGTATGTTTGTACTCACCCCGTTGTCCAACTAAACATTTGCTTCACTCTTTCCGATCGAAAATCTGTCGGAATTGTCGGACTCGCCATTTTACCTGAAATGTACATAAAAATATTTAGAATCTTCGACGTATAGTATGTTTATCCATTAACTAGTATGCAGTGTAGAATTCAGTGTAAAACATTCTTTTATTTTCAATAAATTGGCAATAATGTGCATTCTCCTAAAATATTTTAAAAGTAGTAAGGTATTTGTCATCAAATGTAGGTATATTTTTAATAACTAGCCTGTCAGGTACTTTTTCTACACACACTAGGTTTAAAACTAGATAGGTCAAAAGTTAACTCAGCTACTACCTAAGTTAATGTGTTAAAATTAGGGTTGTCACGAATATTCTCTTTTATTTGTCGAACTGACTACTGCTGTTGGCCGCAGATGGCATTTACCTTAGGCCTTAAAATTTACACAACGAGCCAGCCAAAAATAAATACAGAACGAACCTAAGAGCCTCCCAGAGTGGGACTCGAACCTCGGCTTAAGGCGCTGTTTCTGGGAAAGCCTTTTTCTACAAGTGTAGGTTACAAAGTGTAGGTTTAAGTGTAGGTACATTTAAAATCTAGATCGAGTTATATGTGTTATCACTTTAAGTAGTTGTTTTCTTTATGGGAGGAGGAATATACACTTTTTTGGACGCAAGGTAACTATGGCCAGCGTTATGGTTGGAAACTCCCAAATTCTACTAATTTAACGGGTCCACGCCAACCTATCATGGGCTCACACTAGAGATGTGAACCGATTACAAATTTTGACACCGGTTTATACCGATTAAAATTAAAATCGTAGCAATCATCATAGTCAAATACTTATCAATTTTATTTTTGTTACTTGCTACGGTCATTTTCAGAGTAGTCTGAAATATGGGGCCCGTAGTCCCAGTTGATTTTTCTTGATCCACCTCCACCTGAGGATGATTTCTCTTAATATGTGCCAACATATTCAAAGTTCCTCCACCAATTTTGATCACTATAGCGCATATCTTAACTTTGCACTAACATTATTTATGTTTTGAAAATGATTTCTTGTAATTAATTTTTACTTTAGGCATTTTTTTCGCAAAAATGTATGTCGATTTCAAACAATTCGCAAGCTAAACTAAAATACTATAGTGTGGAGATAGAGACCCCCCTCCCATAGACAACATTTCAAACGCTACAGACTCATGTTTGGATACATTTTATAGATCGGATGCATGCTTTGTGTTTGTAATCGGTTTTTTTAATAAGAACCGGTAATTATCGGTTTTAACAAAAACCGGTTTTTATTAGGTTTTTATGAAACCGGTTCACATCACTAGCTCACACAGTGGGTTATAGTCTTGGGGAAATTCCCAAACGATTAAACTAAATTATAGAAGCACCAGTATTGATTTCATTATTAAAAGACAAGTCATGTACAGAAAAAGAGTTTCAAAAAGTTTCTGAATTGGGATCAAAAAAACTCAATAAACAAAAGAACATTAAGAATAAAAAAAAATGTACACTTAAGAGCAAACTCATTCTTTATGTCCTTAAGCATGCTTTTATCACCAAAATGGCCGTATTTAATTTTCGGCACCTCGATCTGAGGTCACCTTGCGTGGCTCTTGGTAATTGTTGACCTAGTGACGTCACAACCTTGGGGGCTTCAATCTGTTAACCACAGCTTAAATAGTTATGTTTAACACCTAGTGACGTGATGGACCTAATTAAAATTTAAATAATATTATTATAGCATAGACCACAGGAAGGAAATGATAATAACAAATGTATAGAAGCTAGACGACATAAAAGACCAGATAGAGAGACACAAGGAGATCGTAGAAGTGACCAGGGAGAGCAACACCAAACTCGACTCTCTGAAAAAGGATATAGAGGGACTGCAGCCCACTCACGCAGAGACCTACGCGAGCATAACTGCAAAAAGTACCACCCCTGAGAACACTGCCCTCCACTCTATGATCATCTCGTTGAAAGATGAGATGGATCTCCATGATCATAGAGAAGATCCAGAGGGCAGTGAGGGCAAAGGAAGGCGGAGTTGCCATCGACAGGGTGAGGAAGGCGCGTGACCGTAAGGTCATAGTGGGCTGCAGAACCCGGGAAGAAATAAAATTTAAATAATATTATTATAGCATAGACCACAGGGTTGGCAAATAGAAGTGGCAGTGGGCAGGGGACATACTGTGTAGAACCGATGGGGCGGGAAGGTTATTGAGTGGCGACCACGTAACGGAAAACGAAGCTTAGTCCGACCCCCAATCAGATGGGCGGATGACCTGGTTAAGGTGGCGGGTAGCAGATGGATGTCAACTGCTAGGGATCGGTCCGCGTGGGAATCATTAGGAGAGTCCTTCGTTCAGCAGTGGACATATTAGACTGTAATTATGATGTTTATGATTACTATTAAATTGCTTCCAATAGTAGGTACCTACTCTGTTACCGGAGTGAGATTACAATGTGACATTGAAAAAGAGAGTGCCAAAACAGCCTCTTACACAACCGCGGGAATATGAGGGGTACTGACAAACTGTATTTAAATTCAAAGAACAACTCCAATGAAATAAGCTTTAAAAAAAGCACTTATGAACGTAAAAATGCACAAAATAATACAAAAGAAATTTAAACTTCGTAAACCACAAAAAAATCTGTGGTTTTGGTCTGTTCAAAAATACTATTCAATACTGCGGTCACCACACGTGTATGAAATTGTATACTTGTTTTCATTTACTCAAGCGTTAGATCTGTACAATCAATCTCACCGACTGATGTCTAATTACCCTTTGGCCACTTAATAGCAATAATAATACACCTAATTAACTTCCCCGCTATTGTATACCGGAAAAAACAATTACTGATGGCGTCAAACTAAGTATTATAAATTAGAATAACATGAACAAAAAACAATAGTACAAAGTTAAATAGCCGATCGCCCAAAAACTCTGAGCAAGAAATGGATTTAATCCTTTAGAGTTTGAAGCTAAATCAGCAAGTTGAAGTGGCAGTGGGCTGGTCAAGTATATCGAAGAACCGATGGCCGTTCGAGCAGACGAATTGTGGAGTGGAGACGACGTCTTGGCAAGCGTAGCGTAGGAAGCCCGGACCGAGGGACCGACCATTTGCGAAAGGTCGCTGCTAGAAGCTGAATAAGAAAAGGGAATAGTCTTATGTATTGGACTGCGATAGGCTGAATATAATAATATCAGCGCCATCTTTGACTGGTTTCGCTTTTCATTGAAGCCATTCATTATATGTACATCAGTTAAATAAACGTAATGTTTAGTTTATCTAAGCAACAATGGTAAGGATAGTTTTATAAACTTGTGCTATTATGGTAAGTTATTGTAACATAAAACTTAACAATCGCGGAAGTGGACCAACGGTATAGATTTGCAATGTACTTTATATAGGTTTTGTTTAATATAAGAAAGAAAACATTTGTATTCGAACTAATAACAAATGGGAACTCAATGGCCTCGTGGTTTAGTGGTCGCGATGGGTTTGAATCCGGATATCGTGGGTTCAAACTCCACGGGAATACCATATAGTGAGTCAGTGTGCGATTTTTGCCAGTTTGTTTAGGATATTGCAGGCTTTTAGGATTGAATCACCATTCAAAATGGAAGATGCTTCCATGATAATCCACCTCTTGCCCAATGCGGATTAGAAGAAGACGACAACCACGATGAAATTGTAGTACCGGTGGCTTAACGTACCCTCAGAGCACGGAACCATCATTCTTTTCAGACAATTGGGTGATTCAGCAACAAGGTCCTAACCGAACTGGATAAAATCCTAGAAGTGATTTCAATATAGTCTCCCCGTTAGATTCGAACCCACAGCCTCCAGATCACGCAGCAACGGTCAGAGCACTAGATCCCTGTGGTAGTCTGTCATCATCAGCTCATTATACGTCCCCACCGAGAGGCACGAGCCTAACCCATAAACGATGCATAGGCCTTAGTCGTCCACGCGGGCCCAGTAAGGATTGAACTACTTCACGCACAACCTTTGAATCTCTTCCCAGGCGTGCGCAGGTTTCCTTACGATGTTTTCCTTCACTGTCGGATAAATGTGCATAATAATTCCGAAATTTTGAAAAAACTGATACGTAGCAGTATTTGAAACTGCACCCTCCAAATCGGAAGGCCACAGTCCACACCAATGAGCCGCCGACGTACTGGTAATTTTAGTATTAGACATTATAATGCTTTTTTTACTTTAAACCTCTTCATGAGGTTAGCTTAGTTCAGTTAAGAGCATAATGTAAATAAGTTTAATGTATTTGTTCTGTAAGCTATAAATAATGTATCACCCAAGTTGCTCATTAAGACCTTTAATGAATGAGTGGTGTACAGTCATTGAATACTAAACTGTAGCGTTAATACTCCGCATTGCATTTGTTTAGCACACTGTCGACAATTATAGACGCGGCTCGTGCTAAACGGCCATCTTTTATTTATAATCAATGTTGCCAGTAAAATAATTGTTCAAATAATAAAGAAATCTCTGTCTCTCTTCAACCTATCGCAATCCACTGCTGGATATTGGTCTCCCCCATTTTGCGCCAGATATTACGGTCCTCCGTTTTCCTCATCCAGTCTCCACAAACGACCTTTCGCAATTCGTTAATCTCATCTCGACTCTAGAACTCGACTGCTCCAACGGCCATCGGTTCTGCGACATACGTGACCAGCCCACTGTCACTTCAACTTGCTGATCCGGCGGGCTATGTCGGTAACGTTAGTTCGTGGACAAAAGTCTGTGCAATGCGTCTCACCCGTACTAACATACTCGAACGCAGCTAAAAGAAAAAATAAAATTCGCGTCCAAAGATGGGGGTGGATCGCATGTTAAAGATATTGGTAATGTACCCGTAGGTAATTTCATTTAAGATCGAAGTAATATAGAAACCCAGCAGTTGAGTGCAATAGCTAGAAGAGAGACAGATTCAAATTACTGAATATATTAGGACTGTGATAGCGTCAAAATTGAAAATATTTCCTAGTTTGTAAAGTTGATAATACCGAAATTTGCAGTCTTAATCGCGATTTGTCAAGGTGAATTAGGAAATTCGTTTATGGCAATGTAAAATGCAGCCGGCCTGCGACCTTGCGCAGCCTTTAGTATGCAACTCAGGCCAACCGATGTCGGATGTAGGAAAATAGTTTCTACAGCCTTACTACGAGCTGGAACTTTTACTGTTTTTTTTATGACTACCGGAGCGTTGGTGGCTCAAAAGTGTGCCAACCAACGCTCATATGCGCTCGCTAATAGTTCACAAACTGTTGCCTTCTGATCGGGAGGGCGCAGGTTCAAATCCCGCTACGTACCAATGTGTTTTAGAATTTTCAAAAATATGTACGTTATCTGACGCTCTTACGGTGAAGGAAAACATCGTGAGGAAACCTGCACACGCTTGCGAAGAGATTGAAAGATTGTGCGTGAAGTGGCCAACCCGCACTGGGCCTGCGTGGTCGACTAAGGCCTATACACCCTATACGGGTAGGCTCGTGCCCCTCGGTGGGGACATTAAATAAGCTAATTATGATTAATGACTACTGCTGTTGTCCGCAGATGGCCTTTACAGCTTCTCCAGGCAATTGGCGAGCGCAGAGGGCTCTCAGTGTTAAAGATAATACAAACTCAAAAACAATTTTTTTACTAGGTGGTAGACTCGGTACTGAGTCATTTAGGTAAGTACCACCGAAGTGCCGCAGTATCGTCTTGTGAAATAGATGTGTTTCGGGATAAGGGCACTGTAACAAATCAAGTTACCGGGTATAAGAGACCTAACAACTGTTGTCTCGGGTGACGGGCGCAGTGTGGCGTTGATAGAGAATAATAACTGTCAATCAGTTATTGGTCTGTCATGGTCAGGCGTATCACTTATCATCAGCTGAGCGTCTTGACCGTCTTATACACTTGGTAACATAAAAAAACTTATGAGTGAACTGACCGTTCCTGATAATGACAAAAAACACACGGCACCGCGGTATTCAAACCCACGACTCCCAGAGCACGCAGCGATATACACATTTTTTTATTTTTTAGGTGTACAGGACGGTCAGGGCGCTCACCTGATGGTAAGTGACACGCTTAACCATGACGGAGCGGCATTGAAGGAGAGTAGCAACTGATAGACAGTTACCCTCCACCAACGCCGCACTGCACCCGTCACGTGCAGACAACAGATTTTAGGTCTCTTATACCCGGTAATTTTACTAGTTACAGTGCCCTGATCCCAAAACACAAAAGTGCATCACACTCTTGTTTCATGGGACGATATCTGGCACTGCGGTGCTTCCTGCCTAGATGATTCAGTATCGAGTCTACCGTCTAGTAAACATCAGTGTAACCTCTAGACCACCGAGGCAGTTTACCCAGGCAGGGCGGAGGACTGTCCTCATGGTAAATGGATAATGGATGTAAGCTATAGGTCAATGTCGCTGCCATATTGTTTGATTCGTGTGAGAAAGAAAATTCCGCGTACAAAAACTCGTACTTTGACTTTTAAACCTCGTACATCTAAAAAAAGTCACTTTGTGATAAAGACGACTAACGCGGAGGGCAAAATGTTTTATTTTCCCGGTTGACATGACTGTCTGCAGACAATGATCGCCTAAATGCGACCAATGGATTTTTTTGTGTAAAAGTTCAAGTTCCGATAGATGTCACTAGTTTTAATATTTAGCATGGTCTTATTACAAAATATTGTACAAAAATTGTACGAGGTTGAAAGTGACCTCGTACCTCATAGGGAAGACCACAAATCTCGTATTTGTACGAGGAACCTGAAGGAACCTCGTACGTTTGGCAACCCTGCGTGAGACGTAACGTATGGCCCATTGTTCTTAACTTTAATACTCTACAATCAGAGAGCTTTGTTTTAGAAAATGAAAACTGACAAGACGAAAAGACTTCTTCAGCTGTAACTATGTATGTATCCTCAACTGTGATAGTAGATAGTGTGTATTCGAGGGTCATAGGTTCTGATTCCATGGAAAGAAAGTCTTTGAGCGTTTTTTCATAGTTTAGTTGGGGCACTGAAAGCTGAAAGTAGCCTTAAGTAATTATTCTAGGACTTTACTCTGTTCGCCACGGAAGAGCTTCACAGCTTTACCGGGAGATTTTAATTTCGATTTCATTCTGAGTAAATAGAAGAAAAAAAGAACTTTAACATGTTTGTGTTTTTTTTCTATATGTTCTATTGTTTTCTTATGTACATATGTAATTGTTCGCTGTCTATAAGTCTGCACTGGTAATTCAGTCTGCATTTGGCTCTCACGTGACAGGATTAACCTAGTGTGAGATCCATAAGAATTGGTTCATTTTATTTTTGATTATATAATAATCAATTTTGTAATAGACTTAAGGAAGCTGTACTTACGGGAAAAATAAAGTTATTATTATTAAATATCATGAATAACACTATATTTTTTTAATAAAAATTATCAAATACATACTATATAAACATAGGAAAATTATTATAATGCGCTTTATCTTTAATTAGGTTACTTCCATACACTTTGATATTATCTATGCTTTGAGGCACCAAATATGACGTCGTAAAGCAGGAAGCAAAGATGCATCCCGATGCACCTTGTTGCATTCCACGACCGAGTCGCTGACCGATGCCCGCCGACCTTGCCTATCGAAAAACGACCATAGAAAACTGGTCGAACGAAAATAACACTTATTATTTCATTGTTAAGGTTTTATTTTGACAACTGTTTTGTAAACACGATCTTAAAAACTGATCAAACGAAAAAATACTTATTTATTTAGTTTAAACGTTAATCAAAAACAGTTTGAAACATTTTGATGAAAGAGTCATATTAGAGTTCAAGTAAGTTTATCGATTCGAAACAACGGGTTGCCGTACATTTAAAATGTCTGGTAAGAGCTTTTGACCTGTATTTTGGGACAGGCATTGAAATTATTGATTCATCATCATTTTATAACTTTTTTATAACTCACTTCTGCAGTAGCTGTTTTGGTTACCGATGATTTTTAGTATCGATCGAGTGACGGACGCAGGGCAGTTTTGGTTTCCTCCAACCTTCAAGAAAGGTAACAGTTTGCAAGATAAGCCCTTTGAGTTGAAATCTTCAAAATGTGAGGTCGTCTTGTGACTTTAGAAAGGCAAACACATTACCTGATGTTTAGTGATACTGTTCTTCCCGTTAACTTTAAATCATTCAATATCTATATTTATTTCATTGTACATTTAATTAAGTGCATATTTTGACAAGACCAATTAATAAGCTTCATACTTGGTTGATTTGTATTGAAGAGAGGAAGCAGTAAAGCTTTAAAACATACCTACTCATAAATTTCAATGAAGTAGGTTTTGGTGGAGCAATCATAAACATTTTTTAAATATATTATATAGTTAGCTATTGTAAAAGTAAATCGTGAATACTTAATTTAATGATCACGAGCATACACTATCAATATGAGGCGAATGTAAAGGGAAAGTTGCCTCAGTCCGTCTCTCTCTGATTGGTTTAAAGGGAAAGAGACAAACATTGTTGTTGTCACTGTCACAAAAAGAAATTAATTACTTCTACTACATAATACGTAACTGCCTATGGGGTTAAAGCGTTTAGTTTGATCGTTGCGGGACCCGACATTTTGTACGAAACTTTGTCAATTTTGATAAAGATTCGTAAAAAATTTCAATAGGCACGCATAAAGCTATTATGACGTAGGTTTTATCTAAGAAAGGACTTTGATAAATTTTACCTCTAAGGGGATACAATAGGGGATGCAAAATAATACTTATTAACGGAAACGAAGCCGCGAGCAAAAGCTATTACCACAGACTTCTCATTGTATTGGGAAATCTGTGGCTAATATTTATTTTATTTATTTGACGACCCATGTAGTGCAATGGTCAAGACGTCGGCTACTACACTAAGGGTTCCGGGTTTTATCCCCGGGCAGTACAAACATTTGTGTGCATGAACATGTCTGTTTGTAAGGGTCTGGGTGTTTTCTATGTATATTATATATATGTATTTACAAAAAAATGTATATAAGTATGTTTGTCCGTTGTTTAGTACCCATAATATACAGGCTTCACGCTTAACTTGGGGCTAGATGGCGCTGTGTGAATGTCAGTGGATATTTATTTATTTATATATAACCTCGAATACGATGACCGGGAAGGAGTAATTATAATGTTTTCGTCTTTAAAGTCACAAGGCGGCCTCACATTTCGAAAGTTACTCAAAGGGCTTAACTTAATGAGAGATTTTAATGACCTGAAACCTTATTTGAAGGTTTTAAGGTTAAAATTTAATAAACGTAGGTAATCGTTTTAAATAAATTATTCGTAAAGGCGGAACTTGTTAATATGCACTTCCGTTTTATTTTTGATTAACAACATGATTTATAAAAAAAAGTATGACATGAAAATTGTTTAAATTAAAGATGACGCATATTCGAAAAGTGCAGTTTCCCGATCTATACAAATAAGTAGTGCATAACTGCATACCCTTTACGTCCAGACAACAGTTGTAGGGTTTTTTACTGCTTTCCATTCTTTGCCATATTAGTGTAGTCTCTCGTATTGCATTATTTTTCTCTATTATATCATATATAAGTATGTGTTTTGTATGTATGTATATATATATATATTTTGATATGAATATTTGTGTATTGTCTGTTTAGGTATATGTAGCCTAGGAATTATGTATTTATTTATCACAGATGTTTCTTAATTGTATATATATTTTTTTAAATAAATTATTTTGGTCCTTTCTTTTTAACCGCACCATTTATATTTCTTTCTGCATGACCTTAGGTTAACTGGTAGAGAATGCCATTCGGCATTAAGTTCGCCTTTGTACTGTACTTTGTATTTTATGTGCAATAAAGATTTTAAATAAATAAATAAAATAAACCCGAAAAATCGACAACATATTAAATGATCCTCACTTATTCGCCCATTTTCCTCTACAGATTTGAAACCAGATCGCCTATCTGCTGCCAACAACAGCACTCAATTTGTCTTTTTTAAATTGTTTTTGCGATTAGTGTAACTCACTTTGCATACCCTACTCATAATCTATGCACGCCACTGGATAAGATTTTATGTGATAGGAAATTTAACTTTACGAATGCGCCACCCAGAATAAGCGCTTTGTCCAATTGAACGTTCTATTTCATTTTTTTTTTATTTATATAGGTATTTGGGAAACAAACAATACAGTTTCGCTCACTGTATTGTTTTTAACATTTTTTTGTGCTTTTTTTGTATATGAATACACAAAAAAAATGTTTTGTATTTTTGTGGTATCGATACTTTTGAATCAAGTATCGAGTAAGTATCGGTTAAAAGTACTCATATCATATCAGTACTTTACTGTAGTTTAAAAACCTTCAAGTTCTTTCCCAGATGTGTTTCCTTCCAAGTGCGTGTGGCAAGTTTATACAAAAATAATAATATTAAAGGTGGCAATTTCAACCTATGCGTCTGAAATGAATCAACGAATGAATATTTCGATTTTCCCAGTTTATCAAAAATATAATTTGATTGGAACATCCTCAAATGCCCCGGCCGGGATACGAACACGGAACAGTGCAAGTAAACATTGCAGCATGTTTACAACAATACGGATTTCCAACCGGACAGTGTAATCCGGCGTTGGGTATCATTAGCAAATTACAAATGTTGATGAAATGTTTGAACCTATAACTTCTTTTATGACATTCATCACATCGTCCCGTTCATCAATGGTTCTCCAAATATCCAAGTAAGCAATTTTGCTTATATTTAGAGACCCATTGGTGTAATGGTTGAGACGTCGGCTATTACACCTGTTCCGGGTCCGATCCCCGGGCAGTACAAACATTTGTATGAACATGTCTGTTTGTAGTGGTCTGGGTGTTTTCTATATATAATATGTATGTTTTTACAAATAAAAATGTATTGTATGTTCATCCGTTGTTTAGTTTCCATACTACAGGCTAATGCTTAGTTTGGGACTAGATGGCCAAATACCAAGTTATGATATCGCTACCTACCCATGATATGAAGAAAAATATTAAGCTAACGAAATTTAGAAAGAAACGAAGTTTATCGAATCGAAGTGAAACCTACTTGCAATTACTTTCGGATTATCAACTTTCGATGCCACAAGCAAATAACTGTATTTTAGCTTCTTATCTGGTAAATTAAAAGAATAAATAAAGATCACGATTTGGTCCCAAATAGTTTAGCAGAGATGATGAAGCGCCACTTTGAGCGGTCCTCACTTCTCTAGATTCCTCCACATCCATTAATCTTTAAATATACTCGTATCTACTCTTCTATTCCATCTGCTTGGGACTCCAGCCTTCTTGAGGACTTTACCAATTAAAGAAAGAGTCCTAAAGTAAAAGCTGATGAGTTTTTATTTTACCAAGCTGACCCTGATGCTGCAGCTTCCATTAATACCACGTGGAAGCATTCATATTGAAAACCGTTTCTTCCACATAAGTGCAAATTATCAGACATGCGTTGACCTCGCTTAACCTTTTGACTGCCAGAGACGCCTTAAAGCGTCACAATAGATTTTACATTATGTCTAGATTCCTGGCAGTGAAAGGGTTAATATGGTGAGTATCACTGGATATTTATTATTTAAGACCTTCGTTGAGCAGTAGTACAAGGTGGTAGACTCGATACTGAGTCGTCTAGGTAGGTACCACCGCAGTACCAGATATCGACCCGTGAAGTACTGGCACTGTAGCTAGTGAAATTACCGGGTATAAGAGACCTAGCATCTGTTGTCTCTGGTGTGGGGCGCAGTGCGGCATTGATGGAGGATAATAACTGTCTATCAGTTGTTGGTCTCTTTCAATGCCGCTGTATGACCGTCTTGTACACTTATAACATAAAAAAAGTAGTCATATAAAACTGAAGTGATGATGATTACGATGAAGTTGTCTAATCTCTGAAAAGAAAGAAAGAGCGTCGGTGGCTCAGTGGTGTGGACTGTCGCCTTCCTACCGGGAGGGCTGAGGTTCAAATCCCGACACGTACCAATGTATTTTCGAATTTTCGAAAATATATGTACGTTATCCGACGCTCTTACGGTGAAGGAAAACATCGTGAGGAAACCTTCATGCACGCCTGGGAAGAAATTCAAAGGTTGTGCGTGAAGTCGTCCAACCCGCACTGGGCCCGCGTGGACGACTAAGGCCTAATCACCCTACACGGGTAGGCTCGTGCCCCTCGGTGGGGACGTTTAATGAGCTGATGATGAAATGATGATGATGTCTAATCTCTATAAGTCTATGGCATATAAAAAGCAAATGGAAATGCGAATCCGTTTCCACAACGGTAACCGATTATGGAAGCGTTTCGGATCAGCGGCGCACACGTTACGACAACGTTTCCCTCCACCAACGGTATTGCACTTAATTATTGCCGGCGTATTCAGTAAAAAGTAAAAACCAAGTGGATCATTTCGTTCACACATTTTTGCAGGGTTTTTTTAGGGTTCCGTAGCCAAATGGCGAAAAACGGAATCCTTATAGACACGTCAAATCTGTGTGTCACACCCTTTTTAAATATTTGCAATACCAGTGAGTATGAACGTGAGGAGACCTATGAGCAAGCTGCAATAGGTTGAAGAGAGTGATATGATCACAGATTTCCCAATACAGGAGATGGGGCAAGCCGCGTTTAAAGTGCGACAAATGTAAGCTCAACGAGCATACACTGGCTGCCAGTTTACGATCTGTGAGACGAGTCAAGACGCACGAATATTATAAATTACCGTTTTTTTCCATAATGCCATCCTGTGCAATTGTAACATGCCATCATCGCAATTAATCAGTAAATTGACCAAGAAATATAATAACTTTTCACAGGTAAGAACCGAAAAGAAATTGCGACACTGGGACTGCCTATAAACTTGGCGGCTTGTCCAGTCTAATTGTATATTCGGATGTCTGTGGATATGATGATGAATAATATAAGTATTTAATGTGCCTAGTAAAACTTTTAATCAAGGGATCATTTCTTGATCTGAAAACAAATGCTTATTATTATTATACTAGCTTTTTCCCGCGGCTTCGCTCGCATTAAATTCGGGATAACACGGTACTTTCATTTATCACTATACATAGGATTTCCCCTCCCTCCAACTTTAAAGGTTTCGGGGTCAATTTCAGAATTTTTTATTAGCAAAAAATATGTTATAGTGAGCTAACCTTAAAATATAGACATATGCTGTCGCGGACTTTTTTGTAGACCTTTAAAAGGAGAACAATACTCTCATACATGACTTTTGTGTAACTTTAACCGTTTACGCAGCGTACGCAGCGGAAGCTCCAAGTATGAAAAAATACCCCCGATTTTGAAACATTTTTCATTACTGCTCCGCTTCTATTACTCGTAGCGTGATGATATATAGCCTATAGCCTTCCTCGATAAATAAGCTATCTAACACTGAAAGAATTATTCCAATCGAACCAGTAGTTCCTGAGATTAGCGCGTTCAAACAAACAAACAAACAAACTCTTCAGCTTTATATATTAGTATAGATTATAAAAATCATATAATAATGCGAAAAACTCGAGATACTAATATGATAAATAAGTACCGTTTGCACAATCAATTATACTGTCTAATTCCCATTCGTTTACAGAAAAACGATATAGGGACTCTTCGTCACTATGGAGACATTGTATCATTGAGATAAATATACTGAAATCAATGCATTGTATCTACTGCTACTGTTTTAACTTTGACGCTCCATATTGGACTGTCCAATAGTACAAATAGCACTGCGATGGTCCAATAATAAATTAGTACTATTTGTACCATTGATTGTACAAATGGGATAAGTGCCATTTGTACAATCAATGATACTGTTCAATGGTACAAATGGCACTGCGCCTCCCCAAGCCGGTTACAATTAAATTCTAATCTGCCATCACCGCATAGCATTAAATATGATTCATAATAATTTAGACAAACGGAGTCTTTACGTATTCTTTATATACATTTGTAAATTGCCACCTACGGTGTAGATCAATATAATACTTAACATATTCTGGTATACTTTGACCTTAGTATTTCTGAACAGATTATAATAATAGTAAAACGGTGAAACTATTTAATGTTTTGGTATCGCCAGTGTTGCCAACTTAGGTCTAGAAATGGGGCTTTTTGAGAAGTTTTTTTTTATAAGTGTACAGGGCGGTCCGGACGAGCCCAATCTCCCCATAGCTATGCTGGGAAGACCTTGTCCCTGCAGTGGGACGTAAAAGGCTGATGAGTACGTCCTTTTAGTTAATACTTACTAGGTGGTAGACTCGATACTGAGTCGTCTAGGTAGGTACCAACGCAGTGCCAGATATCGTCCCGTGAAACAGGAGTGCTATATATCTGTTTTCTCTAGTGTCAGGCGCAATGCGGCATTGACGGTGAATAAAAACTATCTATCAGTTATTGGTCTCCATCAATGCTCTGTCATGGTCAAGCGTATTACCATCAGGTGAGCATCCTGACCGTCCTGTACACTGATAACATAAAAAATACTCGTCGCAAGCCAGAGCTTGGAGGATACAGCTGGCAACTCGGATTGAGGGTAACCACCTCGTGGCCTGGTGTTGCAAGTCCGACGTCCGCCGATTAAAAGGACCGGTAGCTAGTGAAAGGCACTCTGGCCATTATATTACGTAACGCACAAGTGGACCGGTGGAAAACGAAATGTTTACCCACATTCCGATGTATACTTAGTTTGACGACCCATTTGGCGTAATGGTTGAGACGTCAGCTACTACAATAAGGGTTCGATTTCCAGTACAAACAGTTGTGTGCATGAACATGTCTGTTTGTATTGGTCTGGGTGTTTTCTATGTGTAATATGTATATATTAAAAAATGTATATTACTGTTGTTTAGTACCCATAATCCAGGCTTAACGCTTAACTTGGGTCTAGATGGCGCCGTGTGAATGTCAGTGGATATTTATTCATTTATTTATACTGGCAAGGACGGATTTAAACTTGTTGCAATGCCACCCTTGGGCACTGAAGAAAATACCACCCCATCTAATCATTAATTTATATTACATGTATCAAAATTATTATTTTTCAAGTTTTTAACTTTTGAACTTATTATAAAATAATAAATAAAATCATTACATTGATTTAGTTTCTTAAATATCATTAAGAATTAATAAGTGATTACTCACTGAAATTTATTTTCCTCGTTGCCATTTTTTTACAACTCTCTATATTTATTTATTTGTTATTCCCACGTGTTCTATCGAACAGGTGGCCATATACAACGGATAGCCAACGTCAAAGGAACCTACATTATTTAATATTCCGTTAGGTCAGCTAACTGTAACCAAATGAGGGCCGCTACGGAGCCTAGTTCAATTGTCCTGTTCACACTCGTCGACATTTTTAAGAGTATTACAAAAAGTTCACTTGGAAGAGTCAGTTAGCAGGTTCGATTCCGGTCAGGTTCTTAAAACATTAGCATGCATTAAGATTATGAGAGTATGCAAAGTGAGTGACACTTATCGCAAAAACAATGAATAATTCACATTTTTGTAAAATTGACTGCTGTTGATGACAGCAGATCGCATATGGTTTCAAATCTGTAGAAGAAAATGGGCGAATAAGTGGGAATCATTTAATATGTTGGCGATTTTCCGGGTTGTCTGGGTTTGCTATGCTTATTTGTAATATGGAGTACACGCTGTTTTTTAAAATGATCTATACGATATTAGCTTTAAACCATTGTTACGTTGGCGTGTAATTTTAAAATAATGTGAATCGATGGCCTTTGAAGCAGACCAGTTCTGTAGTGGAGACCGCGTCTTGGCAAGCGTAGCGTAGGACGCCCTCCGGCCCGATGGACCGACGACTTGCAGAAGGTCGCTGGTGGGAGCTGGATGAGAAAAGCGGAGGACCGGGATATCTGGCGCAAAATGGGGGAGACCTATGTCCAGCAGTGGACTGCGATAGGTTGAAGAGTACAAAAGCACGATCTTACTACCATGTCACTATGACATGTAGCGAGCGACGTGATTATGAATGAAAATTCTGCCCAACTGTCGCATTGGGCAGACTTTTGGCGCGGACACTTTTTGAGTGAGATACTAGGTGGTAGACTCGATACTGAGTCGTCTAGTAGGTCCCGCAGTGACAGATATCATCCTGTGGAAAGAGGGTTATGCACTTTGTGTTTCGTGGTGAGGGCACTGTAGCTAGTGAAATTACAGGGTATAAGAGACCTAACATCTGTTGCCACGGGTGACGGGCGCAGTGCGGCATTGATGGAGTATGATAACTGTCTATCAGTTGTTGGTTTCCTTGAATGCCGCTCTGTCATGGTCCAGCGTATCACTTACCATCAGGTGAACGACCAGACCGTCCTGTACACTTATAACATAAAAAAAAAGATTGTGCATTAAGTTAGTTTATTGAAACCTCCACACAACCTAAGCACCAGAAGTAGAGTTAACGATCACTATTCACATTTATGACTTTTTCCCGTTCAGTTACAATTAACACTGACCAATTGTTAACAAGAGCCTTGCAGCAATATTATTATGGGTGCGAGCGATGCAATTGCTCGTTAGTTCCAATCTATATATTCCCGCCATTAGTGGCGACCTTACGCCACATTCCGACATTTCGTTCAATTAAACTGACAATACTTTGTCAACGTCCCACATTATCTATGGTTGGAAGCGGTCAGTAACAATCATTCAATTAAACATTACAAGTATCATCATGTATAATTCAATCCCATACCGTGTAAAAGCTACAACACGTGACATTGGCGAAATCGTGGCTAACACGCTAAAGCCAATAACAAAAGAAGAAGTATCATCAACAGCCTATAACGGGCCACTGTAGAGCACAGGCCTTCACATAGTCATTGGGAGATTGGACCATAAACCACCACGCGGGCCCAATACGGATTGGTGGGTGCTACGACTACCGCCTAATTTATAACCAGGACAGAGTTTAACGTGCCCTCCGAAACATTTCTATATCTATATACTTATATATCTACACTTGTATATCTTTCTTTCACAATCGATCAGGTGACTCAGCCTGCAATGTACAAACCAAACAAGGTGGTTTTACTAGATGATAGACTTGATACTGAGGCGTCTAGGTAGGTACCACCGCAGTGTCAGATATCGTACGTGAAATAAGAGTGCTATGCACTTTTGTGTTTCGGGATGAGGGCACTGTAGCTGTAGTAAAATTACCGGATAAAATACCTAACATCTGTTGTCTCTTTGTGACGGGCGCAGTGCGGACCTTTGCAGTTTCTCCTTCAATGCTGCTCTGTCATGGTCAGGCGTATCACTAACCATCAGGTGGGCGTCCTGACCGCCCTGTTCACTTCGTAACATAAAAAGGTTAAATGGGGGCTAAATGGCGCTGTTTTCGTGTTTTATAGTGTTAATGTACAAGACGGTCAGGACGTTCACCTGATGGTAAGTGATACGCCAGACCGTGACAGAGCGGCATTAAAGGAGACCAACAACTGATAGACAGTTATTATCCTCCATCAATTGCCGCACTGCGCCCGTCACCCGAGACAACAGATGTTTAGGTCTCTTTACCCGGTAATTTCACTAGCTACAGTGCCCTCATCCCGAACACAAAAGTGCATAACACTCCTGTTCACGGATGATATCTGGCATTGCGGGTGTACCTACCTAGAACCAGTATAGACGCTACCACCTAGTGAACCTGTGACTATGGATATTTATTTTACTTCACCACGTGTATATTTATTCATACAGACACATCCAGTTCTGGACAAGGTCTCCCACAATGATGAAGGTCATCATTAAAATAATCATTTCAACTCAAACAACCTTATATTTGTCATAACTACCTGATCAGAAATCGAGTCCGTCAACAACATTTTTTGGAAAACAGGTTATTGTAATATTCTTAACTTCACACATATGTAATAGAATCAACAAATACTACACCAAGAGTTCCGGGTTCAATCCCCATGCAGTATTTGTTTTGTATATGTATTTTTTTTAAAAGGTATCTCAGTTGGTACATATGTTTATTTGTTGTTTAGTAAACACTCGTAGTGTACAAGCTTTTACTAGGTGGTAAAAGCTTGTACACTACGAGTCTATACTGAGTCGTCTAGGTAGGTACCACCGCAGTGCCAGATAACATCCCGTGAAACAAGAGTGTTATGCACTTTTATGTTTCGGGATGAGGGCACTGTAGCTAGTGAAATTACCGGGTATAAGAGACCTATCTGTTGTCTCAGGTGACGGGCGCAGTGCGGCGTTGTTGGAGGATATAACTGTCTATCATGTTGGTCTCCTTTAATGCCGCTCTGTCATGGTCTGGCGTATCACTTACCATCAGGTGAGCGTCCAGACCGTCCTGTACACTTATAACATAAAAATAATAATAATAATAATCTCATGGTTTAAATTAGGACTAAATGGCACTGTGTGTATTAATTATTATTATTACAAGTATATTATTATTAGTACAAGCTCATGGTTTAAATTAGGACTAAATGGCACTGTGTGTATGCCTGGGCTCAAAGGTTCTCCGCAAAATGAGTACAGATTTCTGTCCCCAAATGAAATATCATTGGGGATTACAATAATACTCTGTATCGAGTTCTGTTCAATGTTCTAAATTAGGAAATGGGAACTGTTTAACCCCGATCAAACCAAGACCTAGTTATTTTATACAAACGGTCGGAAGACTCGCCTCGGTTCTCGTTATACACTCGGAAAACAAAATCTTCCTTAAATAAAAATTGGCCAAGCGCGAGTCGGAATCGCCCGTGAGAGGGTTCCGCAGCAAGTAACATAAAATAAAGTTTTTTTTTTACTTTGGCACCTACTACTGATTTAATATGAGAAATAGTGGTTCACCGTTTATGATGTATAAAAAAAACTACAGACCATAAATCGTTCAAACTAAATTTCGTTGTTAGATTTTATGGTAATGTGCATCATATTTTTTCAACTTTGGAAGTGTCTCTCGCGCAAACTATTAAAAACCTCATTATCATTTATTAAGCTTAACACATTGATACGATGAAAAAATGGTTGAATAGTGTAGTGTTTATAGTTTCGGAGAAAAAAGGGTGTGACATACGAACGGACAGACAGACAGACATGACGAATCTATAAGGGTTCCGTTTTTTGCCATTGGCTACGGAACCCTAAAAACCGGTAAAATATGTATTTGATATTTAATTCAGTTCAATCCAATGAACGACCGTAAACAACACAGCCCAATTTGGGCGCGTCATCTTAAAAAAGAAATAATATTGACATCCGATAACCATAGATGTTTACTGACCAACTCGCCTACTCTTTGGTATACTTATTACGCAACACGCATTCAGCTTTGGCCTTATTCAAATATATAACTTGGAGTTTACCTCGGACCTCGTTATGATACAATATTCGTTATATAGGTTTCTTATAATCTCAGGAAAAGGGTATATTCCCTTTTAAGGAGCCTCTGTCTCAATCCATGTGGTGTAATGTTCGAGATACTACGCCAAAGGTTCCGGGTTCGATCCCGGGTAGTTCAAACATTTGTGTGCATAAACGTTTGTTTGTATTGGTCTTATAGAAAGGCTAATGAAAAAATTGACGAAATTTATGTTATATAAAAATGATGGCCACTCAGTTGGTTCGGGTGTTTTCTAATATGTATGCATTTACAAAAAAAACTATATAAGTATGTTTATCCGTTGTTTAGTATCCATATTACAGGCTAATGCGTAGTTTGGGGCTAGATGGCGCTGTGTGAATGTCAGTGGATATTTATTTATTTTGTCATCCTACTAAAACCCTAACAACGTCCCACAGCAAGGCACAGGTCTTCCCACATAGCACAGCTACCCCCGTAGCTGAAGCCATAACCTTTTTTCGGTATAACATCGCTGTTGCCTCACAGCTTCACCGGACAATTCGGTACTTGACACCACTAATCGTTGACATACTTTTTATGAACTGTCAAAAGGAACGTGTCGATATAATTGTATGAGATTTGTGATATGTGACGTCATTGCTCACTATCATCAATTGACCTCATATTTATTGGTTTCAATGTATTTAAAATTGCAATAGTATATCAAATGAATGACACATAAAAAAGGTGCGCCTTTATAAAAATATGGTTTGGTTTTTTATTGCGGGTGGTGGAAAATACCGAATTGGCGAGCAAATGGCTCTCAGCCCAAGGCCATAAGCCACTACGAGGACCAAATGCGGATTTGGTGTAACGACCACTATCATAAATGTAGCCAGAACCGAAGCCGACATGCATTCCGAAGCACGGAATACACATTCTTTTCGAACAATCAGGCGAGACATGTCTCCAACGCGCCTACTAAGCTTGGAGATTATGGCAAATGACTTCACTATATACGAGTATAGTGGTTTAAACTAAAATCCAGTATTGGGCCGCTATAAATTGTAATGTGATAAGATACATTGCTGATTTTAACGACCCATGTAGTATAATACAAACTCAAATAAATATCTTCCTTTTGAATCGTCTATTGTTTTTATTTAAGCGTGGGCGGCCTATACACCCTTTACGAGAAGGCTCATGCCCCTCGCCGAGAACGAGTAATGAGCTGATGATGATAATGTTTGTTTTTATGACTGTACCATTGTTGTTACGATGTCGACTGTTCCACCAAGGATACAGGGTTCGATCCCTGTGCAGTTACTATTTACGTACTCATTCCACTCATCATCTTAAATTGGTGCTTTGTGTTAATGTCAGTGGATATTTATTTACTTACAAAAAGTAAATAAGTATGTTTATCCATTGTTTCAAAGTAAATTTGTTAAAAAGTTGCTAGAAGACTGTGCGTGTAATTCGGTGGATATTAATTAAAAATCTAAAACGTCTGAAACATAGATTTTGTATTGTAAATATGTAGTTTTAAAAGAAGATAGCGTAGGATCATTTTACAAAAGCCTATCACCCGGAAGTGATTGAATGTGTACACTTTAAAGTACCTACAGTAGAGCGTCATCTTCTACCGCGCGGCAGGTTGGCCGCAGCTAGGTCACTTTCTCCTCACCTTGATTTCTTGGTACGCTAACACTGCCGACCGTTTGACAAGCAACTGCCAAAACTTTTACTTTTTTATCATTGTCATGGCGAAAACGAAACTTTGGTTACATTTTTTAACGTCCCACATCAAAACCTAGGAAGTTTCCTATAATTCTACCATCTAGTCAATAATGTGTACTTACATAGTAAAAAACCGCAATAAATCAATGAAAGTAGGTAGTAAAATGAAAAAGAAAACTCACCAGTCCTCGAAAAATCCAATGCGCCAAGAAATCAAAGGCAAACAGTCGAAAAAGTCACAATAACAAACACTTTCGCCAAAGTTTTTTTATCCAGAAAAAAAAGTAAAAAGTCACTGTCACTGCAAAGCGCGTAATATCGCGCCAAAATAGGCACTGTGCAGGCTTTCCTGTATTTATTTACGATTTGATCCTTCGTATGTGAAATGGTGATTGAGCCACGTACGATGCGGTGTGTGGCCACGCCGGTTGTGAACGAGCGGCTTCTTGTTTACAAACCGGGCCGAGAAACTCGCATAACCGATCATAAGAAAATGCTTCGTGTCGGCTGCATTTCCGCATTGTGCGTTTTGACGTGGTCGCGTAATAGGGTTTTAAAATACATTTATCTCTGACTAGCTGTTTCCCGCGGGTTACACGCAGTATAAAATATTCTCCCGCAGTAAAACGCAGACCATGTGGTTCCAGGGAGTCGACGCGTGAGTAGCGGATGCGCCCTGTGGTACCACAATACTTTATTTTTCTAAAATATAAAATATTTTCTTAAATAATAGTAGCCTAAGTTTTTCCTCGTCACATCAGCTACTCCTTACTCGCTTGCAGCGATAAGGCCGCCTTTGCCCACAGTATAGCAAATATTACTGTTTCGTTTGTTTTTTGCTTGTGAGCAATAAAGTGATTTACTTCTACTACTATTATCTGAAAGAGCGAAAGAGCGTCGGTGGCTCAATGGTGTGGACTGTCGCATTCCTACTGGAAGGGCTGTGGTTCAAATCATAACACGTACAATGTGTTTTCAAATTTTCGAAAATATATGTACGTTATCCGACGCTCTTACGGTGAAGGAAAACATCGTGAGGAAACCTTCATGCACGCCTGGGAAGAAATTCAAAGGTTGTGCGTGAAGTCGTCCAACCCGCACTGGGCCCGCGTGGACGACTAAGGCCTAATCACCCTACACGGGTAGGCTCGTGCCCCTCGGTGGGGACGTTTAATGAGCTGATGATGATGATGACTATTATCTGCAAATAAACTATCTCATCAAAATAGACCTAGCCGTTTCAGAGATTACCCAGAACAAACAGACATAAATTTATAATTATATATTTAGGTGTTTGTTAAATTTTTAGATATTCTTGCATGTAGTAAAAACAGTTGTTTCATTATTAGTAGTATTTACAAACAGACACTGCAATTTTATTTATATTTTAAGGATGATTCATCCATTGTTTTGTTATTGTGTTGGTTCGTTTTTTCTTACAATTTAAACTTAGTTTCGCAGGTGCTTTTCATTAGTCACAAAGATTTTTAATGATTTTTTTAACATCATGTTTAAAATACACCAAATCTAGATGCAATCGTATCAAGTTATTACAGTGACGTTATATATTTTGTAATTACGAGATTATCCTAAGAATAACGTCATATCTCCAAATAAGACAAATATTTTATTATTAATCCAATGAACGCCGGGAAACCAGACACAATAGAAAATCAATTGTGTCTGGCGCCTTAAGTCGGTCAAAGGGTTAAAAAAGATGACAAAGATATTTAGTAGCAGATACTTGTGAGAAAGATTAAGAAACAAATTTTGTTATATCACATGGACTCTTTGGTTTTGGCCCTTGATGCCCCAGCCTTAGATGACTATCAACCTAAACGAATAAATTATTAAACAGCAGCCCCTATAATGGCCTTACGCCCTGAAAACAATATATTTACGTTGTAATAAAATCGTATCAAACACTCTTTATCATTAAGACGACCTAGGCGACACATTTGGTGTTGCGGTTAAGAGGTCGGCTGCAACTCCAAGGTTTCCGGGTTCGATCCCCGGGCAGTACAAACATTTGAGTGCATGAACATGTCTGTTTGTAGTGGTCTGGGTGTTGTATATGTATACTATGTATGTATTTTTTAAAATATATATTAGTATGTTTATCCGTTGTTTAGTACCCATAACACAGGCTTCTCGCTTAACTTGGGGCTAGATGGCGCTGTGTGAATGTCAGTGGATATTTATTATAATTATTTATCAACCCTTTGACCGCCAGGATTCCATTCCACAAAAACCGTTGTTTGGGACACTTTCAGACATCTCTGGCAGTCAAAGGGTTAAAACGATCACTGCAGTTATCTTTTTATTTCAATAACTAATTAACCATTTGACCAGCAATGACGCCATAACGGCGTCCAATGGGATAAAATTAACAATGCCCCCTGCATTGTAAATCGTATCAAACACTCTTCATCATTAAGACGACCTAGGCGACACATTTGGTGTTGCGGTTAAGACGTCGACTGCAACACCAAGGATTCCGGGTTCAATCCCCGGGCATTACAAGCATTTGTGTGCATGAACATGTCTGTTTGTAATGGTCTGGATGTTTTTTATGTATAATAAGTATGTAGTTACAAAAAATATAATATAAGTATGGTTATCCGTTGTTTAGTACCCATAAGGCTTCACGCTTAATTTGGGGTAAGATGGCGCTGTGTGAATGTCAGTGGATATTTTATTTTATTTTTTACAGTTTCAACGGACAATAAGTGAGCGCAGGTGGTTCTCAGCCCAAAAATATATGACTAGCTACAGTGCCCTCATCCAGAAAAACAGACGTGAAAAACACTCGATTATTACGGGACAATATCTGGCTCTGCGATGGTATCTACCTAGACGACTCAGTTGAGGACATATCTTGTGATGACGTAATCGATGAACTATAGAAGCCTCAGTCGACCGGTGAAGCAATAAGTGTCTTGTCCATTTTCGCAACTACGGCTGGTAGATGCCCGCAAATATTGCACACTATTCACAGATGGATGTGGCTGTTATTTACGTTGCGTCCACATAATTATTACTTATTAGTATTTTACCGGTTTGTGTTGCGAAAAGTCCGAACATAATAATTATTGTGGACTGAGTTTTATTATTTTTTACGAACTAATTCCAGATTTCACCCACATCATCAGGATACTTGGAGGTCTTCCACAGTTCGTTTTGGTCGACATTTTCTGCCGCGTACGATTAATTTGTGGTATCAGTTGCCATCGGAAACGTTTCCGGAACGATATGACCTGGCGTCCTTCAATAAGAGAGCGTATTCTTATAAGAAGAATAAACATCGCATTTTCTACGGTAACTCCCCAGATGTTGCAGATTGCCGTGCATCAATGTTACGACGTACTGCTTTGTGTATTGAAAAAGAAGGTGGACACTTCGAGCCTTTCTTATAGTGCGCGAGTTTCTGTAAATAAAAGTGTGATGATATGTTTTTAGATAGGAAATAATTAAATTTGTATTAGTTTATAAAAATAAGTATTTTCATTTTTCAGCTGTTCATTCCCAACTCTTCACGTCACACTCGCTCATAGGTACGTGTACGCTAAATACTATTCTCGCGCGTCATTGACTTAAATGAGCCGACTAATCAGTTGCCACTTATCCTATGGTTTTCAAAGCAATTTCAATGAATGGAATTTCGAGTAGTAGCTGTACTCCGTGTCCTACTGCTGTTGATTAATACGTAAAATAAGCATGCCTCCCCTAAGTATTATTGCTCACTATTTAACACCTGTATAAAGTCGCAACGCATCCCTGTCACCTTAGTTGTTGCATATGTCCAGGGCGCGGTGACACTTTCCATCAGGTGACCGCATGTTCGTTGCCTCCCTATGTTGTATAAAAAAACTACAGCGTGCGTCGCGAGAACGGCATTCGATACTCATACATATCAGACTCCAAACAGGATCCCTTTTGTGGTATTTGTTAACTTTGAAGACTAATAAAATTCATAAAACTGAGTTTTGGAGCTGAGAGTTAGCACATCTTTATTTTTAACCCAGATTTGTAGTTAAATGAAATAGTTCTCCGAATTTCAGGACCCAGTCATAGTATGCATGAGCCTATTATTGTGGCGTAACTCGGAGTTATTAGACTACCGAGTGGCGTAACGATCCCGTATGTAATTTTACATAAACGTACATAAGGATAGTTTTTATCTTCGAAAGGGTAAGAAGGTTTTTTATTTTATTCATCATTCAAATGTGCCAATGAAATAAAACGGCTGAGGCAAGCACATAATTTTTATTTTGAATGAAGCCTATAGCCTATCCTTCATTTTGTTACGTTGAAAATAAAAGAAGTATGAGTACAAACTAACATTCTGCAGCTCAATTTTACATACTAATCTCGAGGCAGTATAGTATATGCCTTGAGCCGGTTCCAAATGAAACAATAAAAAGACGTCAAATGTCAGTGTAAATTTTGAGGTTATCGTATCTACTAAATAATCAAAATAATTTACTAAATATTAAATTCGGTAAATCTAGAATGGCGTTAATAAAATCCATTTTGAACAGACAATTGCGTAATTATCAGCTAAAGTAACAACAATTTGTTCGAATACAATTTGATTCTGAGCTTGTATTTTTATGGTTTCCTTATTTTCAGTCTACATCGCTCCCAAATCTACTGTATCTGCTTTCAACTGGGCGTCAACTGATGCAAAAGTGCCTGAGAATAATGATGCTCCCATAGACATCGAAAATCCATACAAAAAAGAAACCAAACTATGCATTCTTTGCAAAATGAACATAAAACCTGATTATAAGAATTACAGGCTGCTTTCTCAGTTCCAAAGCCCTTATACGGGTCGTATTTACGGGAGACATATAACTGGACTCTGTAAGAATAAGCAAGAGCAGGTTGAAAGTGAAATTAAGAAGGCCCAGAATTGTGCATACATGCCTGTCTACTACAAGGACAAGGCTTTCCTGAAAGACCCGAAGCTGTTTGATACAGAAAATCCCGTGCGACCACATAGATTTTAGTTTGGTATATATATTGATGTACATAATTAAATAGTTTAGTGTCAAAATATCATATTATTTTACTTGAAACATAAATCCCTATCATCATCATCATCATTACAGCCTAATTATGTCCACTGCTGAACGAAGGCCTCCCCTAATGATTTCCACGCGGACCGATCCCTTGCAGTTGACATCCATCTGCTACCCGCCACCTTAACCAGATCATCCGTCCATCTGGTTAGGGGTCGGCCTACGCTTCGCTTTCCGTTACGTGGACGCCACTCGAGAACCTTTCCGCCCCATCGGCCATCGGTTCTACGCACTATGTGCCACTGCACTTCTAATCCTCTGGGCTATGTCGGTCACCCTAGTTCTCCTACTGATATCCTCGTTTCGGATTTTATCGCGTAGGGAGACGCCTAACATAGCCCCCTCCATAGTACGCTGAGCAACCTTGAGTCTATTCAAGAGGCCCTTAGTGAGCGACCACGTTTCGCTTCCGTATGTCATAACTGGCAACACACAGTGGTCAAAGACCTTCGTCTTGAGACACTGAGGTATTTTGGACGAAAAGATCTGCCTTAACTTCCCGAACGCTGCCCATCCTAATTGGATTCGACGAGAAACCTCCTTCTCGAAATTGGACCTACCCATTTGGACTACCTGTCCCAGGTACACATATTCGTCTACAACTTCGAGGACAGAACTAATTCGGTATAGTACGACATGGCATTAGACATGACTTTCGTCTTGTCCATGTTCATTTTAAGACCCACCTGTTGAGAAGCTCTGTCTAGGGTTTCGAGCATAGTGCTTAAATCCTCCATGGATTCTGCCATGACTACTATATCATCGGCAAATCGAAGATGTGTGATGTACTCGCCATTTACGTTGATGCCAAGTCCTTTCCAATCGAGCAGCTTAAACATATCTTCCAAAGCAACTGTGAACAGTTTCGGAGATATAACGTCTCCCTGTCTCACTCCTCGGTGCAATTGGATAGGTTGTGTAAGCTCTTCATGTACACGGACTGACATAGTAGCGCTCTCGTACAGACATCTCAACACTTCGATATAGCGAAAGTCAATATGGCACCGTTGGAGGGCCTGAAGCACAGCCCAAGTCTCGATCGAATCAAAGGCTTTCTCATAGTCCACAAACGCCAAGCATAATGGCCGGTTATACTCTCTAGTCTTCTGTATAACCTGCCGCAGCGTATGTATGTGGTCTATGGTGCTGAAGCCTTTGCGGAACCCGGCTTGTTCGGGGGGCTGGAAATCATCAAACCTACGCGCGAGACGGTTCGTGATGACTCTGGAGAACAACTTGTAAATGTGGCTCAATAGCGTGATGGGTCTATAATTCTTCAGCAAGGTTTTGTCGCCTTTTTTGAAGAAAAGCACCACCACGCCATTGCTCCACGCCTCTGGCGTCGCACCCTCACGGATCACGGAATTAAAGAGCTTCTGAAGGTCTTAAGCACTGGCGTGCCACCTGCTTTCAAAAGTTCTGCGGTAATTCCGTCTTCTCCGGGGGCCTTATTTCGCTTAAGTTGTTTCAGAGCCATCCTAATCTCGCTCAAGGTGACTTCCGGGATATCCTCAGATAAATGTCGGGTTAACTTAGCTCTCGGGTCTTCGGCTAAGCTTGAAGCGGGAATCTGTGTAGCGGTATATAACTCGCTGTAAAACTTCTCAATCTCCCTCAAAATCTCTGGTTTGGATGAGACTACATTTCCACTGTTGGTCTTCAGACTAGTCAGCTGGCTTTGCCCAACAGACATGTTCCTCGCAAACACCTTGGAACCCCTGTTCCGTTCGATCGCCTCTTTAATACACTTTGTATTAAAGCGACGAATATCGCGTCGCAAGGAGCTGGATATACGTCTATTGAGCTGCCGGTATTGTGACGCGTCGTCTGAAGACTGCAGTTTCATCTGTCGTCTTGTCGCCATGAGATCGAGAGTCTGTTGAGATAGTTTATTGGGTCTTAATTTGCGTTGTCCCTTGCAAAACTTAGACCCAACTGTTTGCAGTTTCCACTAGCCCGCTATTTATATCGTCCACTGTAACGCAGCTCTCTAGGCATTCGAAGCGATTCTACAGTTAGAGTTGAAAGCTCTCGGGGTTATTGATTTGAAGCACGTTAGGTCGGAGCGTAGACTTCATCAGGCGAGACCTCTCCAGTTGAACATTAATATTTAACGTGCCTCTTACCATACGGTGATCGCTACCGGTCACAGAGACGTCGTTAAATATATGTCTTCTGGTGGTCATGATGAAGTCAATCTCATTTCGTGTGAACCATGGGGACTCAACCAAGTCCACTTCCTCTGCGGCGGCTTCTTGAAAAAAGAGTTCATCAAAAAGAGTCCCTCTTTTTCCATGAAAACGGCCAGCCGCTGTCCCCTGGGGTTCCGATGTCCAAATCCATATTGCCCCACTTTCAACTCACAACCACTTTGAATGCCCAGCCTTGCGTTAAAGTACCCCATGACGACCGTAAAGTGTGTCTTGGAGGTATCCCTATATGCAAATATTATTACCCTCAAATAAATATCTGCATATATTTATACAGCTGCTAATCACAATTAACTTCTGAACACTGGGAACCTACCCACAGAATATGTCTAGCACCTAACAGCATTATTGATGGTCAAAGGGTTAAGCAATACATTTGTACTATGGGTATTTGCATTTAATGTAACATCTGATAAAATGTGGTATAGATATTTGGGGATTGACATTACTCGCTTCCGTAGGCTATACTCTCGAGACCCTACAAGTGACCCCCGGGTTGTGCTTGTACATTGGTACATGGCACGCAAGTGCTTGTCATATAGATGAAGGTGGTGTTCGAAAGGTGCAAGTTTATAGCTAAAAAAACTATACAAAATCTTTACTTAGGTCTCAACAAGTCTATGAACATAAAATATTAGGAGAAAACGATTGAGAACACATGTGTACAGTAATTAAAGAAGTAAAACTCCATCAGTGTATGAAAGATGGATCTCCGAAAATGTCTTATTATGACTTTATCTGTTTTGGAATGTTTACCTTACATTAGTGAAATTAATAAGAAAGATACATAACAAATTATATTAATTTTTTAAAAATTTACTAATTAAACTTGGAAAGAATAATATTTTCATCAGTGGGAGTATTAAAACAATCATTTTCTTCATCATATCCTACAAGTGTTGCTGGTATTTTCAAAGAATCAAGTATTTCTGCATAGTCCATATTCTGTTTGTCTGGAAACTTATTCTTCATTAGTTCCATCAACTCAACAAGCGCATCCTGACAACCCCTTTGCCATTTCTTTATTAAATCCCTCAATTCCTCTGTATCTTGAGTAACTGCTTTTGCTAAAAGCAGTTTCTTCTTCATTTCAATCCTTGCTTTTAAATTATCTATATCTTTTTGTGTAATTGACCCTGTTGACTTTGCTTTTTCAGGCTTGGGAACTTTTTCATATGACTTTCTTATAAGTATAGTCCTTCTATTGTCTATTACAAAATCATCTTCATCGTCTAAAGAACTTTGTGATGATGGTTTAAGTTCTATTTGTATTGGCTCAGTAGTTTTAACTTTAAGTGTTTGCTTTTTCAGTTTTTTCTTTTTTACATTACTTTCTGTTGGTAGTCCACCAATTGAAGTTGTTTTATCTAATTTCTTTACTATGATCTTTTTTGAATCAGCAAAGTCATCATCAATATCAGTATTAATTGATACCTCTTTAGGCTTCAGTTCTTTAGTGTTTAATGTACTTAAAGGCACATCATCAGAGTCTGAGTCAAATAAAACCTGTGACTCAGGTGGTTTATGCTCACTTCTTTTAGTTTCCTCAATTTTCTCAAGATCTTTCTTAAATATTTTCTTTTGTATGACAATTATACATTCTTTGGTTAGATTATCTGGACTTCTTGGCTTCTCTTTATTAATAATATTGTTTTCCTTATGATCATAAGTGTCATCAATGTTTTTAGAATTGGCACGTAATTTATTATCACCCTGTAAAGTGTTTTGTTTTCCTTGCTCACAACTGTTATTTACTTGAGTAAACTTGACCTCTTCGGCATTACTGTTAGTTTCAGAACTTGCTTTATTTTTTAAATCCTTCAATTTATTTACCTTACTTTTAGATTTTGTTCTGACAGGAGTCACCGCCATATTACAGGATGGGGTTTCCTTAATTTCATTACTATCCTTTACAATTTTTAAACTTTGTTTGTTCGAATCTATGTTAAATGAAGGGTCAATGTTATCATTTTCTTTGTTTAAAACTAAAGTTGAAATTGATATTTTAGACTTTTTTCTTTGGGGATTACTTAAAAACCTAGATGGCGTAGTTTCAATGTTATCATTTGCCCCCGCAGTTATAGCCAACACTTCATCTTCTTGCGGTAATTCATTCGAAAGAGACATTGAGGTCGATTCACAGGATAATATGTCATCATCGTTTCGGACTCTTCTCTTTCTTGATTCCTTTTTGGTTGAAGGACTGTCAGATTTGGTATAGTTTTCTTCAGTGGCACTATTGCCGGCTAATGGTGATACAAACGGTGAAACAACATTCTTTCTCCACTTACGAGACAATCCGATTCGTCGACAAGGAGTCAACAATGATTTGCTGATGCCACCGGGTGTTTTAGGTGATTCTACTTTAGGAGTTTTTTTCAGGGTCGATACATTATTCATGTTTGTATCATGTCAAATTCTGAAATTATTTTATTAAGAATTTATTTATTTATTTGTTATTTTGTTGTATGTCATATATACATAAAAATACTGACTGTCAGTCAAATAAATTTCCCGCTATATAGTGATGCGAACCGTAAAAAAATAAAATTACTGTTCATTAATGACTTGTTAATTTTTTACGACATAATAACGCAACAATCTGACTAACTAGTTATAATCATGTTATAATTAACTATTTGCTCTGTATCTCATCATATTCAACAATTGATAAGTAATTATTAGTTTTTGTTAAGCATAAGTTACTAAATTAAGATGTCGAAATTACCTCTTATAGTCTGGAATATATTATTGTTATCCAATTTATGCGCAACTAAACCGATTGAAGTATATGTGTAAATAAATCAATCATAATATTATGTGTAAGTGCAATTAAATATACAGAGAATCGTATCGTTTAAAAAAATATCGTCATCTATGCTGTCATCTATTTGTCAAATGTCACATTACGTTGTCAAAAGAAAACTATTTTTACGGGTCTAGAAGTGTGGTATTTTTGATTAAAAACATTTATTTTGTGGCATCGTCTCGGGCGGACGAGTCCTCCACAGTTTGTGAATCATAGGCTTTGTTTGGTGTTTCGTGCGAGAAACTTCGATTTAGTTTGTTTTGGTGCAAAACAACATTACATAATGCCATTGCTCAGGCTCACATCAGGCACTTTTGGGCAGCTGCGTAACTTCGCTACATCGCAGGCCCTCGGCAAACGTGTGAAAACGTTTGCAGTGTACCGCTGGAACCCCGATGAGCCCGACAAGAAGCCGTTCACTCAGAACTACGAGGTGGATCTGGACGACTGCGCTCCTATGGTTCTCGACGCTTTGTTGAAGATCAAGAATGAAATCGATCCGACTCTCACGTTCAGGAGGTCTTGCCGGGAAGGTGTGTGTGGGTCGTGCGCAATGAACATCGATGGTGTGAACACACTGGCCTGCATCAGCCATATCGACCAGAACCTGTCTAAGCCCTCGAAGATTTATCCACTACCCCACATGTATGTCGTCAAGGACTTGGTGCCGGATTTAACTAACTTCTACCGTCAGTACCAGTCCATAGAACCATGGCTGCAGCGTGAGAAGGAAGCGGTGAAAGGTAAGGAAGTGCAGCTTCTTCAGGATGTAGAGGACAGAGCTAAATTGGATGGCTTGTATGAGTGTGTACTCTGTGCTTGTTGTTCTACGAGCTGTCCATCCTACTGGTGGAACGGTGACAAGTATCTTGGGCCAGCAGTGCTCATGCAGGCTTACAGATGGATTATTGATTCAAGGGATGATGCTACACAAAAACGTTTGTCTAAACTCAAGGATACATACTCCGTGTACCGTTGTCACACCATCATGAACTGCACAAGGACTTGTCCGAAAGGCTTGAACCCTGGACGAGCTATTGCCCAAATCAAAACATTGTTGTCTGGTATTGTTAAGAAACAAACACCAATTATGGATCCTGCAGGACTTGAGAAGGCAGCACGAAACTAAAAACATTATAAAAATGGGGAGATGCCTATAAAATAATATGTTAGTACACACCAAATTGCATTTCATTTTAATGTAATTTTTAATTTCTATTAATATGAAATGCAATTAGTTCATACAAATACAACTTTTAAGTACCTACAAAAGCTTAACAATTACATTGTATTGTAGACCTCTTCCCATATTTGCTAATAATGTCTAATTTATTGTTACCATTTTAGTACAATAATGTAAGATTGTCAGTTTCACCTCCATATTTATTGAGACAGCTTTAGTATAAGGAAAAATGTGTACTTAACAATAAAGTAGGTTTACGTAAGGTTAGTGCATAACCTAACTATTATAACCTAAGGACTATCTACTAATTTTATCTTTGGCTCAGTTTTATTTCAATGTTAATGTCAACTTTTAATTAATTACTGCATTGTTTTTAGGTTTTGTAAGTTTTACAAGGCTGTGCATGTCGCTAAGCTGTTTTAATGATTGTGTTACTAAATTGATTTTTATCTTGAAATTTATTTTTTTAAAATCAGTACATATGGTACTATTGTTATTGTAACTTTCAAACTATTGTCAAAGGTATAATAAGCAGATTAAAATTATAAACATTTTCTAAGCATGTATTGTTGTCTCAAAATTATTTGTGAATTATACACATACAAAAGAACATTTTAACAAAAACTTAAAATTTTAGAACTCAGTTGTATAGAGATAAAATTTTTACATTTTAGTATTCTAAATTTGAAGTATTATTTTTGATTTGAATTTATACTTTTTTTTTCTGACACCATGGCATACCATCATGTGTATTTATAATTAGTTTGCCTTAGTTCATGTTAGTATTGAACTGTATTACAATCTGACTACTGTTTTGTAATTAAAGAATATTTATTTAGACATTTTATTGTTATTTTCTTATTATTATCCTGCAATATTATGAATCATTTTAAAAAATAACTTAGTCATTGTGCACCTACAACAGCTTTGGTGTTACAGTGTCATTTCAGCAATTTGTACCATTGATGGTACAAATGGCACTAATATATCCCATTAGTGCAATCAATGGTACAAATAGCACTGCAGTGTCATTAAAGTAATATGATATTCATGTTGTATAAAATATTAATGTCTGTCATTAAATTATGTCTAATGAATGTCAGTTTAATTAAAACTTTCCGCCAATTTATCAATTACCCGGGAGTTGCACAATGTTGTTTTATCGTAAATTCATTGACCTAGAGTTCAGACTAATCAGCTAAATGTTTATTTACTATCCATGATAACAAAAAACCTTTTTAACGATATATCGTTTGGTAAGTATCGTAAACTACACTAACTACTACTACTACTATTTTGTTTCCAACATCCTAGTACAGTAAAAACCTTGAAAGCATCATCACTGATTGCGCGATCCGTTTTTAATTGCAGGCCACATTGTCCCCACTGTCCCAAACTGTCTCTCCCAACGAGTTCACGAGGTTTGTCGCAAGGTCTTTTTCACTATAACCTTTACAGCTTCACCGGATAAATGGCGAGCGCAAATGGCTTAGCGAGTTTGGTGAGAACTTAACTATAATGGTAGACTCGGTACTGAGACGCAGTGAGTTACAATGCCAGATATCGTCCCTTAAAATAGGAGCGTTTTGCACTACTGTGTTTCGGGATGAAGGAACTAGTAAAGTTATCGGGTTTATGATATATCTGTTGTCTCGGGTGACGGCTGCAAAGCGGTGCTGATAGTAAAATGATAACTATCTACTGTTATTAATTAACTTCCATAAGTGAGCGTCCTGACCGTGCTGTACACTTTGGAACATAAAAAGGCCACCACTTAACGCGATAATTGGGCAGTTGTAACGTGTTTAAACTTATTGCAATAATTATCGCGCAATTGGCGTATTGGGTAATAGACGTTAGCCGTTAGTGTGGCCCCAGCATAGACATATTATTATTTTCTCTGTCTACGGGCCCCAGCATAACGTACTTAAGAGCACAGGCCTTTCAAAGACAGGAACAGGAAATAGAGCCGTAACGTCACATGAAAATGACGCCACAGATCAGACAAGAGGTATTTTCGAAAAAAAAAATATGAATAAGCTATCAAATCATTTATTATATTAATGAATCTAATAAAAAATGTTATAGTAACATGTTAAATATACACGAGAAAGCATCTACATCTAATATAATATTTTTAAAACAAGATATATTATCTCTTACTTACTAGTTTCTTCATTTTCGATCACGTTTGTTTTAAGTAACAAATTTATTTGTAGGTTTGTTTGGAAACACAGAAACTAAAAAAAATATCACCAATTAACTTTAAACATAACTTATTAAGTTAGATAGGTAAAATTAATAATTGTGATATTTTGTAATGAAACTAAATATACAAAAATATTAATTAGTCTACATATACTATAGTCTAGTCTAAAGACTATTTCTAGTACCTTATGGTAAGTTTTAAAAACTTCATTACTGTATAACTTTTTTCAGAAAGTCATTATATAACAGAAATGTGATACAAAATAAGCAAAATACTATATATTTTTAAACAGTCACAATATTACTAAAACCTTATATATACCTAAGCTTTTCATTGTTCAATATTTACCTAACTATCTAATATATAGATTAAACTACTGGTTCTTAAAACTAGGTAAATATAGTCCATCCTAACCCCAGGTTTTTCATTGCAATGTGTGTTATATATTTTAACCTATCTAATTATTAATATCTCGTTTCGATCACAGAAAATTTTAATCCAAGCTACTTAGTCAGGTCAAAGTATTGATAACAGTTTTGCTAGTTTTTTTATTGGTTAAATATTATGAAAGCAAATTAAATAATTCAAGTCAGCACATAGCTACTAAACTACGATAAAATGCTACGTTTTTATAGTAGTATGTTATTAGTACCATCACTCGGTTAAAATTATAATTAATATTTTTTTATCATATTTTAAACAATATAATCGACAATATAATGTTTTGAAAATACAATATTTTGTTAATATTAAGCCCACCACTGTGTTGGCCTAGTTTAAATGGTTAAATTCATACAATTTAAATGTTTTTAAAAAACACCGTTTGAACTCGTTAATTCATTTTTTTTAACACAGGACGGAGTTAATCAAGAGAGGGTGTCTCATTGTTGTGAACTATTAACATTTCCGATCTGGAGGGTGCAGGTACAAATCCTGATACAAATGAAAATTCTGCCCATTCGACGCGATGGGCATAATTTTTGTGCGGACACTTCTTGAGTGAGATCGAGTATCTAGTGTAAGACGGAAATGAAACGACCAACGCTACCCATCCCTAATCAATTGAAGAGTGATGTCACGTCACTAATATCTCTCTCTTGACATTAGCATTGTACGCGGGAAACAGTCATATTGTAACACTAAGATTTAATCTATCAATAAATATTGTTTAAACTTAAAGAATCATTTAATACTAGTTACGTATGCCAAGTAATTAAATATAATAGAACATATTATATTATTAACACTCATAAAATGAGTGGTTAGGGTGCCGGGTAGCAGATGGATGTAGCCTGCTAGGTATTGGTCAGCTTGGAAATAATAGAGGAGCCTTCGTTCAGTAGATGATGAAAAATCCTTATATCTAAACAATAGCCTTACAAGCAGGGCTTGGAATACCGTTAAAAATAAGGTATTGTTAACTTCTTCAATCGAAGGTAACGTCAATTGCATAGGTAACGTTTAATCTGGTATCGATACTTGGATGGACTTTAACAGGTAATTCGACTTCACGTTATCCATGATGTGTTACCAGGTAACGATACTTGATACCGATATTAAATCAACCTTATAAGTAACGGTATTTCCTTTCATCTCTTTCTTACAAACCATATATGTGAGTGTTGTCGTCTTGCCGCCGACGCCGACCGAAGCGAGCGTTACGATTTGGCAACAATCTTACAACGAAAAAGTAACAATACTTTTACGTTACCAGGGAACATATTATACTAAGCCGATACTTAATTACTGATACTAGTGATAACGTTAAAAAAAATACATGATCAAAACATCGTTAATCACCGATACTTTTATCGTGAATTTGGTAACGTTAACAAGCCCTGCTTACAAGTGTTGTTGCCTTAATTAAACAGGGTTTTGGTGTTATTACCTAAAATGTTATCAGTATCACTTTTGGCAGTGTTACATACTTATTAAATTACACTAAAAAACTAAATCTATCCTTTAATGTAGATATCAAATAAATTAAAAATCGGTGGAAATTATTAAAAATATTTACAATATTAACTCATACTTCAATTAACATTAAATTCAAACTTAATCCATTCATGTCCTTTTTGGATTGGCATATGAGTAGATTTAAAAAAATCAAATGGTTACTTTATATATAATACACAAACGTCAAAAGGCTTAAATGTCAATTAATTTCAAACCATTATTAAGTAGTTACTACTCTATCTATTCTTACTTATAAGAGCTAAACCTACATAAACAACATTAAAATTAATATAACACACATATAATAATAATAAATAATAAACACACTTTAAATATAAACAGTACAAAATTTATTTTACAACTTATATTTTTTATATAATAATTATAATCATATTTAACAATACTGTTTTTGATTTGAATTCTTCTTAAATTTTCGTTATAAAAACGTAGAGAACTATATCATGGAAAATTTTAAATAAACACTTTTTTGTCTATGGCAACATGTGACCTCTATGCACAAATTATTCCGAAGCGATAGAATCAATCAATATATTGCACTTATCTGTTGAACACAGGTTTCCCCTATTTTCTACGTCAGATATCAAGGGTCTATGGTCCCATCAACCCGCATTAGCCGCGTGGTGGGTTACGGCCCAATTTTTCCATGGCTATGCTGTGCGGGAAGGCGTATACCCTGCAGTGGACCGTTATAGGATGATAATAATGATGGTAATCTCACTCTTTGATTCGACTTCTCGTTTATATTTTAACACATATAACAAAAAGAAAAGTATTTTTTCAATTCGCCATAAAAGGTTTTTTAATGTTATAGACAGGTTTAGGAAAAAAATTAAAATCTACATTTTTCAATGCAACTTATTTGAAACTTTTGAATAAATATCGAAAATAATAAGTAACAAAACACGGAGAAATAAAATGACATATTTTTGAAATCATTCACGGATTGAAAAAAAAATGAGTTCGATAAATAATTTCTTCTCGAGAGTTTTTGGATCTTACAAATATCACAGAGAAATAATTATAAAAAAAACTTGATTTTTTTGACGCTACTCTCAACGTCTCAACAGACATCAGCAATTTTTTTTTCCAAAACTATATGTATGTTGCAAATATGACAGAGAGAAAAAATATATCCTGATTTCATCAACGTAACTCAACCGACATTTTATATATTCATCCTCATTTTGTGAATCCTATTAACTAATATTATTCCTTCTCGACAGATAATGCAGTTTCGGCTTGTACAGGTCAGAGGTGTCGTACCTTTGGACTTTATTGCGCGGCGTCTTCAGCTTACCGTTGGGCGGTCCCGCTTGCAAATTCTCTTCATAGTTCTCAACGGATTTATCACTCGACGGACTGTTGGAGAGTTCTGAAAAAAAAAAAAATCCACTGACATTCACACAGCGCCATCTAACCCCAAATTAAGCCTGAAACCTGTAGTATGGGTACAAAACATACTTATATACTTTTTTTTTGTAAATACATACATATTATACATAGAAACACCCAGACCAATACAAACCGACATGTTCATGCACACAAATGTTTGTACTTCCCGGGGATCGACCCCGAAACCCTTGGTGTAGTAGCCGACATCTCAATCATTACACCAAATGGGTCGTCAAATGATAAAAAAAGTCTTGAATAGAAACTAACAATTTAATTAATTTATAATTAAATTGTTAGTTTGTATTTAAGACTCGTAAACTACTAAAAACTTTACGGTCAAGACGCTCACCTAATAAGTGATACGCCTGACCATGACAGAGCGGCTTTGATGGAGACCAACAACTGATAGATTATTATTCTCCGTCGATGCTGCACTGCACCCGTCACCCGAGACAACAGATGTTAGGTCTCTTATACCCGGTAATTTCACTAGCTACAGTGCCCTCATCCCGAAACACAAAAGTGCATAACACTCCTGTTTCACAGAATGATATCTGGCATTGCGGTGGTACCTACCTAGACGACTCAGTATCGAGTCTACCACCTAGTAATCTATTACATATAAATAAAATTCAAGTTTCTGTACTTTCTGTTTGTAATATTGATTTTTTTTCTTCATGCATTTGACTATGTATACGGTACACATGCCAAAATAACAATTTTCAAATGTTTGTCTGTCTGTCTGTTTGTTTCGATTATTCTCTGAAACGGCTGGGCAGATTTGGACGGGACTTTTTTGGCAGTTAGCTGATGGAATAAGAACAAACATAGGCTCCTTTTATTTGAGAAAAACTTTTTATTTTAGAGAAATAAAGCAATGTTTTGTCGCAAGTCAAGTCTGCTGCGCGCTTTTTAGATTATGCTTTACTGCAGGAGAATATCTTATCATATTATTAGGGTTTAAATCCCGCCACGTGCCAATGTGTTTTCGAATTTTCGAAATTATATGTACGTTATCCGACGCTCGTACGGTGAAGGAATACATCGTGAGGAAACCTGCGCACGCCTGCGAAGAGATTCAAAGGTTGTGTGTGAAGTGTCCAACCCGCACTGGGCCCGCGTGGACGACTAAGGCCTAATCATCCTATACGGGTAGGCTCATGGCCCTCGGTGGGGATGCTTAATGAGCTGATGATGATGATATCTTATATCGCGGGTAGTACCTACCACGTGGAACAGCTAGTACGTGAATAAAGGACAACACTCACGTGATCTCCTAGGCCTTGGCAAACCCACTCTCTTCGCTTTGCCCAGATATTTGGAGCGTATTGGATGTGGCACTATGTTATTGTTGCTCGACTCTTCGCTCTCTGTAGAAATATATAATAATATTAAGTTATACATGAAAAATTGCAGTGTAATGGTTGAGACATTCAGCTTCTACACAAAGGGTTTCAGGTTGGATATCCGGGCAGTAAAAACATTTGTGTGCATGAACATGTCTGATATTGGTTTGGCTGTTTTCTATGGATAATGTGTATTAACAAAAAAATATGTTTACCCATGTAGATGACGTTGTGTAAATTTTGGTGAAAGAAATCACAAAACTTAGCTCATAGCTATGAGTGTTCAGGTATTTTGAACCAGTCTACCACTAAGTGTGGAAACGCTTGTCCCAGGAATAAAATGACGTGGGTGTACATTTACGGTTTAAATACATACATAAAATATATCAAGTACTTCTATGTGATAAATAGAGCGTCGGTGGCTCAATAGTGTGGACTGTCGCCCTCCTACCGGGAGGGCTGAGGTTTAAATCCCGCCACGTACCAATGTGTTTTCGAAAGATATATATACGTTATCCGACGCTCTTACGGTGAAGGAAAACCTAGGTAACGTGTTTGGGGAGAAAAGCGGCCCGGTACACGCCGGTTACGCGAATAGGGACGGGTAGGCTCGTGCCACTCAGTGGGGACGTTTAATGAGCTGATGATGAAAGTAATAAGATGACATACCTCCAGTCGTAGACGATATTTGATCGGATCCGCTTATTTTCCTAATCTTATTCGGCGTCAACACTCGTCTGTTATTATTCTCGCTACTCTCCACCTCGCAATACTTCCTCTTCAAGTTATCCGCGTCGCTTTCGATATTCGACTCGGAACAATAATTTATCGTCGGCAACTCCATCGCTTCATTTTGATCGGGCACACTGCCTAGAATTATCTCCATTATTTCTTTACGCGAAGTCTTGCTGACCATCTCTTCAATTTTCGCGTCGTAATCGCTGGACAGCTCGAAGGAACATTCGGACTTCACCGGACTGAATACAGGACTGGGCGATTTGATACCGTTTATATTTGGCAATAATATTTCCGATTCCAGGTTCACATTTTTCACAACATTCTTTGGTGTCTTATTCAATTTAAGACTGCCGTTCTTGTAGTAATTAACTATTTCGTATTGCCCTAAAGCGTCAGTTACTTCTTTAAGAATATTATTTTCATACATATCACAGTTGACGACATGCAATCTCTTTGTGTTAACTCTATTTGTGAATTCTTTCATAAATTTGCTGAACTTATCTCTTTCTGATTCAGCATTACGCTTTTCTGTATCTTCAAAATATTGCAGTGGATTTTCATCTGTACAGTCTGGCGACTCATTCGCTGTGCCTTGTATTTCTTCTGTATCAGATAATACTTCTGTAATAACTGTGACTTGGAAGAATTCCGTGTGTCTATTATCATCCTCCATCAGACTTTGCAACCTCTCTTCAATACCATCACTATGTACATTTTCTTCTGCTTTTTCTGTTGTGATAACATTAGATTCATCATCTTTACTGGGCAATACTCCGATTATTTTCACATTTTTCTCATCAACAGACGTATCAATAATTTCGCAAGAATTGTCTATACTATCGTCAGTATTTTCAATTTGAACAGTCGCAATATGATCGTTATCATTCTCGATTTCGATTTCACTACTGCCAATGACGATTTCTAAATTGCTAGATTCAACTTCTATTTGCGTTTCACCTTGCTTATCATTATCACTTCCATCTATATGTTCAACCTGCTCTGCAGCTGACAATATATCGCTAATAGTATCGCTTCTAGGTTCTGTGTCTACTTGAACCGAACTAGGGGAATTAGAATGGCTATCCGCAACCACAACTTCCCTAGGCGTGCTAGAAACACAAGCAAACTCCAACTCTGGCCCCGAAATACTCGAATACACTTGACTCAAACTGGGTCTAACGTTTGCTTGAAACTCCAAAAGCAGTGCAGCCTCCTGATTCATTCTCTTCTGTTCTTCGTCTAGGAACTTGCGCATTTTCATTAGTTTTCTAGCTTCTTGCATATTGGCCGCGAACTTTGGCTTTTTCAATGTAACATCAGGAACGAACGGTAATCTAGGCGGTGAAGATATTGGTATCTCCAAATGATTATCGATTCTCACAACTGGTTTGAAGGGCACATTTTCGGACACGTCTTTCATTTCATTCTGCAAATGTTCTTTATCACTGGGGCTTGCAGACTCACCACTGGTAGACGTCGTATCAGATTTCGATGTGGTACTCTTACTTTCCTTTTTAGACTCTGAACCTTTAGAGCTGGACTGATTCTGCGACCCTTTAGACGACGAGCTGCCATCGTTTGAATCTCTATCCGTAGACCGTCGAGAATGATTGCCTCGGCCCGATGCGCTGTAGTGATCATCAGATTTTTTGTCCTTCTTCTGTTTATCTTTATCGTCTTTACTCTTGCTACTGCTGCCATTCTTTCTATCTTTGTCAGAACGATGGCTGCTCGAGCTCGTTTTGGAATCTCTTGCTGACTTCTCCTTGGAATATTTGTCTGAACTTTTCTCGGATCTATCTCGATGACTAGATGATGAAGATTTCTTGTCATCGCCATGTTTGCTGGAACTTGAATGTCTGTGGCCCGAGCTGGAACTTCTGTGAGATTTAGAATCTCTATCTTTATGACTGCTAGAACTCTTGTGTGAGCTAGAGCTTCGATGTTTCGAAGATTCCCTACTATCTTTTTTATCACTGGACTTATCTTTATGACTCGATGATTTGCTTGAAGACTTGTGTTCATCTTTTGAAGATTTCCTATCACTTTTCGTATCTCTTGAGCTAGATTGCTTAGAATCTGATTTTCTATCTTTACTACTTGAATGCCTGTGCGAGTCACGATGAGAGCTCTTATGGCTACTTTTCTTTTCTTCTGGCTTTTTATCCTTTTTCGAATCTTCTGAATTGTTATCTGGTTCGGGAATTTTGTTCTCATTATTATTTTTACTGTTTGCATCACTCTCGTAATCGATTTGTAAGTTATTACTATTAGAACTATCGTCGTATAAAGGAGTATTGAACGCGTTAATGTTTACTTGGTTATGGAACTGGTATGAAAGAGTCTCTGTTTCTTTCTTCTCTGTTTTGACTGCATCGGAACTGTTTTCTTCTTTCGTTTCAATTGTGAACCTAAACGAATTTGGTTCTATTGGCTCCTTAATTTCATTCTTGATATCTACTGAATCATTTTCAAATGCTTGCTGTGCATCGCAAGAGTTTTCATTGTTAAAATTTCTTATTGGAGTCAGAGGTGACATATTTCTTATGATCGACGAATCCGAGCTGGAATCATCATCATCACTGTTTATAGGTTTGAAATAATTTTCCTTTGCATCCTTTTCCGTTTTTAGCGTTTCTTCCGGCAGCGGTATATCAGTTGAGAGATTGGGTTCTTCAGGCAATTGTATTTTTTCCAATTCAACTTTCACTTTCTCCGCTTGCGGCGGACTATTCTCTGGCGCCGGTATGTTTTCTATTTTAATGTCTTCACTTGGTAGTGGTATTGATATCTTATCCATACTATTAGAACCATTTGATGTCAACTCACTTAAACCAGACAATTGGGTGTCTTGACAGTCAGTTTTCATTTTTTCAACTTCTGGTTCGTCTTTGACGTCATTTGGTTTCTCGTCCACCTCCATTTTTGTATCTACTCCATTCTCCGATACTTCCATTTCTTCGTTTTTATCTTCATTGCTTTTGACGGACCCTGGACTGACTGCCTCAAGGTCTGTCGGGAGTAAGTCATTTTCAGTGTTTTTATCATTAGAAGTTTCGGGCGCGGGCGTAGTTTTCTTCCTTGTAATACCTAAGTAGTTGTAAACAAGGTCCTCCACTTGTGGTATAAACACCGATGCCACTTTTGGATTGACAACTTGATCAACTATTCTTTCCACTCCTTGTTCTAGGTAATTGCCACTGGAAAAAATATCATCATCATTAAAACATCCAAAATCTATAAAAAATATCATCATCATTAAAACATCCAAAATCTATAAAAATATCATCATCATTAAAACATCCAAAATCTATAAAAATATCATCATCATTAAAACATCCAAAATCTATAAAAAATATCATCATCATTAAAACATCCAAAATCTATAAAAAATATCATCATCATTAAAACATCCAAAATCTATAAAAAATATCATCATCATTAAAACATCCAAAATCTACAAAAGAGAAAGGCTGTCAAAGAAACACTAAGACTGAAGAGTTTATCATGGTCCTGGGTTTGAGACCCAGATTTCCGGTTGTTGAACACCAACATTAATTTGCTTGACTTGTAGTCTTGGCTAACTGCTATATGTTACATCATGTCCTAATGTCAACGATACCACAATGCTTAAAGACAAAAGTCTTTGAGCAATGCATCCTACCGATACTAACATACACAGCTGAGACATGGACACTGACTGTGGGATTGGTTCATAAATTCAAAGTAACTAAACATGCAATGGAGAGAGCTATGCTCAGGGTCTCTCTTAGGGATGCCTATGTTAAAATTAAACTATTTAAAAGAAATACGATGATAGAATTTAAAAAGTAAATATGTACATACAAAATAAAAAAAATCAAACTTACTCCAATATATGTTTCCTCAATTTCTCACGTAGCTGATTCTTGTTCAGATCAGGTTTCCAGGTTTGATGTGACAAAAACGTGGCCACTGAGTTCTCGACACGCTGCCGCAGATTCTGGTATGCCGGTCTTGTGTCCACATCAGCAATACAGTCTTTGCGGAACTGGAACAAACAAATTACTTAAATGATTATCATTGGCTTATAACACGGTAAAAGGGTTGAAACCAATTTAACTAATATCGGGTTATGTAAGACAGAGTATTAATATTTATAAATATAGTGAACTTTAACTAATTCATCGGGTAGTAAAGACAGAGATTAAATATAAAAGGGATATACTTTTTATTATTTGCCAAAAGAACTTTGTTTCCATACATTTTCTAAGGCTTAACAATGCTATGACTTCATGGGGTTTGATACTTGAATGACTTTTATGACTTTTGATTGATAGGTTCTTCAAATTAACAACTTCAAAAGGGTATGATTGATTTGGTTGGTAGTATTTTCCAGTATAGAAGACGGCGCTGCTGGCTACCATGGAGGAAAAATGAGAACAGTTGGCAACAGAAACAAAATCCTTCTTTTTGTGAAAGCAATTAATAAAATTCGGAAAATACGCATTGTGGATATGCATATTTGCCGATTTTTTTTTATTTGAAAGTAAAATTGAGGAATGTTCCAGAATGTGTAATTTTATGACCAACAAATAACTTAGACAATTTATTGTCTATGTTAAGATTTCTTTAATCATTCATCCCAAGTGAGTTTTTGCGAGTCCCCCTTTGGATGCAATGCCCCTCTGGCTGCCTTATTCTTTAATGCAGACCATATTTAAAGGGGAATATTATGTGGGAGCTTGTTAATCACAATTGAGGTATCAAAATCTGCATACGGAATTTTTTAAACGCACACATTTTTCATGTACAGGAAGGCAGAGATTACCTTTACCTTGGATGGTGCATGGATGGCAGGAGAATCACTGTGCTACATACTCAGTAGTACATTTCTTACATACCAATTATGTTACGATATTTTCACATTATTCAATCCTTGCCTATTCTCTATTTTCCTCCAAAAATACCATGCACATTATCATTACATACATTTTATATTAATTATGACTATCATTGAACATAATATTGAAATAACTTTCTTTTACTCAAATTATTGCAATAACTGACTGAGTACTAGCATGAAAATATATTTGTGAGAACTGCATCAATATTACATAGGATTGATAAAGCTAAGTACCAATATAAAAACCCAAAAATCACATAAATAACCATGCTAATGTACACAATTTCAACTGTACAAAAATACCATTTTACACATCTTCAAGTATTTGTTTTCCTAAGGATGCAGTATACTATAACAAATAAAGAATCTTGGTAAAAGTAAAGACTAAATATTGAGTTTATAGAAGAGGGACAGGACAGTGTATAGATTTACTAAGTGCTATACCTATCTAGTCCCTCTAGCATTGCTGTATCTAACCAAGATATCAATAAAGTCAATTTGAAATTGCTAAATTGATAGACATATAAAGGACTCAACCTCCTCACCTCACCTGATCAAATATTCCTTTGGATTTCAATTCGTATACCAATTGATCTACTAAACGAGGATCACCCGGAATGTATTGTAAATGGGCCATTTCTATGCAATTTTGTGCATGAAAATTGAATTTGACTATATGAAAGAGCACATTAATTCAATAAATAGCCCACAATTACGCTTGAAATAGCAATCGAAAATAAAATCTGATTATATTTAAGTTTTTAGGTAAATTCTATAAAATTAAGACGGAAAACTTAATGACTTCCAAGCACACACACACTGGTATTTTAATGATAAAAAAATCGTACAGGACCTGTCAAAAATTAGAAGTTTTAAATGTTAAAACAAAACGAAACGTATTTGAAACATGACATTTTAGACCTTTAATACTTTATAACTTTTTTTTGATTATAACACTTCATGTTTTATATTTACATAGTAGTTTACGTTTTCTTATATTGTAGTTCTTTTGTTTGTTTGTTCTAACATCAACGACTGTTATCATCATTATTTAGTTAACTCATTCTTTTTTAACTGTCCACAAAGTGTCAAAAATGACAACTGAGGTTTATCAATTCACACACCAGCTGTCGCTGCAGTGCATTGTTTTGGTTGTTGACCATTTGACAATTTCAAACTTTATAATTTTGCTGTTCATAAAAATAATATTCAAGCAAATCATGAAAATAAATTTTATTGATGAATTGCAATCAACTGTAATGCCAGTCCTAATTCAAAGGGAAAGTCAAGAGGGATTAGCTGAAGGTAAGAAATGCCAAAATTATTTTCGTTAGGATAACCCTGCATATTTAAAATGTGACTTATACGTCTTAGACATCACCAGAGCTAATATATCTTTGAATTACCCGTTTTGCCTCAATCCGCTGTCATTTATTGTTATTAACCTCTTCTTTTGAATTCTATTTATTATATATACATTGGTGATATTATCACCAATGTAATAAATTAAAACTGTTAGTTACTAAAATAAAATGAACAAATTATCGTCATATACAATAAAAGAAATCCATAAAGCGTACAGAGACAAATTATTAACGCCAACGAGTTTCGTGGATTTGTGTTTACAAAGAGCGAAACAGAAAAGTGAATTGAACGCTTACGTGAAGCTCACGTCTGAGGAAGCAGAAAACCATGGTATCGAAAGTGAGAAACGTTTCTATATCGATAAAATCAGTCGACCTCTCGACGGCATATCAATTGGTATCAAAGATAACTTCTGTACAAATAACATCGCGACTACTTGTGCCTCAAACATGCTTAGAAACTTCGTACCTACATACGACGCCACTGTTTATGCTCGGCTGAGAAACGCGGGAGCGTGTCTCATTGGCAAATGCAATTTAGACGAGTTTGCTATGGGCTCTGGCACTATTGACTCTATATTTGGGCCTACAAGAAACCCTTGGGGTTTTGAGAAAGATAACTGGAGAATTGCAGGTGGTAGTTCCGGAGGCAGTGCTGTGGCAGTCAGCACCGGATCATGTGTTGCTGCGATTGGTTCTGATACAGGTGGATCAACAAGAAATCCTGCTGCGTTGTGTGGTATTGTAGGGCTAAAACCCACATATGGTCTGGTCTCCAGGTATGGGCTCATTCCACTTGGGAATTCTATGGATGTCCCTGGTATATTAACGAGGAAAATTCAAGATGCAGCCGTGATATTGAACTGCGTAGCAGGTCCAGATGACTTAGACTCTACAACCCTTAAAAAAGAATTTAAACCTGTTACATTATCAGATATTGATCTATCTAAAGTTCGGATTGGAATACCTAAAGAATATCATTGTGAGGGTATGAGTGATGAAGTATTGGATACATGGAGATATGTTACAGACAAATTAGAAAATGAGAAGGCAATAATTAAGACTGTGTCTCTACCCCACACTTCTGTTTCTATAGCTGTGTATTCCATATTGAATCAATGTGAAGTAGCTAGCAACATGGCCAGGTATGATGGCCTAGAATATGGTCTAAGGACAAATGAAGACTACTCTACAGAAGAACTGTATGCTACATCCAGGTCTCAAGGGTTCAACAATGTTGTAAGATGGAGAATCTTTGCGGGAAATTACTTTTTACTCACGAGAAACTATGAAAAGTACTTTGTGAAAGGAATGAAATTGCGAAGGCTTATTGCAGATGACTTTAAAAAGGTTTTTAATGGTGATAAAGCAGTAGATTTGCTGTTGACACCAACAACATTGTCTGATGCACCGCTGTACGAAGATTTTGTCTCAAAACACAATAGAGATCAATGTGCATTGCAGGATTATTGTACACAGCCAGCAAATATGGCAGGAATACCAGCGATTTCTATACCGATAAGATTGTCTCGTAATAAATTGCCAATATCATTACAACTCATGGGTCCTAGTTTGTCTGAAGAATTGCTATTGAATGTGGCCAAGAGAATAGAAGACATTGTTAGTTTTCCCAGCTTGGATTCAGTTTAGAATTCTTGAAATGTTAGTTGTTATGTAATATATTGTGAGAATAGACAATTAATTTTATTGTTTTCTCCTGTAAATCATACCTATACTTTTATTTATTTACTAAATAATAAAAAAGATCTAGGAACCAAGATTGAATAAAGCAAATTTTTCAATTTAATATTAAATAAAAAAATATTGCATAAATATAAACTTGGGGCTGAAAGGTTCTCGATGGGTTCCGCGTAAGGGCGTCCATTAACACGTGATCTTTTTTTCATTTATAAGGCCCCCCCTCCCCTTTGTGATATAGTGAGGTTTAAGTCTACCTCCCCCCCTCCCTTCTCAACATCACGTATATCTTTATACCTACAAAGAATTTTAAACTTTCAAAATATTACCTTTAAATATACTGTATTTTACAGGTATATTAATACAATAATAAATATAATAAATGTTTTTTTTTCTCATAAAGGTACAAAATAGGTGTTGACTCCTCATTAGGTACTGAGCACTGTGACAGGAGAAGCCACTCTTCCTTAGCAAGCGATAAAATAGATTCCTACTTAGTACTGATTCATATTTAGGCTACAACATTACTACATTTTTTTTTTTAAAGATTTTTCCCCCCATTATAACAAAATTAAAAAATAATAATTTAAAAAGAGGGTTCAGTAGTTTGTTATATTGGTGTGGGTGTGTGTGATGTGTTGTGTTGTGTCTGTTTGTGTGTGGTTGTGTATGTGTGTGTGTGTGGTGTTGTGTGTGTGTTGTGTTGTGTGTGTGTTGTGTGTTGTGTTGTGTTGTTTGTGTGTTGTGTGTGTGTGGTGCCGTGTGCGTAGTGCGTGTGTGTTGGTGTGTGCGTATGCGTGTGTATCTTTTAATAAAGTTTTAAATATATTGTTCTCGTTTCGTTAATAGTCTAACACTTGCCATTGTCATTAGTTTCTTGTGTCCAATCGAGTTATATTTTTTATTTATAGTATTGATTTATGTGAGGATAAGTACATGGGAATTGAATATTGTGCAAAACGATGTGTACTTTTGTAAGAGGCGTATTTAGCTTTCTTCTAACTGATTCCTGTTTGAGAATATTCTATAGATTCTCTTATAGAACAGTGCACCATATGTAAATGCTTTCTAACAGACAAGTTAAATCTGCCCCTCATAACGTAATACATATGTAGTAATTGACTAAATAATTTAAAAGTAAATATTGTAAACTATAATTTATTTTATTTCTGAAAATTAAGGACCATGATAAAATGTCTCTACGACTAGGTTAAATACACGTGATATTCTCACTACACCCCCCCTTCCCTTAGTTTATTTTCGTGATTTTTAATAAAAAACCCACCTTCGAGCTCACGTGATTATGGACACCGCCTAACGGAAAGCGAAGCTTGGCCGACCCCCACCCAGATGAAACTGATGACCTGGTTAAGGTCCGGGTAGCAGATGGATGTCAACTGCAAGGGATCGGTCCGGCGAGGAAATCATTAGGGAGCCTTCGTTCAGCAGAAGATGTTCAGGTTGTTATGATGATGATGATGAAATTTAACTTCATGTTTGTACTTCAATAAGCATTGGTGGCTCATTGGTGTGGACTGCCTTCCAATCTGGAGTAGCAGTGCGCGAATTGTGTCTTTAGAAGGAATAGATAGGTCATATCTTTTCCGTCCTCGAAATGTATTTTATTCATATCTCACTCACTTAACCCATCAAAGGATTAGTGGTTAATGCCAAAATATATCTTAATCTGTCGTGGAATATAAGAAATCCATAATGTTAGCGTAACTTCTAAGAGAGTTGGAGATATTTTACATGGAAATCATACTCCTTGTTCCTATATCCATATATCTGCAAGCCGTTCATGTCTCTCTTTGATTATTTTCGTGATATAGTCGCGCTTGCGGGCTTACTTTTTGTACGTAATCAGTTGTCAGTTAATGTGCAAAATCTGTTTAGTCTGTCGCATAGAGAGTTTATGAAGTGTTGAAGATATCATTGAAGAGTTGGGAGTTGAACGATCCGTTGAGAACACTCTCTTCAATCCTAATTCTGCAATCCATGTCTCTTTTCTCTTCTTAATTTTCGTTATAGCGCGCCTTGCGCTTACTGTTTGGTACGTCATCAAATATATCAATTTAATGCAATCTGTCTTGGGTTAGGCCATAGGTTTATTATATGAGTATAAGCTTTTACGGAGAGCTTAAAGAGTTGAAGATATGTTTTTAAAATAGTTTGGGACGTTGATTAATATAGGTTTTGCTCATGCGTTCCGGATATATGTATCTTTTTCATATCCTCTCTGGAGTTTACCCACGTCTAATCTGTGAGGGCAGCAGTTCAAATCCTGCCACAAACAATGTTTTTAAGTGTAGAAAACACCTGCGCATGTCTGCGTAAGGATTTCAAAGGTTTGTGCATGAAGTCGGCCAATTCCGCACTGGTCCCGCGTGGCGTTGAAGGCCTATACAGGTGCGAAATGTTAATAGCTCGACTGACTTCAGACCTTCAAATACTACTGTCTTTTCGTTTACTCAAAAAGTAAAATTGCTCATCAACAACTGTTAGAGTAATAAGCTAAAGTATGACTGTGAGCATAGAAGGCGGCGAGCACTTGTTATCAAATTAGAAGTTGTATACTTTAAGACACTTAAATCCCGATATCTAGCAACTCAACGGTTGTCTTTACATGACACTAGAGTTAGGAGATAGCGAATCTGGAGGGGCTAGGTTCAAATCCTGCCACAAACCAATGTATTTTACAGTGTAGAAAAACACGCTGCGCTGCCTGCGAAGAGATTCAAGGTTTGCGATGAAGAGTTAATCCTATCGGTAAAATAGCGCATCTCTGCCTATGTCTGTGGAGCACGAAAAGGCAAGCTTAATTCATAATGATCCTGATTTTAATCGCTTTATATTTACAAATATTAATGTTTTTAGACAGCACCCTAGTTACATTCCTAAGTTTCATAGCCTTAATTCTAATTATTATTTGTAGTTTGTGTGAGCTTCACCATCCAACCAGAATTCAGTAGACTCAGTTTGAGGTTTTTTAAATTTCCAGGTGCAATATACCACAGAGATCCTCGCCAAGCTCACACGATCAACATTCGAAAACGATACCCACAGAAATTGTAAGATATTACTCCTGAAAGCTGCCGAAAGCCAAACCCAACTCAATATGGAGCAACTCGACCCCATAGCGTTCTCCCTTCTACAGTCCAAACAGCTATCGGAGAAACTCGAAGAGGAATATGAGGTGCTATTGTTGAAGCAGAAAAATGCAGAGTTGCAAGCGAAAATAGACCGAAACGACAAGTTTTTTGGCTGAACTGAGAAGAGATTTGGAATTGTCGAAGGAAGCTTTGGCGGTGCAAACGCCTGGCCCTGATAATATACAGGAGCAAATTAGATTGATGAAGCAAGAATATGTGCTCGATGAGAAAGCTGTGAGAAAGCTAAGGTAAGCATTTACAGACTGACAGACGTTTGTTTTCTTTGCCGATGGACTGTATGGATATCTTAGAAAATGTTTAAGTCATCACAGTTATTGAATTTATAACTGAGGGCATAAGGGTATTGGGATAAGTAGATAAAATATACACTGACTTCCGCAAGTCCTGGATATGATTGATCTTGAGAAAACGTTTACTCCCATTTTGACAAACCCATTTGGTGTAATAGTTGCGACATTGGCTACTGGGTACCGGTTTCGATCCCTGGGCAGTAAAAACATTTGTGTGCATGAACGTGTCTGTTTGTATTGGACTGGATGTTTTTATGTATAATATGTATGGATTTACAAAAAAATATATAAGTATGTTTATCAGTTGTTTGTTCAGTCACCATATAGGCTCAAGTGCAAAGTCTTAGCCCCAAGGCTAGCGCCCACTCAAGCGTCTGTCTGTGATGAATGGATGATATTTATGTTTTGTATTCAGAAGTTGTCAGATGAAATAAACAAGCTTGATTAAATGCTAGCTTATTCTAATGTGACTTAATTGGTTTTTGGTTTGTTTGGGAACATTCTGGTAAAAGTAAGTTCTTTTTTGGTTTAATTGGTAAGTTTCTTTTTGGTTTGATTGGGAAGTTTTTTTTTGTTTGTTTGGGATGACTTTCTTTTTGGTTTGATTGGAAAGCGTTTATTTTGGTTTCATTGGCAACAGTTTCAATTTGGTTTGATTCAGAACAGCTTTTTTGTTTCATTGGGAATTTAGTTGCCTTGGTGGTAGACTCAGTACTGAGTGTTTTCGTTGTAGTCGTCCCGTTGAATGGAAGCGTTTTGCACTTCTGTGTTTCGAGATGAGGGCACTGTAGCTAGTAAAATTACTGGGTATAAGACCTAACATCTTATCTTGATGGTGGATAATAACTGTATATCAGTTATTGGTCTCCATCAATGCCGCTCTGTCATGGTCAGGCGTATCACTTACCATCAGGTGAGCGTTCTGATCGTCCTATATACTTTGTTATTTTTGAATTGGTTTTTTTTTTGGTAACAGATGAAGTATAACAAGCTGTCGGTCCCGAGGAGTTTCTGCCTTCAGTCCGCTTATTTTGTCTTGCTGCACCTGCGCCGGCTACCCTGAGATGGAGCCAAAGCCGACGGATCTGCAGGACGCGGGGCCGACGACGTGTGCGCTCGCAGAGACGGCGCGTGACAGCTTCACTAGTCCTTAGGAGATGACGGCTTAAAGTACTTAATACTCAATATTCCATATGTAATTTTTAAAGATAAACTGATTGTATGGAGATTAATTAATAATTAGTATACTGGATCCAGGAACAATGATTAATCTGTAGTACTATAATTGGACATCACGCATCCGTGCCTTCTAAAACGAACCGACCGAAGAGAGTATTGTTTGTACTGCTTTTGTTAGGTAGAATGTACGCGTCATTCGAAATATGTGTCATGTGTGCTGTCACTGCAGTTTCGGAACACTTTTTTCGATGTTTTTGTGAGCATATCACAAATCTATACTTTTTTACATCATATTTCACCCTAAAAGTGTCCGCGGCCAAATTATTACCAATCATCAGTTGAGGAAAATTTTCATTCATAATCACGTCGCTCGCTACATGTCATAGTGACATTGTAGTATGCTCGTGCTTTGGATTTAATGACGACTTTAGGTCAACCTAGAGGTCAACATTTTAATGATAATTTTATGTCATAAATATAACATGTGTCAACGTATGTGTCAAGCGGTTCTGTCAATTTTTGGGTGATATGTCTTCGCGATCGTGCATCTAGTAAATTTATTGTTCATCTAAGATCAATAATTCTCAAGTATTTTTCATGTCATCATTCCATGACTTATGAATTTATGATATTCTCCAATAAACTTTTCGAAAGTAACTAGTTTTTGCCGGATTCTTCTAGGTAGATACCAACCTTTAGAACCGTATGCAATCATGTAAAAAAGTATATATACATTATTATACAGAATATCATTGACCGTATGTTGATGCATTTCAATCTCAAACAATACTCGTTAAAAATAAAACTTGATACTAATAAGTGTTCTATAATAATATATAAATTAATAATCTGGTCTGATTGTATGAGTCAGGTCAAAGGTAAAATAAAACTGTCTACATTCTATAGATTTTTATTGTCTCAAATACCGATTAAGTAATTATGATAAATTAAGGTAAAAATAAGTCAGCTAAATCAGCTGGCTCCATAGTCTCGTGGTTGTGGGTTCAATTCTCAAATATCCGCTTTTTTTTTTTTTTTTCGAACTGACTACTGCTGTTGGCCGCAGATGGCCTTTACAGCTTCACCGGGCAAGTGGCGAGCGCAGATGGATCTCAGCCTTAGTATTTACACAACGAGCCTAAGGGCGTCCCCGAACGGGACTCGAACCTCGGCTTAGGGCGTTGCGGGGGGGGCTTGGTAGCCTAACATATGTTTGGTTGGAAAAGCGGCCCGGCACATACCGGTTACGCGAATAGGGAAGTCAAGTATCCGCAATAGTGAGTCACTTTTGCGATGTTTCCTAGTTTAGTTAGGACAGACGTCGTAAGCTGAATCACTCGCTTAAAAAAATAAACCCGGCAACCAATATGGCGGTGCTTAAATGAAAAAGAACACGTCGAAGGATATTAGTTTTTCTAACAATAAAATACATAAATACTAGCGACCCACCCCTGCTTCGCATTGGTGCAATGGTGATATTCGTAATAGGCACGCTCCCACTTTAAACCGCATCATAATCCGTTGCGTAGTTTAAAGATTTAAGCGCACATAGGGATATACAGACAGAAAAAGCGACTATGTAGTGATGTATAATTCAGCTATTCATAAGTGTCTTGTAAACTACTCAATTGAATTCACATTTTTAAGTTTCAGTTCAAATCTCTTCAAAACGCTCGCCCGCCCCACGTCTAAGCACCCTGAAATTCAATTCCGGTGCACGCATCCACAGTTTGCGGACATGGCCATGTGCACGTAGAAATCGCTCGTGCTGCAACAAACAAATGCATTATTTTATTGAAATAGACAATAAAAACAAACCTGTTTTTTGAATAGACGAGTTGGCGCATGCGGTGTGGACAGATACGACCTGCAGACCTAGAAAGTAAAGTAGCTTTCTTTCTATCGTATAAAAAAAATGGAAGAATAAAGGTACGGATGTGCTCTGTATTGTGTCTTATTCGAACTGACTACTGGTTTTGGCCGCAGATGGCCTTTACAGCTTCTCCGGGCAATTGGCGAGCGCAGATGGCTCTCAGCCTTAAAGCTGGAAGGACGTCGAGTCCGATCTGCTCTGCAAGTTGAAGTGGCAGTGGGCTGGTCACGTATGTCGCAGAACCTCGGGCCGTTGGAGCAGACGAGTTCTGAGTGGAGACCGCGTCTCGGCAAGCGTACGAGGACCGACGGACCGACGACTTGCGAAAGGTCGCTGTGTGGCTGGATGAGAAAATTGGAGGACGGATTCGGGCGCAAAATGGGGAAGACCTATGTCCAGCAGTGGACTACGACGAGTTTCTTGCCTGTATCTTCTCGGTAACAACCTCCCGAACCGGTTGTAGATTCATTAAAAATAACTTCTTGACGATTCAAAAGTGTCATGTAATTATTTATTTGAATAAAACATTTTTGAGTTTGAGTTTGATAGGTTGAAGAGAGACTTAAAAGTACCTCTATTCTTCTCCGGCGTATACTTGTCCGTCAGATCCATAGTGTGCTGCCCATCGCCAAGTTGGCCTCGCAGTCCCCACAAGAAGTAATTCCCGCTTGGCGTATTAATGCCGCGATCTACCTGCAATTCATGACAATTCATCATCATCATTGATGTTGAGACGTCGGCTGCTACACCAGCCGGGTCGATCCGGGTTCGATCCCTGGGCAGTACAAACATTTGTGTGCATGAACACGTCTGTTTGTAATGGTCTGGGTGTTTTCTATGTTTAACTTCCTTTTTTTTTTCGTAAAAAACATACATTTGTAGGTACCTATTTGACGAAAAGTATATAAGAATGTTTGTTCGTTGTTTTGTATCCATCATCATCATCAGCTCATTAAACGTCCCCACCGAGGGGCATGAGCCTACCCGTATAGGATGATTAGGCCTTAGTCGTCCACGCGGGCCCAGTGCGGATCGGCCGACTTCACGAACAACCTTTGAATTTCTATCCTAAGCGTGCGCAGGTTGCCTCACGATGTTTTCCTTCACCGTAAGAGCGTCGGATAAACGTACGTATAATTTTGATATTAGGCACATTGGTACGTGGCAGGATTTGAACCTGCGCTCTCCAGATCGGAAGGCAACAGTCCACATCACCGACGCTCCCATCCTGTCCTATATTACTTATTTATTACAATATAATCTTCATCAGCCCGTAACAGTCCACTGCGGGGTACAGACTTTTCCGCACAGCATGGGGACATTCATATAATGGGTCGTCAAACAAAACGATTATCAGACTAACCTTGGTCTGAAGACATTTGTCACGCGGCTCCACCGTCTGACACTGGATTTCCGAGCGCAGGTGGCTGTACATCGTTTGGGTCGAGTGGGTGTGGCACTTCACAATAGTCGCCTGATAATAATAATAATTCTTATTCTTAGATAACAATGACCCATTTATGGTAAGCAACAAAAAGGGAACTTTTTATATGTTGATAATGTTATGTGTACTGGGGGGTTACCGCAATCGCTTAAAACAGTATTGTTATAATGATACGTCATCATTTTTGTTCTAGAAAAGGCGAAGTTTATTATTGTAATACTGTTTAAAGAGATGGCGGTAAGGCCCCTGGACGGTCAGGACGCTCACCTGATGGAAAGTGATTCTCCTAAACCATGGTTTTGTCATTACAAAGCGGCGACCAATAACTGCTAGACAGGTACGAGTAGATATTATCCTCTATCAATATCGCATTGTTACCCGAGACAACAGATGTTAGGTTTCTTATACCCAGTAATTTCACTAGCTACAGTGCCCTCATCCCGAAACACAAAATGCTTAACACTCCTGTATCACGGGACGATATCTTGCACTGCGGTGGTACCTACCTAGACGACTCAGTACCGAGTCTACCACCGAGCAATTCTGTAAAACGTAAAAAAAACCAACTATAAAAATCTTCAAATTATGTAAAAAATGTGTCATTATGACATAACGTGAAATCGGGCTTAATCAGCGTCCCGACTAACTTACCCATTGGCAGGCCCGTCTCTTCAACTCCCAAAGGTCCCACGTGTAATTCTTATCTATGTAACTTTCCACGGGATGGACGTCAGTCTGTATGTCACGGTCCGTGACTTTGACTGGAATAAAATAAAGCTAATTTCACACGATAGGCGCGACAGAGTATTTCTCCTTTGAAACCACAGATAATATAATACTTATATTCTAACTTGCAACTAAATATAGCATAGCATAGCATTTGCTTTGACTGGCATGGTACAACCTAGGTAATTAGAACAGATTAATAAGATTGTGGCCAATCCACTGAAGCGCTTTTTTTTCAAAGCATCAAAATTCATATTTTTAGTTTAGTATTTTTAAATTGTTTTTATTATTTTTTTGACGTTCATAAGTACTTTTTGTAAGCCTAATTTGAATAAAGAATTTTGAATTTGAATTATATTTTGAATTATAATTTAAAGCTTATATAAACAATAAACTGTGTAGATGCACAACCACGAAAAAATATCCGAGCCCCATGACACATACGTATAGCTATATTTATTCATATTATTTTTTATCATAACGCGTTATAGAAAGAGTACAAAATCATAAGCACCAGCACAACACTATGTCATTATGACATGTACCGAGCGACGTGATTATGAAAGCAAATTCTGCCCATCTGACGCAATGGGTAGACTTTTGGCGCGGACACTTAGGGTGAGTTAATTGTTTTAAGTCCTATAGAAGGAAATTATGTTTAAACACAACTTACTCTTGGGTACGTATTTGGTGATAAGTTTATCAATCTCCTTCACTTTGTACACATCATCGACGATGTTCAACAGATTGATGACGTGGGGATTGTTTCTGGCATAGTCCAGCACCTCGTTAATGTATCTACAATCATCAATTAAAATATCATTTAAACAGCATATAAAGTCCTTATGCAGGGAAGCGCTTCCACACAGCATCATCATCATCAGCTCATTTAACATCCTCA
>PQWD01000164.1:0-16244 GCA_019425675.1 Leucinodes orbonalis
TTAAAATTACGGCGTGCCATTTTTACAGCGTCGGTGGATCAGTGGTGTGGACTGTCGCCTTCCTACCGGAAGGCTGTGGTTTCAAATCCCGACACGTACCAATGTATTTTCGAATTTCGAAAATATATGTACGTTATCCGACGCTCATACGGTGAAGGAAACATCGTGAGGAAATCTTCATGCATGCCTGCAAAGGTTGTGTGTGAAGTCGTCCAACCCGCACTGGGCCCGCGTGGAGACTAAAGCCTAATCACCCTATACGGGTAGGCGTGCCCCTCGGTGGGGACGTTTAATGAGCTGATGATGAATCAGTATTTGATGTAGTCTGAATCAATCCTTAATAACTTATTAATCAATCTTTATTTAACATGGTAATAATGAAGACATTCTGTTAAATGTTGTTTCTATTAAGTACCTTAAAATATACAAAGCATTTTGTGCATTTTGATAGTGCTTCATTATTCCAGTCCTAATCTTTGACCTTCACCCTGGTCCAAGTAACCGGAACCTCTTTCGTCAGTATGTGCCAATGGCGGTGAGGTCACCTACCATTTTAAAAACAAATGGTATGTGTTTAGCAACTAGCAACACACGTGTAAGTAATTCAATTTTTCTTCAATTTCATTTCTCGCCAATTTCGAATACAGATATTAAAATTACGGCGTGCCATTTTTACAGCGTCGGTGGATCAGTGGTGTGGACTGTCGCCTTCCTACCGGAAGGGCTGTGGTTCAAATCCCGACACGTACCAATGTATTTTCGAATTTCGAAAATATATGTACGTTATCCGACGCTCATACGGTGAAGGAAAACATCGTGAGGAAACCTTCATGCATGCCTGCGAAGAGATTCGAAGGTTGTGTGTGAGTCGTCGCCAATCCGCACTGGGCCCGCGTGGACGACTAAGGCCTAATCACCCTATACGGGTAGGCTCGTGCCCCTCGGTGGGCACGTTTAATGAGCTGATGATGATGATGATTTATACAGAACGATATTACCAAATTCAGTTTATTTTGGCGGGAGTGCCTATTAAAAAGTTAAATTTGACAGCTGGGTAAAATCGATAACTGAAACTAGAGTGTAGTACCTATATAGTTTCAGTTGATGCGGCATTATTTTATTACGAGCAATAATTTACCATAGAAATAAAAAATATGTAAATGCAGATTTTATTGCTCCAGCACATATTCATTATCTTACATTTATTATTCATACAAAATGTTTTATATTTAATAGCAGTCGATTGTTTTATTGCGTATTCTGAAAAATGATTTGTACGTTGGTAGTCAGTAGTAATAGATGAAATGTCTTAAGTTTCACGGTAGTTGAGATATGACTCATTTTATTATTTTCTTACATACCCAAATTGATTTCTTAAATCGTCATAACTTTTTATTTGTTGTTGCAATACCGCACGATAAATTTTCTTTGTAATTTGTAATGCATTCTTGTTCTAATTAAATGTTCACATGATATAAAAATAAAAAATAAGCCCTTTCAAACTCTGAAATATGTGTAAATTTTATAACAAGTGGCAACTTTTAAATTAATAGCAAAAGTAAAATAAAAGCCATTTTGAATTTAGCTATAAACTCTTTCGGTCCATGCGCCAAACACCCTGTATACAGATCGAAAACCTTCATAAACAATATTGCAAATAGAGCTCAATCGTATTTACAATCGGTGATTCAGATGTGAAAATCTGAATATACATTCAGCACTTCAATGCATTAACAGACAGTCAAAACTATCTGATAGACAGGTTACACATAAAAGCTTTTATCTGCATCAGCAACTGTCAGTTTCATTTGTATAAGCTATTGTATAAAAAAAGAAATAAACATTTATTGGCCACAAACTATAATGCATATAAGCGTAACAAATAAACGAAAGACAATGAACACAAATAAAAAGAAAGGTAAATAACTTATAATCTAGTGGCCAAAGGTACAGCCTCAGCTTATCTTAGTATGGGACTACTACCACAGCCCTGATATTCTGGCTGTACCTATGGCGAGTGAGTCACACTAAAATAAAATAAAAATATAATTAAAATAAATAAAATACATACAAAAAAAACAAAACACAAAAATATATAAATATTTAAAAATGGCCTAACTAACAAACAGTGTAACAAAACGAGTTTATGCTGTTTATGCGCCCATAGGAACCCGTTTATAAACTATTAATTCCAAAATGATTACAACTTGACTGACTTTATTAGATAAACGACGTAAAGATAGAATTTGTCAAATCCAAAAATGTAGGACCGAACTTGAGAAGCATCATTTTAACTATCTTGGCTCAATTGTTTATAATAAAATATATAGAATGCTAAATATATACCCTCTTATAACCTATAAATGTAAAATTATTTTTAATTTTAATTTTTTTATTTTTAATTTTTTTTAGTTTTAATTTTTTTTTATTTTTAAGTGTTTAGGGTGTAATATATTTTAGTTACCGAATAATGTAATGTAAATATTAATAATAGACTCCAATTATTTTAACAGAATGGCTTCTTGGGATAGAGTATGATGTGGTTGAAGCTTTATTGAAATGACACTCTTTACAAAATGCACTTTAATTTACATACTCATAAACACACACACACACACTTCTGTTTACTACACACACACATTAATATAATCTCACACACACTACCAAAATAAAGCAGTAACCTAACTTTGCATATCTGATTGTATAAATGTTATATATTTTTTTTTTCCATTTCCTTATATAAAATACTATTTTTTGCTTGCGACTTCGTCCGCGTGGAATAGTTACTTTGGCCTAACGCTCTCTTTTACCCGCTACTTCGTTTATCTAACCTTAAAAGATAGACATATGCTGTCCGGACTTTTTTGTAGACCTTTAAAAGGAGAACAATACTCTCATACATGACTTTTGTGAAACTTTAACCGTTTACTCAGCGTACGCAGCGGAAGCTCCAAGTATGAAAAAATACCCCCGATTTTGAAACATTCTTCATTGCTGCTCCGCTTCTATTACTCGTAGCGTGATGATATATAGCCTATAGCCTTCCTCGATAAATAAGCTATCTAACACTGAAAGAATTTTTCAAATCAAACCAATAGTTCCTGAGATTAGCGCGTTCAAACAAACAAACAAACTCTTCAGCTATATAAAATAAAATATTATTTAAGCTGATTGTTATGTAAATAAAGGAGGCTTGTAAACGTTATATTTGAAACGCTCATCTGCTAGAGGTGGGTGCTTAATAGCTACAACACAGTCCTAGACTACTGTATCTGTTAACGCTTTTGAATTTTCGTGTGTAATATAAAATTGTGTTTCAAATAAATAAATAAAAAATAAAACTTCCTCTGTAGTAGAATACAGGACTTGGATATATTGAATGATTCATTTTTTAAATTTAAAGGGAAGACAAGCAATTCATGAAGTCACTTCATGAATAATTGTTTACTTTCGAATGTAATTTCACTTTAATATAATAAATTATTAGTGTTGGCCGCAGATGGCCAACACAGTAGTCAGTTCGAAAAAAAAAGGATACTACGGTACATTTTAATCAAACATCGTCATACATTCCCCTTTAAAAACATGGGCTTGGTGTCTTCTTGTTGTACTTAAGACGTACATTTCTTTATTTACGTAAAAATAGGTTACATAAATAAAATACATATAAACTAACAGCAGAGTATGACAGCGTATTTTTTGCAATAAAAATGGAAACCTTTGATATATTATAGTATTACTATATGTGTGTCATACTAGTATGTGGCGAAAGCGGATGCACGGCCGATATTAACTTTGCGGATATCCTGAGGCTCACGCTCAACCCACTTTATCCGACTATATATGCATCTAGATGCAATCAGCTATGTTAACATGACCTCCGCACAGTATAACTATTTTATTTGATAAAATCTTTATGCTACTATAGTGGTAGGTCTCGATTTTTTTTATAATTCCATAGCTTTTTATTATTATTGTGTTCAAACTCCTTAGTCCATAAATTCATAAAAATAGTTTATAGAACACTATTTAAAAACAGAAGATCATTAGTAGGCCAAAAGGACGCAATTATTGTGAAATATTAATTTTATCTTAGTTCATTTTAAGTTCTTTTTATAATTCATGTAATTTATAAATACATATTACTAATGAAATCTCGACCGATTTCGGCCACGGCGACTGTCTTTAACTCCTGTTTTTCCGTTGATGTGCTCGCATGTGGCTTATGTATCCAATTTTTTTCTGAAAACCCTCGCACATGCGGCATGAGAGCACACCATTAACATAATTATAACTGATAGCCGCAGGTGGTCGGGCTTTCAGCTCGTCACGTTTGGCATCCAGCTCAAGGAGCCGCCGGTTTTCAAAGGCTCCAACGCTAGATTTCACAAGCGATCTCCACTCGGGCCGCCTGGCCGCCAGCTGCTCCCACAGCGAAGAATTGATCTCACACTGTCTTCATGTGTCGCTCAGTACATCCTTGTACCTGAGAAGCTGACCGCCATGCTTTCGCTTGCCTTGCTCAAGCTCTGAGTAAAAGATGCACTTGGCTATTCTTTCCTTCTTCATACGCGTCACATGCCCACACCACCGAAGCTGACGGCGCATAAGGTACGACTCAATGCCACCTACATTGGCCCTCCGCAGCACCTCAGTATTCCTTACACGGTCAGACCATCGGATGTGAAGTATTTTTCGTAAGCATTTAAGGTGGAATCGGTCTAGCATACGAATATGACGGCGATACACTGTCCATGTTTCAGCAGAGTATAAGATGTTGGGCAGCACGACTGCCATATAAACAGAGATCTTCGTTGCCAGCCTTAGGTCATGCGTGTTAAAGACCTTACTGTTCAGCTTACCAAAGGCCGCTGCAGCAGCGCCGATTCTGCTGTTTATCTCTGCATCAATATCACACTTAGATGATATTGTGCTCCCCAAGTAGCGAAACCTGTCCACCTGTTTCAGCTCATCCCCTCCGAGTGTAATATTCAGTGACTCGCGACCATGAACGTCTAAAGACATCACCTCCGTCTTTTTGACACTGATTTTTAAACCAAATTTTTGGCATGACTCGTGGAAATCGGTCATTAGCTGTTGCAGGCCTCCTGGGGTTTCTGCTACAAAGCACAGGTCATCGGCGTATATCAACTCAGTGATCACGGCATGCGACACTTTGGTGTGGGCTTTCAGTCTGGCAAGATTAAAGATATTACCGTTCATGCGAAAACGGATGCGGACACCCTCAGAAGTCGCTTGTGAGACTTCTTGGACTACGACTGAAAAATATAACGCAAACAGTGTGGGTGCTAGAACGCAACCCTGTTTTACCCCACAGCTGACGGGGAAAAATTCAGACTGCTCGTCGCGAACAGCCACGCAGCACTGCATGTCGTCATGGAGGAGTCTTAGAAGTCTCACAAACTTCTCTGTACACCCGATTTTACGAAGTACAAGCCAGAGAGCTTCACGAGGTACACTATCGAAGGCCTTCTCAAGATCAACAAAACAGAGATATACAGGATGACCTTGCTCTCTGCTCTTCTCCTGCAACTGTCTCACTGAGAATATAGCCTCACACGTACCTCGTTCTGGTCGGAAGCCAAACTGGGTTTCGGGAAGAAGTTTCTCGGAAAGCACCATAAGGCGGTTCAGCAAAACACGTGCAAAGACTTTTCCAGGGACTGACAGCAGTGAAATACCACGGTATGAATCACAATCAGACCGGTCACCCTTGTTCTTATATAGTGTCCTGATACGTGATACTTTAAAAGTTGATGGGACCTGTTCTTCTTGCCACATACGGACAAAATGTTCCCATATAGCCGAATGCAATTCATCACCGCCGTATTTAAGTAGTTCTCCCGGTATAGAGTCAATGCCCACCGCACGCTTATTTTGCAGCTGCTTGATGGCGAGAGCAATCTCCTCACGGGTAACTGTCTCATCCAGCTCAGCAGCGACAGGGAGTTGAGGAATCGAACGAATGTGTTCTAGGTCAACAACCCGATCCACATTTAGCAGAGTGCTGAAGTGTTCTGCCCATCTTCCAAGTACATCCTCTTTGCTCTTAAGTAAACCTACGCCAGACATTGGCTTTAAAGGTATTTTTGCAATAGAGGTTGTGCCAATTAATTTCCGAATCTCGCTATAAAACTCCCCGAGCTGATTCGTGTCAGCGAGCCACTGAACATGTTGAGCCTTCTCTTGCCACCACTTGTCTTTGGCCACCCGAGATAATCGCCTCAGATGCAGGTTACTATCTCTGATCTCCGCAATGCTTATATTTTGATTAGCTCCGCGGTGTTGTCGGAGTAGACGGCGGTGTTTGTCGATCGCTTCCGTCAATACTTCGTCATTCTCATCAAACCAGTCCTCGTTCTTACGGACTCTACGACCCAAAGTAGTTGTGGCCGTGTCTAGAATGTGCGAAGACAGAGCTGTCCAGTCGCTATCAACAAGGCTGTTCTCTTTGTTAATGGATGGCAAACCAGAAACCAAAGATCGAGCATAATCTTTTCTAATCTCAGAATCTTGAAGCCTATCTACGTTAAGACACGCATTAGGCTTTGACCTACCAGATCTTCGGGGACGATGGAGACGTAGACGCAACTTAGTAACAACGAGCCTATGGTCAGTCCAGCAATGCGCACCACGCATGACGCGCGTGATGAGGACTTGGGAGACGTCACGCTGCCGAACAACTGCATAGTCAATAAGATGCCAGTGTTTGGACCTTGGATGCATCCACGTATTCTTGTATTTGGCGGGAAGTCGAAACATGGTACTAGTTATTGCAAGGTGGAATTGTGCACATAAACTGAGTAAAAGCTGGCCGTTGCTGTTCATTGAATCAACTCCATGCCTACCCAAAACATTGGGCCATGCATCGTAATCCCGTCCAACCCTGGCATTAAAATCACCTAACAGAAGAATCTGTTCTCTAGGTCTTACACTTTCGACACATCTTGAAAGTTCCTCATAAAACTGATCCTTAACGTCATCAGACTTATCCATGGTCGGGGCATATACACTGATGACATTAAGAAAGTTATTTTTATCAAGGTGAAGGCGCAATGTAGTAACGCGGTCCGAAATATGAACAGGACACTCTTGTAGCTGGTGAACAAGCCTATTCTTAATCGCAAATCCAACTCCAGATCGTCGTGTCTCTGAGGCAGCGAGTCCCTTCCAGAAAAAAGTATACTCACCACCGCGTTCCACCAGTTCCCCTTCATCAGCTAGGTGTGTTTCGCTTAGAGCAGCCACATCAATATCGTAGCGACGAAGTTCACGGGCAACGATGGCGGTTTTCCGTTCGGGGCAGATATTTTCAGCACGATCAAGGAGGGTACGTACGTTCCACGCGCCAAATGTCATAATCGGGGATTTATAATTTGTGTTTATGTTTCTGTGACGTCGACCGCGAGTGTAACGATGCGGAGGCAGCCGCGGTTGCTACCGTCCTGAACTGTTGGGGCGAGCAATTTTTAGGGCACCTTTTCTAGCCCCCTCCCTGGCTGAGCAGGGAAAGCAGTGCATCCCTGAATAGGGCTGCTTTGTCGCTCCAGGTGCTGCCGAGTCCTCTCTGTCCCCCCAGATCAGATAAGAAACGACCACGGTATTCTAGGAACACCCCTGGAGCCGCCCGCGTGCAGGTCTCAGACAAAGTCCGATCTGCATCAAACCGGACCTCTCTACTTCGACCCATCGCCACGGGACTTACCGTCAAATCGGAGTCCATACTCGAAAACAGTCATTTACGCAGGAGATATTAAGGTGCACAAACGTACGCGCAAACGCATGTGCACACCCTCGTCTTCACCCATCTTGATCCAGGAACGGAGAGACCGATACAACTGGAGACAGGTTCAGATGATGTGTCTGGCCAATGATAACTCTGTCCTCTATCATCGCCCTAAGCCGTCCACCAGGCCTTGCTATCCCGCTGGGTCGGCCAAGCTCGTTGCATATCTGCGTTGAGTCGCCCTTCCCACCGGGATAGACTTCGTGCACTAAGCGCGGAGGTATCCGCTATAATACCTGCCTGAACGACAGGCCCCTCGACCAGGTTTCGCCCGCGAGTCGACGCGGTTTACCGGGGTGTGGCCGCTGTATGCACTACAGCTACTTGGAGCCACTGGCGAGAGTTTGCAGAATGTCTGCGATCAGTGGAAAAACCCACCTACTAACGCTAATACACCCCAAAGACATGCAAACATATACTACGTTCAAACAATTGCTTTATTCCTTTAATCGGACAACCTCTTCGTAGAGAGAGATTCCACCCCTTTGTTGTCGTATACCACCCTTCCGTATTAAAAAGTTCGGTGCTTCATTCATCATCGAACTGCAAAGCAGTGGAATGATCTTCATCAGTGTTTTCCATACATACATTTTGGGTTTCAAGGCAAGAGTGAATCGGCTTATTGAATTTGCGTATATATCTCAGGCTGCATTGACACTTTCCATCAGAGCAAAGTCAAATTTTTAATACAAAAAGCTTATTTAATACAAAAAGCTATTTCTATTATTACAAACAGTCACCCCAACTTAACTATATGTACAGTGAAATGTGTTTTCAGTAACTTAATGGTAAATCTCATGTGATTATCGAGTCTGTGTACCTATAATTAAGTGCCGATTTCGGTTGGCAAATGGCAAAGGAAACCACTACATCGGATGCTCGATTAGTCGAGGAAACCCATCGCTAACAGCTCGGATTACGTATAAGCCGCTTATATATCGATGAAGGGGAAAGTCTAGCAATATCATGCTCATTAATAGTAGTAAATATAACAAAATCAAGCGACCATTTGCAATGTTGAGACTCGGCTATTACACCAAGTTCCGGTTCCATCCCCTGGCAGACAAACATTTGTGTGCATGGTGTTTGTTTGTATTGACCCCGGTGTCTCTGTGTGTAATATGTATGTATTTCGACCCATTTGGTATTGCGGTTGAGAGTCGACTGCAACACAAGGGTTCCGGGTTCGATCCCCGGCAGTACAAACTTTTATGTGCAGAACATGTCTGTTTGTAATGGTCTGGGTGTTTTCTATACATAATATCTGCTATATATAATATATATAATATATATATATATATATATATATAATATATTATATATATTATATTGTGTGTGTATGTTTATCCGTGTTTAGTACCCATAATACAGCTTCACGCTTAACTTGGCTAGATGCGCTGTGCGAATGTCCGTGGATATTTATTTACAAAAATGTAAGTATGTTAAGCAGTTTTTAGTTTGGCATCTTACAGGTAATGCTTAATGTGGCCCACACCAAAAACTTTAACTATGAAGCATGCAAACAGAATACATTCAAACGTATTCACTCGACTGGTATCCCAGTAATTGCTATTATAAATGTACGTTCAGTGGCGTGAAATCCATCATGAAGCACGTCCGATGGAAATCGATCAAATATCTGTCGGGCGGTTGCGACGCGCCGCGCATTCAGTTGCATCCAGTTTAATGAGTCATAACTACGCCACTGGCTCTGATTCAGTTTTTTCCTTCATTTTGCAATCTGTCTCTTTTGGGCATTCGGCAATATTTTTAATATTATGTGCATAATTGTGTCCTAGTCCAATGACTAGCCACTACATTATTGTTACATTTTACTAATATGTACATTTAATTTTTTCCTATTGATGCTGGTTTTCCAATGTTTCAATACTACTAGAGACTTCTTGAAGTATGAGAGTGTATCTCTCATACTTCAACAAGTCGAAAGTTGTTTTCTTTTCAGCCTTGAAAAAGCATGTCCATCCTTATTAAGTTCACAGCGACCACAGCAAGCGATGCTTGGTTTATCAACGGTCCCTACATTTTGGCTCATTCAGTTAATAATCTATCTTTACATCATCATCAGCTCATTAAACCCCACCGAGGGCACGAGCCTACCGTATAGGGTGATTAGGCATTAGTCGTCCACGCGGGCCCAGTGCGGCTTGGACGACTTCACGTACAACCTTTAAATCTCTTCGCAGCGTGCGCAGGTTCCTCACGATATTTCCTTCACCGTTAGAGCTTCTGTTTTCTTGAAGTAATTTCTTGATACAAAGTGGGTACGCAATGGTTTCCATGTGTCAATCCGTTTAATCGATTACCAATGTCCTTGGTATATCGGTAAGGTAATGTTTAAGCGTTATTTACACAATAACGTACAGCTTAACAATTTGATTAACTCATGGAGGTTTCCGCCATCTCTAAAACAGTATTAATATAGTAAAACGTCAGTATTATGGTACCAAAACACGCCTAATTTAACCTATTGTAATACTATTTTAAGCAAATCCAAACGAAAAGCATCAATAGAGCAATCCCAGGGGCCGATCTGAAATATAGCCCAGTTTTTTTGCTGAGACTGGTACCCATTGCAAGATATTTTAAATCAATAAGTTAATATAATATACAATAAGTATGTACAAGTTTTATTTAGTTTGATTATATGTTTTTTAAGTTTCAAAGTGTACATGACGGTCAGGTCGCCCATCGGATGGTGGTCGTATCAAATCCCACCTCGTAGCAATGTGTTTTCGAATTTCCAAAATTATACGTACGTTACTCCGACGCTTTTATAGTGAAGAAAAACCTCGTGAAGAAACCTGCGCACACCGAAGAAAAGACTGTGCGTGAAATCGGCCTATCCGCACTGGGCCAGCATGGACTACTAAAGCCTATACATAAGGGTGGGCTTGTAATAAACTGATGATGATAATGGTGAGCCTATGGAAAAAGTTCTGCCAAACCCATAGACATCCGAATATACAATTAGACTGGACAAGCCGCCAAGTTTATAGGCAGTCCCAGTGTCGCAATTTCTTTTCAGTTTTTACCTGTGAAAAGTTATTATATTTCTTGGTAAATTTACTGATTCATTGCGATGATGGCATGTTACAATTACACAGGATGGCATTTTGGAAAATATTCGTGCGTCTTGACTCGTCTCACAGAGCGTAAACTGGCAGCCAGTGTATGCTCGTTGAGCTTACATTTGTCGCACTTTAAACGCGGCTTGCCCCATCTCCTGTATTGGGAAATCTGTGGCCAAACCTTTCAAATTCTTTATTGCACCTGAATGGGCTGAAGTTCTTACAAAATATTAGGTATCAAACATAGACATTGTTTGGGTACAGCAAAACTGTATTATCTAGCGGTGCCCCGCAGTGTTACCCGCTGTATTAGATGTTTTCCCGCAGTAAAACCACAGATAAAATAATATATACCAGTAAAACGTAGCCTATGTGTTTATCCAAGGCACTCGGCTAACTATTGAAATCTTCGCTTCAAGCGCGCAGCACAACGTTCTTTTATCTAACTGAAATAAAAAGTTGAAAGAAAATAAAGTTGCCTAAGTTTTTCCGTATTATAAAAATCCAGCCAAGAAAGGTCCTTCTTAATCGGTCCAGTCGTTTCTATTCAATTAAAGTTGTTTATATTTTTATATGCATGCAGTAAAAATGGTTATTTCAATATTTCAAATAGAAACACCAATTTTATGTAAATTATATATATATATATATAGCAACATATTTAGTGAACATTATATTATTTATATTATATTAATAACAGTATCGCGTAACCAATAACCTATACAAAAAACTACTGCCAAACCTTTCTAGGTCCCGTTCCAAATACTTAGTGCCATACACGCGATGGCTTCGTTTTCTGCATTGTATATGTTAATTTGTGGTATGCTATTTTAGGGCGTTAGTCATTTAAAATTGACATTTCCGTGTTGCGTGTAAATGATAAAGAAGGATTATAAGTCCAGGGCAAGGACCCTTAAACTAAAGGACTTTCTTTTTACTCTCTCACTCATTTAACCATGTCGCTGACCGTAAGGTGGTAAAAAAACTGCTTGATAATTGCATTTAATCTAATTGTAACTACATGTTTTTCACAAAGCATAGCTACGGTGCGGTTTGGCCAAGACAAATTTAACTGGGTCGTATACTCGATACTGAGTCGTCTAGGTAGGTACCATAGGAGTGTTATACACTTTTGTGTTTCGAGATAAGGGTAATGTACACAAAGATGCGATGCCGGCCATTCATATATAAATGGAAATGGAATACGCTTTCTTTTTTAAGGACGCCAGGTCATATAGTTCCGGAAATATCGACAAAGGTAGGGAAGAACAGTTATGAATCAAAGCAATCTAACACTTAAATAGAACAAAAAATAAATATCCACTGACATTCACACAGCGCCATCTAGCCCCAAACTAAGTATTAGCCTGTTATATGGATACTAAACAACGGATTAACCATACTTGTATACTTTTACATTATACATAGAAACCACCCAGACTAATATAACAGACATGTTCGTGCACACTAATGTTTGTACTGCCGGAGATCGAACCCGGAACTCTTGGTGTGATATCAACGTCTCAACCATTACACCAAATAAGTCGTCGAAACTCAATAGTTCAAGCTTTAATATTATATATATATGATTGTGAGCGTCGGTGTAGACTGTTGCACTCCTACTGGGAGGACTGAGGTTCAATCCCGCCACGAACCAATGTATTAGGAATTAGAAAAAATAATGTACGTTATCCGACGTTCTTACGTGAAGAAAAACATCGTGAGGAACCCTGCGCACGCCGCGAAGAAAGATTTTAAAGGTTGTGCATGAAGTCGTACAACTCGCACTGGCCCGCGTGGACGACTAAGCTAATCACCCTATACGGTAGGCTCGTGCCCCTCGGTGGGACGTTTATGAGCTGATATGATATTATTATCAATATTATTAATAAAATAATTACAATATATAGCATCAAAATTAAGTTGACGCACAAATATTATATTACGGAGTCACGATTAGACGTTAAAAGATCCCTGCGGTTACGTGCTCTTGACATAAACCAAGTCTAATCATTAACGCCTCACTAATTACAGGTTATTTGAAGTTTAGAAGAGATTTAGTTGACTCGTCTCGAACAAAAGGCATCAAAGAAACATCTGTTTAGAGACGTCGCTTTATACTGTGGTGATTCTCTCGGTACAATTAAATAAATGGAAAGTTGATAAATATAAATAATAAAATATCACTGACATTCACAAGCGCCATCTACCCCAAGTTAAGCGTGAACCTGTATTATGGTACTAAACAACGGATAAATATACTTATATTATTTTTTGTAATACATACATATTATACATAGAAAACACCCATTACAAACAGACATGTTTATGCACACAAATGTTTTGTACTGCCGGGATCGAACCCGGAACCCATGGTGTTGCAGTCGACCTCTCAATCGCAAACACCAAATGGTCGTCTTGACATTAACCAAGTCTAATCCACGCCTCACTAATTACAGGTTATTTGAAGCTTTAGAAGAGATTTAGTTGACTCGTCTCGAACAAAAGCATCAAAAAACATCTGTTTAGAGACGTCGCTTATTTATGCTGTGGTGATTCTCTCGGTGCAATTAAATAAATGGAAAGTTTAATGTTTTGTGGTATATAAACCTTGTTAAGAATGTTGAGGTTTTATTTTATCTGAGTTAAAAGTTTACTTGTGAATCGTTTCATTGGTTGAATTGACGAAGTTTTAAAAATCTTTAATAGTGAGCTGGAATGTACTATCTCAAGTATGAATAAAATTCTGATGGGTGTAAATCCTTCAACTTTTAATATTGTTTCCGATCACAAAAGCGGCATACCACAAGATTAAGTATTTTAAAAAGTATTTATTAACTTTTTTTATCATCTATAGGCAACATTTGTCCGCAATCTCACCTGATGGTAAGTGATATGTGGCCGAGGATGGATTATGCCTGCCTAGCCTATTCACTCTTGCCTTGAAGACGGCCAGGTTGTAATGATGGAACACCTAGGAGTCAAAAGAGTTCCATTCTTTGCGTGTGCATTAGGAAACGAGGCACCATAGCGGGCTATGCGGATAAGTGGAATGTCAACCACGCAAGGATGGAACGTCTGCGTCTTGTATCCGATGGTGAAAAAGTCTGGTGGAATTAATTCGTGAACTAAGGTACATTATGACCGATTTGATCATCATCATCATCATTCTCCTGCCCTTATCCCATACTTTGGTCGGCGCAGTATGTACGGCCGGTATCACAACAAACCCCTGATTTGCACTCAATAAGCCTGTTATAGAGAATTCTTTACATCAATCTTTAAAATGAAATTTAAAAATCATTTTGTATCGTGATGATAATCGGAATGTTTGCTTTCTAAATTAACGAAAATCTGATGCCTTGTCAGTTTAAATTATTTGGAACTGTTTCCTCTGATGAGTTGAAAATTAGACGAATTAAATAATGCCAGATAAGCCGAAGGATAAAGAGCGTCATTATCACCGTTTATCAGGAATAAAGAGCAATTTCCTCCTTTCAAAGGATTAATCTAAATTATAGCTAAAATTAATTATACTCATTTAAAATGCAAAATGGAATGTCGAGTTTGTGAACTTTTCGGTATCATCAACTTTTAAAGTGCATTATGTCCTCTTTTGTTTTATTAACATAAACGTTGTGAGTCGCCTATATGACGTTCTTAGAAAATTGTTTCTAGATGGATTTTCCAAGGGCAATAGAATGGCCATCACAGCTTCACCAGCAATGGCGAGTGCATTTTTCTTTTAGCCTAAACAGTTTATACAACGACTCAAAGGCATACCAGAGTGACAATATCGTCCCGTGAACAGGAGTTATGCACTTTTGCGTTGCGGGATGAGGGCACGTAGCTAGTGAAATTACCGGGTATAAGTGACCTTACATTTGTTTTTCTCTGGGTGTGTTGCAGTGCAGAATTGACGAAACATAATAAGTTCTATTTGTGTCTCCTTCAATGCCGCTCTCCATGGCCAGGCGTATAGCTTACCATCAGGTGAGCATCTTCACCGTCCTGTACACTTAAACATTAAAAGTCTGTATTTCGAATAAAGACACACCGTAATATGTTGTATCTTCTAGAAAGCCATGACCACCAGTGGATATCATTGTGATATCATTGTTGTACGTATCATCATCATCAGCCTAAGCAAGTGTAACTAGGACCTCCAACCGATGGACCGATTGCGGAGGCTGAATGGAGACCGGGATATTTGGCGAAAAATGGAGAAGACCTGTATCAAAAGTCACCCCCTAATAGAAAAAGAGAGGGGGGGCTTTATTTTCTTTATTATCCATAGTTTGTAAGTAGCAATTTATTCTAGGGTTAGAAAATCTAGTAATACATTTAACACCGCCAAAGATGATTCCTGATTGATAATGATGACTTCCTGTTTGATTAATAATTAAAGCAAGCTGGGAAAAAATGGGGTATTTTCTTCTTGTTTGTCTTTTTAACATGCAAAAGGTAACATAAAAAAACAAAAAAAACTATACTTTGAATCGTCAGTTGTTATAATTATTATATTTTTATGACTCTACCACACCGATTCGAATAAGTAGGAGTAGGAAGAGCCGCCAGAAACTCGATAGTCACTCTTTGAATTGTTTATATCATTGTTACAGAGTTCCGTCATTTACATGTAACTTTAATAATTACTAAAGATTTTGTAACTGGAACTATTTGCGAACTATGAATATCCTGCGCCTTTAATCTCTTATTGAATATACCACAGCCTTTCTCCATATTGAAAAGCTTTTAATAAAATCTACATCATCCAACACGCCACCAATAAAGCTCTCAATTAAAAGCCTGCACGAGTATGCCGGTGTCGCTTTTAATTAACAATATTAACATCTCGTCCCTGTAGGTTCCTATATCAGATTCATATCTTTAGGATTTTTTAACTTTTGTCAGGACTGGAGCCGCATTTTGTAAACCTCGTGATTTTTCAGAATTTGAATGAAAACAGGTAAGATTTGAAAAAAATCTCTTTAATTAAAATTAAATGCAAGCTATTGACAGTCACAGAGGAACATTCACTTGGAAACTACCTTTTATGCCCAAGTAACATCAAATCTATAAAGTTTGCAGGATTTCCTTCCTGAAAAGTGCCCAACTTTAGGATGAACTATAAAATGGGTAGCGAGTTCACAAAATATATTTTAGGTCGAGGTGAATACAGGTCTATTAAAGCCTGAATAGCCCCCAGAAATCAAGATAATAATAATACAGACAGCCACCGTTTTGAGTTTATAGTACGATTCACGAAAATGACCACAAATGGGGGTGATGTATATGACAAATGATTATTTAAATAAAAAAAAACAATATAATTAAATAAAATAAAT